>JAAIXI010000237.1:10512752-10854402 GCA_013403645.1 Heliconius nattereri | reverse complement strand
ACCTTACAGTTAGTTACCCTGCCCATATGACACCGTCTGGTCAATAAGTAGTCTATTTGAGTTGAGTGGGACCCGCTCTTATACGTGATAAGGTGCTGAGAATTCTTTTGGAAGAACGTATTCACGACGGCCAGATCAGACGCAATACAGGTTCTCAGAATATTTTCTCCCTCTGCATTGCGAAGACCGTGCCCAAAACCCCCGTGAACACTTTCATACGGCTCAGCAGCCTTACCAACGTGACCGTTCAAGTCCCCCCCCAACTAAGACTACTTCAGTAGACGGTACAGCAAGTAGAACCCCTTCATATTGCTCCCAAAATGTCTCCTTTTCGGCCGCGCTACATCCTGCCTGGGGAGCATAGGCACTGATTAAGTTTGTGGTAACGCCCTCAATCAGTACCCTCACCCCATCAAGCGGTCGGAGCGACGGTCAACTTCAAGGAGCCCATTCTAAAGCTCTTCAGAAAGCACTACCGCCACACCGTTTCTACCTGAAGGTGACCCAGTGTATATAAGCCGGTAACCCTGTCCGATGTTACCGGACTTATTGCCCTTCCAGCGTGTTTCCTGAAGGAAAGCATACTGGACCCGACGTCTCATGAGTACATCTGCGAGTTCCCTGCATCGTCTGGTAAGAGAGCCAATATTCCACGTTGCAAAGCGGAGATCCGTCTGGGTACTAACATCTTTAGCTGTGCCCGTACATGACACGGTAGCCCTTGCCCACTTGTCGCAGGTGTAGGGCGATGTGCCTGCGCGTCGTTTTGCGGCGACGTGACTAAAGTCCTAAAGTGACTAAAATATGAAATATCAAAATTTTCACGTTTTTTATCCGTATAAGTAAAATGCGTGTAAAATCAGTCAAAATGACATCATACGGACTTTTAAAAAAAATGTTAACCGATTAACACAATTTTCATAGGCTTTCATTGAATTTGTTTAAAACGCAACGCCAACTGACGTGACGGCAGAGCAACATGACATCTACTGTTTCGTCTTTGGATGAAAAAAGCAAAAGTATAATTATTATAGATAATTAGGATACCTTACCCACAAATACCCTATTATTTTTAATGTTCAAAAACATATATTATTGTTTAGCTTCATTATATGTTGTTAGTAGACCGAGATAACTTTTTCTACACCTTGTCATATCAAAACAAAAAAACGAACATAATTTACTACGCCTATTGTAAATTGAACCCACAACCGTCTCGCTTACATTTTGACAACGTTTCACACGACCAAGATAGCCTCAATAGTATAATAACAAGTCTCTCGCTTACCGTGGGACCCACATCGGTGTCGGCGAAGGCGATGCTGAGCTGCAGCGCGGTGTCGTGCAATACGGGCAGGCCTCGCGCCGCGTCGTACACATCGGCGAGGCACTCCGCGCCCAGGCCCTCGCTCCGCGCGCCCCGTAGCTTGTCGCCCACGTCCAGCTGCAAGTACAAGTGTAATGCCATAACCCACTTAAATATGTTCACCTATATATGAAACTAGTGGGCGCACGCAGCTTCGCCTGCTAATTTGGACCCTTAGGCGTGAATTCTAATAAACCATGAAACATGTGCTCAATGAAATATTTTTAAGAGTCTCAATTTCAAATTTATTAAAATCGGTGGCGATTAAAAGATTTTTCCATACAAACTTTCAACCCCTAATTTGCAACATTAGGGGGATAATTCTAGAAAACCATGAAACATGTGTTTAATTTAATACTTTTAAGAGTCTAAGTTTCAATTTTTATAAAAATCGGTGGCCATTTAAAGATTTTTCCATACAAACTTTCAACCCCTTATTTGCATTCTTAGGGGGAGAATTCTAGAAAACGATGAAACACATGTTCAATTAAATACTTTTAAAAATCTAAATTTCAAATTTTATAAAAATCGGTGCCGATTTAATTTTTTTTCATACAAACTTTCAACCCTTATTTCACCCCTTTTAGGTTAAAATTTTTCAAAATCCCTTCTTAGTGGATGTCCAGATTACGAAAGTAAACATGTGTCCAAATACCACGTTTCTACGCACAGCGGTTACGGCTGTGCGTGCCTCTTACCTCAGTCAGTGAGGACAAGTCCTTTTATATATATTTTATATATTTTATTTTTTTATATATTGTTGGAGCAGCATTTTTTTTTAAACCGTATTTTTTTTAGATTCATTCTGTATCCCAAGAACAGCAACCTAAAATTAGGACACTATGTCTACGTTTCCGCTCAATTTTTTAAAGTATTACAATTTTCATGTTTAGTAACTCACCGACACCAGCGAGATGTCACGCACGCGCACGGCGTAGAGCGCGCGATGCGGTGGCGCGGGGCTGTTGGCGAGACTCATGCGGCCCAGGTGCGCCACCAGCACCTGCGTGCTGCGGGCCGCTCGCGGTACCACGACCACCGGAGACTCTAGCTCCACGCTTACACTGGATGTTAAATATAGTAGATGTGAGTGTATTGTATTATTGCTGTCAACTAATATAATTATAATAAATTACCTAAAAGGCTATTTTTAAGAATAGTAATTATTTGAGTTCAATTTCTTGCTAAGAAAAGCTACTGCTTTGTGTTCCATTATTTAAATATGAAATAGATTATGTTATTACCTGAACATAATTTGCCGTGTATCTCCATCAGGCTCGTCGAGGGAGCAGCCGGCGCTAACCGTCCGCCTGCGTGGCGACACACCTTCAGTAGACTGCGCCAGCCGCGGATTGGAATATAGTGTTTCACTTCTAAAAATTGACATATAACAGTACAGTTACACAACTATAACAAATAAAAAGGAGGAGACTAAAAAGAGTAAAATTTAAACTAGACTATAATTAATGAACCCATTACAAACACTTTTGAAATGTCAAATTACGTAAAAATGCCAGTAGCGTTAGTTAAGCAGGAAATTAACACCTGCTCGGAAGGTAGAATCCGCTATAAAGAGTCGGCGAAATATAAGTTGCTCCTCAGTAGGTACCTGGGGTGCACCAGTCCAATGGCCATGTCGGCGGCGGCAGCGGCGGCGGCGCGTATGGAGCGCGCGAGGTTGGCGAGGTACTGCTGGAACTCGGCCGCCACCTCGCGAAGCTCGCGCAGCAGCGGCGCCGAGTGCGTGTACCACACCGACGCCACGCGCACCGATACGCTCACGCACACCTCCCCCGCGCCCTCTGCGTCTTCCGCGACGCCACCGTCTGTGCGAGTACATCAAACAAATTACGTGTCAGTTGTAGACAAAAAAAACCTAATAATAAAACACTTTGTTTTTCACTTTCTACATGCCTGAATTTGAAATGATGCGTGTTCAGTGGCGGAGCTGAATGCAGCAGTTTGTTATATCAGAGCAAGGTATATTCAAATTTGTACCTAAAGAGTTCTTTCATAAAGTCTGGACATAAAAAAAGAATCAAAAATATGTTCAAATATAATTATTGTCACTAATGGTCAAACCCGCAACCAGTGTTCATTGTCAGGCACTTTTCCACAATAGTATTAATAATATTAAATTAGTTCACATTTACTTACCACTACAATCATCAACTTTAGCCGGGTTCACTGTCCTAGATATGGAGAACCATAGCGCCTTATCCTCGCTGGTGGCGTTAAAACAGCGGGGCGGCGCCGCCACGAAGGGTGCCGGGGGAGGCGCGGGGGCGGGAGGCGCACGCCCCGCCGACAGCACGCGCGTGTGAATACCGGCACGCTCTGACAGCGACACCACTTGGACACCGCCTAATGAACCGCCTACTTCTATACGTTCACCATCTAGATTGTAAGAACAGAATAAGCTATATATTGACTGTGGCTGTGTTAGCTGTGGTCTCGACATAAGGTGTAAAAATAACAACACATATGCTGATCATTTTGATTTCAATTAATTCGAAACAATATTTCAAAAAATGTATTAAAAAATTGTATCAATTAGTTTAGCTCATAATCCTGTTGTAGCTCATAATTGGAGAAATGCTTATTTACTTATAAACATATATATATATATATATATACACACACACACCTAAAGACAGTAGACAAATGACGGACGTTGAAACTGCCCGACTAGTCTACTATAGCTATTTTCATAGTATTTTATCTTATGGAATGCTGCTATGGGGCAGTGCTGCAGATATCAATTCAATATTTGTTCTCCAAAAAAGAGCCGTGAGATATATTTATAATCTAAGAGCTCGAGATTCTCTGCGAGATGTTTTCAAAGATGCAGGTATTATTACAGTTGCTTCCCAATTTCTATATTATAACATTCTCTTTGTCCGACAAAATATACATTGTCATAGCAAAAATAGCGACAGTCATACGATAGGAACGAGAAATAAAGATAAGCTTGTTACACCAAGTTTCCGCCTCCAAAAAGTTAGTAAATCCTTTATGGGTCTGAGTATACGTGTATATAATAAAATTCCGCAGTGTATTCTTAGTTTGCCACTACAAAAATTTAAAATATCTGTAAAAAAAATTCTAACAAGTAAAGCGTATTACACTGTTCAAGAATATTTAGAGGATAAACATGTATGGAATTAATGTCTATTGAATGTCATGCAGGATAGCTGCCAGCTAATGTAATAGATTGTACCATTGATTTTGAAAAGAGCAACTGTTGAGTTTCTTGCCGGCTCTTCTCAGCAGAACTGCCTTCCGAACCGGTGGTAGCTTTTTATTCATATGTTCATTCGACGATTCAAAAGTGCTTGTAATAATTGCCTATTTGAATAAAGAATATTTTGAATTTGAATTTGAATTTGAAAGAGTTGTTTCATAAAGATTATGTTCACATACGTTTATGCGCATTATTTTTATGCTTTATAAGCTTTATTGTAGCTGTATTGTAGCTTGTAGAAGCTCTGTTGTATTATTTATAACACATAATATGTACTAAAAAAACTACGAATTTCATTGATTGGTATGACCTTTCTAGCTTAATATGATTCAGTGTGTAGTTCACTGACGGTACTTAACAATACATTATTGTGAGCCAGTGTAAATAACGTGCGCCCGTCCGTAGTTTCGAGTCCCGTTCCCGACTGTGCCGGTTTTGCACACTGTCAATGGCGAGCGCAAACCAGTACTACACTATAACATATATGTGTAAGCAGTTGGTTACCCAGGGTGGCTTGTATGCGCGCGTCGCCGACGGTGGCAGTGGCGATTTTGCTTGCGTGCAGCAGCAGCAGCACCCCCAGCCGGTGGAAATCGAAAGTGATCTCCGTGCGCACACGCTATGAACACACAATATTGTATCATTTATGAAATTAGAATAGTATATACATATAAAAATCTTTCGTTACTGCCCGCCTGGATAGCCAATGCACAGCTAAAAATGCTGTTCAATTCAAAATTTAAAAAGAGAGCGGGAAAAAACGCGTTTTATGTTTTATAGTCCAGGGAAGCGAAGTTTTGTTATATAAACTTTTGCTTATATAAACTTCAATTCATAAAAAATGAGCGCATACGCCAGCAAAATAAATTACCTTAACATGTTCATCAGCCGTTGGCATCGAGAGCAGGCTGGCGCTGGTGGGCGGACGCGGCGGCTCCGGGCCCGTGTGCCGCACCCCACCTCCCGCCACGCGGTGTGCAAAGCCAATAAGCTCCACTATAGTTTCTTGATTAGCTGTAATATTAACCAATATTTAAACTACAACAAAAACAAAATAAAATACTTTTGTTTAGCTTCACAGTGTATCCCGCACATAGCAGGATAGGCAAAGGGAACCTGGGAACCTAGTGATAAAACACTCCGACCCATTAAGACAGTTTTGTTCACCACTTTCCGCTGAAATCTGGCCTCATTGCCTGTTGAGTGGCAAAATTCAATGCCGCACATTGCTTTGTAACCAAAGCGATAAATCAAAATTATGAAATATTAATATGAAAAACACATATATACACTTTTTTTTCAAATAAGTAGCTTCTCGCTTTATGGCCTACATAGCAGGGTGGGCAAATGGGAACTTAGTGATAAGGCATTCCGTCCCGTCCGTACGTTACCTGGCAAAACTAAACATCAAGGGTCTGCCTACCAGAATGGGGAAATGAAAATTATTCATTCTCCTGAGCGGAAATCGAATCGTCTAGACGTTGCGCCACGTCGACCAACCACCCTCTATAATTTATTTTAGTACTAACCTATAACATCCAAATTGTTAAACAATATATTAGCAATCCTCAAATCCTCCGAATCGCCTTCTCCTTTCACGAAGCACAACTCTATCGCAATAAGCGCCTCCGAATCCACAATGCCAGGCGCCGCCCAACCACCTCCCGTGTTCCAAGTATTTCCGCCCCAGCCCGCCCACGCGCCTCCCCCGCCCTCGCCAGCCTTCGCACTAGTACTCCAGCTTGGACGAGATCGCACGCCTGGTGTGGGACTTGAACGTCCTGTGTCTAGATCTAATAACATAAACATAGTTAAAATTAACACCACGCGAAGATGGAGTTACAATACAAAACTACTTGCAAATTGAGCTATGTTTTTTTTTGTCTATAAAAAATAGATGTAATTAATATAATGTTAGCGTACTCGTGTAAAAGAGAGTACAAGTAGTTGAGACTTTAAAAGCATTGAAATCGTGTCAATCGAGGGCAACATCTACTACTACTACTGCCCGTAGGCAAAGAAACTCGTTTGAAATATTGTTATTGGGTGATACATATCACATATTGCAATAACATGGAATCTATTTCCGACAAGTTTGGAAACATATAGACAATATAATATGTTTTTCTCACGATTTTTTTTAAACGTTAAACACTTCCGATTTCTAAAAATAGTTATATTCATTGATTATATCTGTTTTGGCCTCACGTTGTATTCAGACCAACTGACGTCACAGCATAGCACCATAGCGTCAAAAAGTATTTTTAGTGCGCTTATCGATTCAGTAAATTTTCAGTGGTTTATTAGGTTCTGAGAATCGAATTGGCATATTTTAAATAAATCAAATCAAAAATACTTTATTACACAAATATAATTATACATAATTGGTATAACAAATAGATATAGTGCAAAGGCGGCCTTATCACTGTAAGTGATCCCTTACAGGCACCCTTTTATTCATATAGAACTAATAATAGTAGACCATAATTGGCGGATAACGGTGCATAAACATATTTTTGTTGTTCGTTATATCTCATACATATATACATATACAATAAATACACATATACATACAAACAAACCGTATATATTAATACAGTAATATACACACATACAATAAAAATAAGTACATACAAAATGTTTAAATAGAAACAATTTACCGTTAACAGTAGCATTATGCAACGAGTATATAGCGTGATGCAGCGCTAGCGGCGTGGGTGGCGCGAGGGACGCACGCGCATCTGGCGACGCCGGTGACGTGGGCGATGTGGGTTCCGACCCACGCATGCTGCCTGATGCCGTGTCCATCCTGCAACATTACATCAGAATATATAAGAAAAATAATTGACACTTAGAGTATACCAAGCACCTATTTTATCAAAAGTAATGGGCAAAATTACTTTTAAAGTTCTTTACGCTTAACAACTTGCTAAGGATCAAGTTTATTTGTAATAGTTAATATTTTAGATAGAATATTATGATTCTTTATCAGGTATTAAAGTTTCAAAATGAATTATATTTTAAGTCATTTCTAAATATAACTGTTATAGAATAAAAAAAGTTTTATATAAATCCACTCTGTAGTTCTGTGTCTGTAATATGTGAACAAACATTCAGTTTTTACTTTTTAAATTATATAATAGAGTATTTATGACACGTACCCCACGTGTTTATGGCTAGCCACGAGCAGCTCAAAGTCGGGGCCGTAGGTCTGCAGGGCGTCCACCAGTAACAGCGAGTGCACGGAAAGCGCCAACGACGTGTCGGCCGCGCGCACGCCCAGCGCCGCGCGCACGCCGCACACCTGCACCTCCGCGATGCTGCGTCCGCGGGACTGCACCTGTCACATACAAAAAATAAACTGTACATTTTCTCTAACCATTATTATCTACTGTTTAGAAATTTTGTTAATTTGTTCTTATTATTCTCTTTTATGCTTTGTATTGTAATCAATATACAGCATTATCAAATACATTTCACTACTTCTTTGTTTACTAACCTCAAGTGACATTTGATCGATAGCAAATTGCAATAGCAGTAGCGTCGCATTCTGATTGAGAGAGAAGTCTGAGAACTCGGTCTCCGAGTTGTCACCGCTATCCTCGTCGTCGTCTCCACCTGGGACGGGCGGGGTGCGGGGCGCGCACAACGGCGCGGGCGGCGCTGCGACTGGCGCGGGCGCTGCCACGCGGGCGGCCACGGCGCGTACGGCCGCCAGCTTGTGCTCGCTGAGATGCGCCACGAGCGCGGGCAGCGCTCCGCATAGCGCCAGGCGCGGGTAGCGCGGATCGGCCACGGCCAGCGCGCGCCGCTCCGCCTGCAGCGAGATGCTGAAGCGGTCCAGCAGGTGCAGCGCCGACGTGGGCTTGGTGTGCGCATACCGCCAGTTGTCGCGCGCGCGCCCCACCAGCACCTGCAGTTCGCTCAGCTCCACCTTGTAGCGGTCGTAGAGGCTGGTGTGCAGGCGCGTGGCGTCGATGTGGCGGGGCGCGGGCGGCGGAGAAGCGGGTGGCGAAGCTGGCGACAACAGGCTGCCGGGCGGCGTGGAGCACGGCGTCATGAACGCGTCATCGTCGTCCTCGGTGGACTGGTGCCTGAGCGGCGCAGGCTCGGGTGCGAGGTTGACGTCGGGCATGTCGGCGTTGGAAAGGCGCAGGCGGCCAAAGTCGACGACGACCACGGAGGCCTCGCGGTCACAGAGGTCCTCTACCAATAGGATCTGCGGCGCTGAGATGTCCAGCTCGATATGCCATGTACGACGTTCAGTCTGTCATATAAATAAATATTACTAAAATATTACATTTCGTAATAAAAATATATGATTTTAATCAAATTATTTGAAGTTTTATAGATAACCAAAAATGTTAAAAAATTTAAATTATTTTCAACCATGATTTAATAAGTAGAAAAAATAAATTATTAGATAAATTAATTAATATTTTATTTGATGGCATATTTTTTCTTGACGTCCCACAATATTCTGAATTGTTATTTAACTCTAAGTTCGCGTTTCCCTTTAATAAAAATTAGAAAGCATATTATTTATAATGAACCAAAATGGCCAATAAGTAATAAATCATTATACTACCGGTCGTCTAGTATGCCTCAGCAGGCGGTCCCATTGGTGGTGCAGGGTCTGTCGCGTGTGTAGGCGCACGTGCGCGAGCGCGCCACCCGCCCCCGCGCCCGCCCAGCGCCGCGCCCACCGCGCCGCCTCCGCGCACCACACCACCTCCAAAGACGATGACTTTACCCGTAACCTACATCGACCAAATATATGTACATATCATTATTACCTTTAACTTCTATCCCACATAGCATGGTACGAAACCTGGAACTTAATGTTAACACACTCCATTTCCACTAAGAAACTTCCGTTTCCCATTTTTCGCCAAATTCTGAAGGCAATCCGTGTACGCCATTGAGTAGCGGAAGTTGATTGCCTCGTTACTGAGGTGAAAGAAATAAAAATATTAAATAGTTGATCTCCTCGAGTGGTAATCGAACTCCCAACCTGTCGCGTTTACAGTTGCACCGTTGTGCCTCTGTGGCACGACTGGATCCGACTTGCACTAGTTAGCAATATTGATAATCTTACTTGTAATCACAATTAACACCAACAGGCCGCTTCTCATAGGTGAGCTGGAACAGGGGCTCGGCGGGGTCGTGGGCGGGCGGCACGGCTCGCCAGGCGGCGGCAGCACCCAGCCCCTCGCGGATGAGGCCGTGCGGCGCCACCAGCACGGGAAACAGCGTGCGCGGCGTGACGCGGTCGCGCAGCTGCACGCCGCCCAGCGACACGTGCAGCGCGTGCGCAGCGGCGCGCGGCCTCGACTCCACGCGCACGCACACGCTGCTGAATTGCAGCTCCAGCCCCTCACCCTTCCCGTTCTCCCCGTCGCCGCCCTCACCGCCTGCCCCGCCGGCATCACCGAGGCCGTTCGTCGTCCTATGCATTAATTTGGAATTTTACATATTTATCAAGAAGTGATGACAATGCAATGAAAAAAAAACCGGTCGAGTGCGAATCAAACTTGCCCACTGAGTGTTTGGTACCTACTATATCATTTTAGACATCAAATAAATGTACCTGAAGCTACAAATTTTGATTGGTTCAATAATCCCGTTAAACAATGTTAAGATTACTACAAAAATATAATGCTTGCCTATAGTGGAAATATGTGTATCTCTTTCACATTCAGGTACTTTTTGTTTTTGGAGAATAAAATATAGCAGATCGGCTATGATTAGTAATTTTTTTGTAGTCAATGTTTACGCTTATAGTGCTTTATCATTGTATAATTAAATTAAAAATTATATCCCACATTTGGTATTAATAAAGGTTCTATATACTAATACTGTCTGAACACCCATAATAAAATGAAACAATCAAAATTATAAATGAGCTTGACATAATAAAACTTACCCAAGACTATCTTCACTTTCAGTGCACAAGTCCAACGATCCTTTATGTAATGTAAATTCAAACAATCCAAATACAGCGTCACGTCGTAGCAGCGTGTTATCATCTAATGAATCTGCAATCACATCCAATATCTCATCTTCTAAGCCCGTCGTGGTGTTGGTAGTGGTGGTGGTGGCAGTTGGGGTGGGGTCCGGCGGGGACGCGTACCAGCCCCACCACTGGGGGAACCAGCGCACGAGCACGCTGCGTCCGGAGCTAGTGGGGGCGGCAGTAGTGAGGGTGGGAGCAGTGGGGGCAAGAGTGACAGGACCAGCTGGCACGCGTCGCATTGCGACTTCACGCAGCGGTTTGAGCACGTGCAGGGGCGTGCGCCACTCAAAGTCGTCCTTGGCGGCCTGGCGCTCCGGCGGCAGCGTGGCGGCGGGTGCGTTTAACACCGCCAAGCACGTGCTCACGTACTCGCATGTTTCACGTGCTTTTTGTACGCACTGCTCCCACGTAGGTTTCGCGTCCATCCCTATGAGTAGGCAACAAAGTCATAAGTTGTAAACTTTTGTAGAACTTAATATAAATATATTACTGCATATATGAGAATGAATAATGTAAGTAATTTAAATATTAAAATAAAAACTATAAAGTAAGGTAGATCCTTAATTTTTAGAGTAAATTCAGACTATTAAAATGTTGCATAGTAAAAATATGTTCGATATATGTAGACAAACCAAATATGTGTAGAATTTAATTCAAAAACAGATCTTAACTATAAAGAATATAGGGAGAAAAGAGAAATCAATAGAGAATATTAATAATAAGTTTACATGTATGGTGCGGTAGATGAGCCCGTACGGCGTACATCCACCAGGCGAGCGCGTGTCCAGCGACGGACGCTGCGGGCCGCAGAGCTCGTATTTCACGCAGCCTCGCTATTTGTTCTAGTCCGTGCACGCAGCCTGTCATCTCGCTGTATTGTCTCTGTACATACATATCAACAGAAGAAGCATGGAGGATGAAGAAAATGTATGTAATAAATATCAATTGAATCTTATGCCATAATTAAGTTGTATATTACGATAATATTGAAAAGAGCATTTGTTGAGCTTGTTACTGGCTCTTCTTATTGGAATTCGTCCAGCTTTCGAGTCAGTGGTAAAGTCAATGATTCAAAAGTATGTACCAACTTGCAAAATATTATTAGAATAAAAAGAATATTTGAATTAAATAATATTATAAACGAACTTTTGGATCATTGAGGTGATTCTAACTGGCAAAATTAAGAAAATAAATTTAAAGTTCAATTAATACTCACGTTTGAATCGTCGAATTGACATAAAGCTTCTAATAATAATACTCTTATTATTGCTTATATATATTTAAGTTTTATGAAAATATAACAATTAAAAACATAAAAAATAAAATTAATAATATATTAAACAATCATACAGAGGTAAGTCTCAGCTGCACGACAGGCAGCTCGAGGTGGCAGGCAAGGCGGGGGCGCGCGCGGTTCCGCAGCGGCAGCTCGCAGCGCTCGCGGCGAACGCGCGCGCTTGCCGTCGACGGCGACGCCACGTAGCTGTGCGCGCGAGACCAGGTTGCGCACATACGATCCTGATCAAACAAATTATACAGTGTTTTTGTTAACACCACTTTCAGTGAAACCACAGTTTTACCTACTCTATAAAAACCTAGCCTAATTTTAAAAAAGAGTTTTTTGAAAGTGGCAATTTGTTAAAGACGACGCTCGCACACATAAACCTAACAAAGGGGCACCGCCGCTCATATTAAATCAGCTTTACGCTGTATCCCACACACAGCAGAGTATACAGAGGGAACCTAGTGTTAAGACACTCCGTTCCCCACTTTCCGCCGAATTTTGGAGGAATTGCGTACACCAGAGCGAAGAAATGGAAATATACACGTAAATTCGACACCTCGAGTGGGGATGGAACCCACAAGCGTGCGTACAGTCACACCCTTGTGCCGCTGCCGACGGCCTCAATATATGGGTTTGAAATATTTTACCCTATATGTTGTTCCTGTAAAAGAAACGCTGATACTTCCATCCTGTAGTATCTAAGCAAAAAATATAAATAAACATAATAAAATTTCACTAGTTACTATTTTGTAGTTACACAAGCTGTACACGCAATTCATTAAATATGCACTAGCAATGCATTAGGTACGTACACACTAACAACAGTGAAATTTGACTGTGTTACATATAACAGAACTTATCATGAAAAAATACGTTAACCAGGCACACTACAATTATAATTAATTGTTTTATTGGAACAAAAATATTATAAGCTACAAACTAACGGTAAGCTCAGCAATAGTACAATCCACCATCATGCCGGACGGCACGTCCATGGGGTCCCAGTACATCGCCAGGTTGTTTAACTCCAACAGTTTAAACGAGCAGGGGTCGTCAGGTGGAGTGAACCCGCGACACCATGACGCATCACACGACTCCGCCGCCAGTGACTCCACAGTAAACCCGCACGCGAACGCGTGTCCGGGGCAAGTTAACACATCCTCGTAGCGGATGTGAACGTCGTTTAATTTTAACTGAAATTTAAAACATATGTAATGATTTTAATATAAAATACACAGTCGGGCGGCCACTTAAATTTTATATTTACGAAATATATTTAGAATTAAGAGTGACGCATTCTATGTGTCCGAGTCAATTCGAAATGCAGGTACAGTGGGTTATATCGAAACGATTAACTTGATATAATATAACCTACAACTTTATTCGATAAATCCAACACAAATTTTTTTTCTGAGATTAATGCATTCCACAAACAAAATTGTAATATTTTTGTAATATGTCGCTCTTATTGAAAATGTTGATAAATTATAAAAAGGTAAATTTTAATTAAAAGGTAAATAAAATTCTATATCATATAACAGAAACAACGCTATTAAGTTCAAATTCTAAACAGAACAGTTGGTTAATTTTTTTTAATTCTAAAAGTATACACTCTATAAATCAACAAAAAATAAACTACCTGTAAATTCTCCACAATATTCGCCAGCAGTCCCGTGCCGTAGCTGAGCCAGGAGGAGTACGAAGCAGCGTAGTAGCCGGCGTCGTTGGCCTCGTGCTCCGCGCGCCATTGCGCCTCTAACGCGTCTAGGAGCGCTACTTTACGTTCATGCGCTATGTTTGCTTCTACTGCACTGTCCCACTAAATATTATTACAAATTATAAAAAACATTTTTAGAAATATAAAAATATTTTAATGTAACGGCATTTGAACTCTCTTCTGGGAAACCTTCGAAGCGTTCTGACCACTATGCTATATTTCATCAAGTTTACCAGTCATAGCGTAGAGGCACGGCATGTAACTGTATATGTTGTGGGTTCAATGCCTATTTTAGGAAATGAAACATTTAATATTTTAGTTTTTTTGATTTGGCGTCGAGGCAAAAGGGTGGCGTTGGGTTCTGCCACTCAATATGCAATACCTCCTGAATTCAGCGGAAAGTGGAGAACTGAAATGTCTTAATGGGAACGGATTTGCCTCAAATAAAAAAAATATATAATACAATAAATGAAAAAAATTCTAAAATAATGATTCTATAAAATCATGATGTAAGTGTATGTGATTTTAAATGTATAATTATGTTACGAAATTATTTCGCCATGTAGCCAAAAATATGACATTGTCATGATACATGGTTTAAGGTTGAATTCCCACTCCGATAGAAATTTATATTTATTAACATTTTCTAGGTCTTATCAAAACTTGATAAAAAATAAATAAAATTCTTAGAAATATAGTGTTTTGTATTCGCCTTTTTAAATGAAAGCACAGATTTAACTAAACAAAAGAGATTAAGAAAAGTGTTTTTTTCAAACGAAATAATTAATAAAAAAAATTATCGTTGTAAAATAAAACGCCATTTGTTAATGAGGAACACAAACACACACCTATAAAAGCGTCAACATCGCACGCGCCTCGTTTACGAAATCGATCGAGTATTACAGAAAATAGGTAGTTGTGTAAAATAGATCGAGAGATATCGGCAACGTACTTTTGTAGTAGATGGTATTTACTGTTTACGTTATAAGTGTCCATCCGTAACTGAAGAAAAAATGTGCAGCTGCCATAAAGGAGCGCAGACCCTTTCATCCTGTATATATATATTAAATTAATCAATCATTTTTATAAGCCAAAATAATATAGTTATTATATGATAAATAGTTCATTAAAAATAGTTTTTCGATTTAAAAAATCAAATCAATCAACTTTAATTATTTTTTTCTTATTTCATTTATTAATTACAACAAAACAACGTGGTGCAGTCAAATCGAAATAAAAAATAAAAAAGAAAGAAATGTCGAAAAAATTCTAAATAACAATAGACATAACAAAATATGAATGTACACCTTAAATGTTTCTAAGGCATACATTCCAATGACAGTTGTTGTATTATTTATCTTTATAATCTTGGCATTTAGTGTCAAGCCTCATATCTTTCACTATACATATTTCTTCATGGATCTTATCTGAATGCCAAGTTCACTCTCAAGGTTGGAGATCGTATCATTTTTATAAATCAAAATACAAGATTATTAATGTCTAAAAGTTAATTATATTTGGAAATAATCAAGCATAATAATTAAATAAGGTTTAGGCTTTCGTCTTCGCCGGGGGGGCAAGGTCATTTCTCACTTGCTGTACATGGATGATCTGAAATTATTTGCGTCAAAACGTTCTGATCTTATGCGGCTACTAAAGGTTACTCAAACTTTTAGTAGTGATATAAGAATGGAATTTGGCGTCGATAAATGTGCTAGCATGCATGTAGTGCGGGGGAGTGTGATAAGATCTGATAATATTTGCATTTCAGATTCTGATTCCTTCAGAACTCTTGGTGAAGGTGAGACTTGAATATCTTGGAATGTCTTAAGCGGAGCGGAGCATAAAGCAATTGGTGAAGGAGCGTTTCTTTAGTCGCATGAAAAAAGTGCTTGGCAGCCTTTTATCTGGTGGCAACAAGGTGCGTGCTTTTAACGGTTGGGTTATGCCGCTTGTAGCCTATACTTTTGGCATTGTAAGATGGACACAGACTGAGTTAGACTCCGTAGATCGCCAAATACGTAAATTGTTGACGACATACCGAATGCACCATCCGCGTTCGTCTGTAATGAGACTGTATATCCCGCGTAAGTGTGGAGGTCGTGGCTTTTTGAATGTCAAGAACCTCCATAACCACGAGGTATGCAGTCTTAGAGAATATTTTCTCAAGATTGACGTGGATATGCACAAGGATGTGGTAACAGTTGACAAAGGCCTTACTCCTCTTTCCTTGGGCAAAGAGAACTGGCGTCGGCCTGTAGTACTTACTACTTCTGATCGCATGGCTGTATGGAAGAGCAAGGAGCTGCATGGTAGATTCCATAGAGCCCTAGTGGGCCAGGACGTGGATACTGCTTCATCATTATCTTGGTTACAGTTCGGGGATCTTTTCGGAGAAACTGAAGGTTTTGTCTGTGCAATTATGGACGAAGTTATCAAGACACGGAACTACCAGAGACATATTATGAAAGATGGCACTATCGACATCTGCCGGGCGTGTCATCGACCTGGGGAGTCCCTCAGACATATTGTCTCTGGTTGTTCTCATCTTGCTAATGGTGAGTATTTGCATAGACACAATCAAGTAGCCAAGATAATACACCAGCAACTTGCTCTTCAATATGGCCTTGTAGAATTGGAGGTGCCTTACTACAGGTACAATCCCATGTCTGTTCTTGAAAATAGCTGTGCTTTGCTCTACTGGGATCGGTCTATTATTACTGACAGGTATATTGTTGCCAATAGACCTGATATAGTACTAGTAGACCGAGTGGCGCGCCGCGCAGTGATTGTTGACGTTACTATCCCACATGATGACAATCTCGTGAAGGCCGAAAAAGAAAAACTATCTAAATATTTGGACCTAGCCCATGAGATTACCGCCATGTGGGATGTCAATGCGACTATCATTGTGCCGATAGTGGTTTCGGTTAACGGTTTAATAGCGAAAAGCCTCGACCAACACCTTAAGAGGCTATCGCTTAGCTGTTGGGTCAAGAACCGGATACAGAAGGCAGTGTTACTTGAGACGGCGCGTATTGTGCGGAGGTTCCTCTCTCTGGAGCCCTAGCCACCGATGGCTTGGATTCTTGTCCCGCCCTCGGAAGAGTGGGTTTTTTATATTTTTAAATGTATCTTTTTTATAATAATTTATATTTAAAAATGTAAAATTGATTAACTAATTTAATAAAAGAAGTTATAAGGGAATAATAGATAAGCAAAGTCTATAGTCCTCATTTTAATATTAATAGTAGTCAGAAAATTAGTCTGCTTTATTTATTCTTTTTTCTTACTAAACATTTTTTTTATTAAACTATAGCTATATGAATTAAAATAAATCTTGCAGCAACACAGCATCTGACTGTAAACACAATGATTATAGGTTTGATTCCTACATAAACAATATTAAATTGATTAAAATCGATTTAATAGTATATACAATATATATTGTAGCATGTATTATGTATATAATGGATTAGTTAATATATATATTTTTCTGATATTTTAATTCTTTTGATTGCACTGTGTTCTTATTCCGCTGTTTGGCACTCATCCACTTTCATAGGTTGGCTGGAAGAGATTTCTTTCAGAAATAAGCCCGCCATTGTAAACATAACATTTAAATTCAACTGTTTTTTTACTATATTCTTATATGTGCAATAAAGGATATATATATATATAACACAAAAAATGGCATAGAATTGTGTGTCATTCAATATGCAATCTCTTAAAATAGGACAGGTAGGTAAGGAACCAACTGCCTTAACAAAAGGTGACCCTCCTGTATACAGTATGTAGGGTTAAAAAAAGCTTAAAAAAACATTTTTCAAATAATACCTCATCTAAATTAACTGGTGCTGCCACTAAATATAGTTTTTCTATGGCTATAAGCCATGGTGCTGATCGTATCTGTCTCACTGGAACCTGAAGCTGCACCTTTCCAATAAACCCAGCCTTTACTTCTACAGGCAAACCAAGGTGGCGTAGTGCATCCTTCTTAAGAGGAAGATTTTCTAATTCAACTTTACCTAAAATTATTAAAAGTAAAAGTGTAAATAAATTATTGTGTTAATCATGATATCATTAGCTTTCTTATTAGTGAGTAATTAGAATAATATTTAAATAGGTCACAAAACAGATGAACTATCATAGTATATAATATGTTTTAATTTAAATTTAAAACAATCATGATAATAACAATAGCCTCATAAGTATCAATAAAATGTTACACAACATTAAGCTTTCATGGGTGGAATAATGTGTTAAATTCAATTGTTAATGTTTCTTATGACAATTTCAATCTGACCACTTAAAACATCTTATATTCTTGACAATGAATATTTTTCAGATGAGCTAAATGGAATCAAATTTTGTAAAATATGCATTTTTGTTAGAGCAAAATTCAAATTGTCCGCCTAAACTGCATTAAAGATGACCCAGATTGCATGTAATGTTTACTTACCGGAAAGGAGCGCGACACTCAGCTGATCGGTGTTTAAATTCTCTACATACTTCCCAAGGTAGTTGTTCAGTACCCACGCTACTAGCCCTTCCAACATTGTGCATGATCGGTTCTCCTTGCCCTTTACTACCACGCACTTTCACGACAAACACCTATTTGGTTAAGTATTATTTATAAACAGCGAAAAACACACTTATTAATGACGTCGATAAATAAAAATAAAAATTATTATTGACAAAACTGAAGTACATTCTAAGACCTCTCTAAACTATTTAAAACATAGTTTTTTTATAATATTTCAGATTTTGGTGTTTTTACCAAATATTAACTTATGTCAGAGATTATGACATAATATTTCAACTTTGACAGCTGTAATCTAAAGTCTGAAATAAAGGTTCACCGTTATCCCATTAAAATAAATCATGAAAAATATAAATACTATGAACATATATGAACATTTATGAAGCTCATATGCTTGCACGACAAATTCTTAAATTAACATTTAATGTACCTACGGCATCTTATAAATATTGTCATGATTTTTTTGACATTTCAGAAATTGACAGCTTCTTCCGTAAAATGAACCGCATATATTGTGAAATTAAATTGTAATTTTATGTAAAAAAAAAACTTTGCATATTTTAGTTTGTTTACTCATTTTGAGTCATAGACGCTTTTGAAAATGAAGTCAGTGCGCTTAATGTATAAGTTTTGTAGGCTTTCAACAGTTAATTTAAGTGCATGTTGTCATAAAAGTCCGACTAAATTACACGTAAGATATAGCACATCAGTGGGATACACAAATTACACAGGATTTACTCCTGTGGTCACTACAGTTCGAAATTTAGGCTTAGGACCTACTTCAAAAGATTTTGAAGAACCAGCCCAATTGTCTGGTCCCCTAACAAAAGCTCATGCATCAGAACTAGTCTTCCGTTTAAACAATGAAGAGCGAAAAATGTTATTTAACGCTTTACAGGAATATGAATCAAACAGATTAAAGGAAGATTTTGAAGGTACATAATGAAATAGACTATCCTTTATTATAATGGAAAAGTATGTTTACTCTATGTTTAATGCTACAGACAAACTAGCTGGCCAGAGATGGAGGAGTAAGCTAGGAAGACCTAGTAAAGTGCCAACATTAGGAGATGTAGACCCCACTGGAACCTATTGTCCTGTTCCTGAAGATTGGCTGAAGAAAAAATATGGTAAATATATAGTAATTACTGATGTATATTATCAACTGGTTCAAGGAACACCTAACTAGTAAAATCCAGATTTGTTATTATGTTAACTTGTTTAAATAAAACTAAGACAATAATGATATGTATGCAACCTGCTTTTTTATGTAAAACTACAATACAGTATAAGGTATTTCTAGTTAATATTTTAGGATTTTTGTTTAAAAATTATATATAAATATTGTATGTATTTTTGTAATACATTTATTTTTATAATTTTAGCTGCTACTGTACCAAAGCCTACCACAAGGGAATTACTCCATTGTGAGTAAATAAAAATTATGTTGAATATGTTGTATAAAATTAATAAATTGCTTTAAGAAAATTAATATGTTACATATATTTTTAGTGTCACTAGCAAATTCAATACCATTTATTGGTTTTGGTTTCTTGGACAATTTCATCATGATAATTGCTGTAAGTATGTTTTAGAATGATTAATACTTTTTACATTAAAGTGTTATTACACACTTAGGAAAAAACAAAATTTTCTAGAAAACATAAAAATTGAAATGTAGCGGAAGAGGCATACAAAAAAAATTGTTTTCTAAAAAGTAATTTTCTTTTCTAAGTAGAATAACTAATAAAGTAGAATAACACTTTAAAAATATAAAAAAATATTTAATAAATAGCATTCCTTCTCGCTGAATGATAATTTTAAGCTATTACCGTTAGATAGCAGAAATTTGTAAAAATGTCCCTGAGATGTGAGTAATAAAAATAAGTTCTAACAAGCATGTATAAGAATTTCAACATAGCCCAATGAGAATGTGTGGCTTAGTTGATCAGAGTGCTTGGATGGTTTCCAACAGGAGCTGGTTCAAATCTCGCTATGTTCAAATATTTAAATGTTTTCTTAAATGATTTACACTTGTGTTAATTAATTTTATCGTATTTATTCCATTTACAATTTTACTACAGATCTAATGTATGTACAAACATATTAGATCTGAAAATCAAGCAATGGCTGTCAATTTGTTGTCTTTCAGGGTGACAGTATAGAAAGCAGTATGAGTGCCTACATAACCCTGTCAACAATGGCAGCGGCAGCCCTCGGCAACACTTTCAGTGATGTCATAGGCATAGGCTCATCATACTATGTGGAACGTGCTGCGGCCTTGCTAGGAATGGGAGCCCCTGCATTATCGCCTATACAGTTAGATATGCCTGTTAGCCGACGGTTCGCTAATATGGTTAGTTAGACTGGTAACAGTTCATATTTTTGCATTGCGCACATGTTTTGTTAAAGTTTAGTCATATTTAAATACGTGGATATATATGGTTTTTCATATTTACCCTTTTATAGGTTGTCGCGAAACTCATGCCAATCTGAGCTTCCTTTGTATAGCAGAGCAGAAAAATTAAAATAAGTAATTTAAATGAACTCAACTCATTCAACTGAAAAAGAACTAACAAATGTTGCGATTACAATCAGATGCTGATAAACTACACAGCAACAATCTCATCATAAATTTTAAGATTAGAATTGTTGAGCAACAATAGGATTGTTCATTGATAAATAATTTGCTGTTTAAAAAATTAAACATATAATAAAAATGTAACTCATTACTGTCTGCATATGGTAAATACATACATACATACATATATTAGAAAATCTATTATTGGAGGCATTTATTCATATAATAAAAATCAAGACAGAATCAAGACAAAATTATGATTGTTTAAATTTTTGCCTGTGCATTTAATCTCAAAAACGGCTAAATTGATTTAAATACTGTCTCCCTTCCTTAAATACTCTCTCCCTTCCTTTAGGACACTTCCCTTATCGTTTAGTGTTTGTTTTATTTAGCTCATAAATAAAAAAGTTATATCAATATAAAGTGTTTAGTTCCACAAAATTGCTATATAACAACTATTTTATTGAATTATTCTACATGTAGCAGGGCATACCGAGGGAATCTAATGCTAAGATATGCCCCACTTTCTGTCGTATTTTCGAGGCATTGCTTGTTGAGTGGCGAAACTCAACGGAACCAAAGAATTGAAAATATAAATAAGTAATAATTCATTCCCTGTGTGGGAATCGAACTCACAACAGTCGCGTTACAGTTACACGTTCGTGCCCGACAGTTAATGCTGTAATATTTTTTTAAATAGTTGAGATATTCATAATTGTGTTGTTAAACCGGGTGAAGCCGCGGGTGGTAAATAAAATTAGATAATTTTCATATTTATTGAAAAAAAAATACAATTCTAGGGTCGAGTGCTGGGCATAACACTGGGATGCTTTCTTGGTATGATTCCACTACTCTTCAAAGAGGATGAAAAGAAACCTGATACCTCATAACTCTGGCTCGACTGAATATAATAACTTATATTATTTATGACGACTTTATTTTATTCTTATTAAGAAACATGCATATTGTATTATAATATACTCGACTAAAATAAATCGAAATCGAAACTTGCTTTTTTGCCAGTTTTTAGTATATTAGTAGTTACATTAACTTTGAGGTATGTCACTTTCATTCTAGTAAAAAATTCTCTGCCCTTAAATGTAAGCAATGTTTGATCACAATTGATTTAGAAAATTTAATAGTATTATACTTAGACCACTTTTACAAATATATGCACAATCTTTATGCACAAGAAAGAAAAATAGTGATTTTTGTCACAAGAGGCACTTATAGTATTTTGTCTTTGATAAATTATTTATTATACAAGATAAGTGAATATGTAATCAGAGCTTCTAATAGATATTAGAGAAATTAGGTATTATATAGGTGCTTTTACTTAATTTTGATCATTCATTGTGGTGTAAATATTGATTATTGTTTATTAAATAAAACTGCTTTTGACTAATTCTAACTACTGTGAAAGAAATTTAAGCGAAAATCCCGATTGCACATATTTCAAAACGTGATATTTCCTTTTTTTTAACAAAAAATAATAATAAAGTGAGGTATCACTTTTTCTTACTCTTTGTACTAGCAACAAAAGAATAAAAAAAACAATTTACACTTTTATATGCTTTTTTGTAGTCATTAGTATATTATACACCTCATATGATTTAGTCTTGTATTAAGAACCCATTAAAAAACTTTCATTGTACTAGAATAAATATTTTTATTATTAACTTATCTATTTAACTTAAATACAGGAAGATAAACCCTATAAACTTTTACATTTATATATTTTTATAGCAAAAAATAATTAATATGTGGGTTCAAATCTTGATATGCTTATATTTTTGTGCAGAATTACAATAATCAAAACTATTTATTTTTATAGGCATTCTTGATCAGCAGCTTTGTTTAGAGGTAACACGAGTGTTATTTAAAATAATTGATAATTAATAAAACTTCAAAAGATATTTATTTTTCTCTTCTTGTTTAATAATCTACAATTACAAGGAATACATATTACAACTAGTCAAAGTACTGCACTTCTGATGTTACATTTTCTGTTAATCTTATAATGAATATAATGGTTCCTATACAAAAAAAATGTATTTAATTATACGTAGTATTTACTGAGTGGAATTAATGTAAGAATTCTTTTTTGCATTTTTGTATTACTGTATGTTGCAAATCAAAATATTTTTTATTCAATAAGAATTATTCGATAATTTTACATAATTAAATAAGTACTCTTTATCATTTTTTGCAAATATAATTAATCTAATGGTTTAAGCCCCATTGACTGTTGTAAATAATGGTTGTCCTTTTCTTTAAATCTATGAAATAACTATATGATGATGATTTTATTGAACTGTATTTGTTATTTAGTATTTTGGTCCTCTTTTTGGTACATAGTAAGTAAAAATGAAATAAAGCATCAAATTGTTTTAATTTAAATAGTTTTACTGTACAGTAGAAATAAGTAAATATTAATACAATAAATGAAGTAAAAGGCAAAAAATATGCGGCCGCCACCTTGAATTTGTATTTGTCATATATACTAATATTATATTATTTAGTATTCAGGCGCCAAATTCGATGTTTTTGAAATGGAAAAGTAAAACTACAAAAAGCTTTTGTAATGAATTATTTATTAATACATTCGGGATATGCTCTCGTCGCCTCACAATACATTTTGTACATTATGTTTGAACCTCCATTGAACCTCCTTTCAGTTACGAGTAACATTTGATGTTAGTTAAATGCTAACTGAAATCCTTCAGTGCTTATATTATTATTGATTGCTGTTCTAGATAACAAAAATTGTGTTATATGACATTGTATTTTTTTTATATTTGCTCTAATAAAATTTCTCAAGACATTATTGCCTTTTTGATTTGCCTTTTTTTCATTACATGGGTTTTTAATTTTACTTATGGTTCATATAACCATTATATGAACATAAATAATTCCACATAGGTACATAAGATAACGACAAAAAACTTTTTACTAATTGGTTTAATACATAAGCCATTTGCAATACTTCACAGCCATTTAAATCAACTCATTTTAGATATACCTATTTATAAAACAAAACTTTTAAAAAGTTGATTTGTCAAATCAATCGAATAATTTCGTTCCGACGACACCGACTTCAAAATTATAAAATCTTTGTATAATTATTTTTCACTTTTTAGTTCGTTGTTAGAAGTCGGTTTTTGTTTTTGTTAAAAATTAATTTATTTTACGATTTTTAGTGATGGGTAGATCTTAAAATGATGCTTCTTAAACGAGTGGTGATGGTGGTGGTAGTGGTTGTCAACGAGTGGTTGTGGTTGTCCTAAGTAAAACTTTATTTAATTAGGTATTATTTTTGTGCAAAGTTACATTTTGGTATATTGACAAGAAAATACATAAAATGTATTCGGGCGAATGAAGAATCTCCCTTTTTTGAAGTTGGTTGAAAATGAGAACATCCTCTTTTTTGAGGTTGGTTGAAAAGAAATGCAACGATCAGGAATCTCACCTCTGACATCAATTTAAAAAGTTTTTGCTTGTAACTATTACAGTATAATCAATTTTTTACCAAAAAAAACAAACTTTCTAAATTTTCACCGGATCCCATAATCGGAACCTAACCAAACTTTCACTAAATTATCCTTGAAGTATATCCTTTCAAATAAAAAAAGAATCATCAAAATCGGTTTGCGCGACATTGAGTTATTCGTCTATTTGTCGCGCACATACCTAATGCAAATTTAAGACTTATGTGATTTTCTCATAGATACCATTGTCAGACATGGATAAAAAAAAATGGGACCATTCGGGAAGCCTCACCTTTCAATCAAAAAAAAAATTATCAAAATCGGTTCACCCAGTCAAAAGTTATGAGGTAACAAACATAAAAAAAAAAAAAAAAAAAAAAAAAAAAAAAAAAAAAAACAGTCGAATTGATAACCTCCTTCTTTTTGAAGTCGGTTAAAAATGGTTTTGATACTACAAAGAAATCAAATTTTAACTTTTTTTGGTACGTAGACACGCAACTTTGTAAACCTTTCCACGTAAGATTTACATGCATTATAATTTGGAATTCATAAACTGAGTTATAACTCAGGGGCCACACTAATTAGCGGAGTGACGCCTAGCAATTACTTAGTTTCGGTTTGGCCGAAGGTTCGGCCGTATTCTGCCGAACCTACGATTTTTGGCCGAAACCGAAACTGAATCTTAGGTCGGACACTAGATATACTTTACAAATGGCGTTTTATTTTAAAATGACAATTTTATTATTTATTTTGTTTGAAAAAAAAAAAACAATATACTTTTGGTAAAAAATACTTTTTATTATTTATTTTGTTTGAAAAAAAAAATAAATAAAAAAAATAATAAAAAATACTTTTTTTTTCTGAATTATATTAGGCTTTTGTAGAATACTTAAAACTGTGGTTTCATTTAAAGTGGTGCTGACAATTCCACCCTGTATATTGAAATTAATTTTAAATCGACACCTGTCCATGGAATGCCTTCTTATCCATTACGACATGGATAAATATCACCAAATATGTGCATAAACTATTTAATAAATATAAAAATTCACAATCAAAATGTTCAATGTATGGATTTTGCCTGTAATTATGCACACTAACACTCTTAGAAGGAAAGAGATCTAACTATGCGCATCTTTAAAATTTTTGATTTTACTAAAATTTGACTATATATAACATATTCTAAGAATAAAGTGTTCCCCACAAATTGCAAATTTTTGAGCTCATCACTTTCACACTGAGAATGCAATCTATTAATTAGGTAATATATATTATGATACATATACTATAGCTGCCTCAAATATCAATAAAATTTACTTGTTTCATTATTATGGTAGTTTTACTATAATTAAAAAGATATTTTTCAAGTAAAGGGTACAAGTATTTATATTGTGAAATATAATATATACAATACATTTTTGTCATTTGTCTTATATATATATATANTATATATATATATATATATATATATATATAAGACAAATGACAAAAATGTATTGTATATATTATATATATATATATAAGACAAAAATAACGCTTTATAAAATATTTAAAATATTTTATAAAATAAATGACATCAGAAAACTGTGGCGCAAATGAGATGTTGTATTGTAGCAATGAAACATGTATTTAAAATACAGAGGTCTCTCGGTTAGATTAGACATAATACAGGGTGAAGTTTCCCTATCCAAAGCAATAAATCCCAAAATAACAAATCTGGTATTTTTTACTGACACCTATTATAACTGGCACGCAATGTGTTCTCAAACATTAGAAAGCTAAGATATATAACTTGTGCGACCTATCTACAATGTGAGTAAAATATGACAGTATAAATTTATGTTACTGAAAACGCCCAATCTATGGTAATTTGTAAGATTCTCCGTGAATGTTCGAAAAGTGAGACATAAGTATTTAAGTTTCCTAAAATAATACCAATTTGTTTTTAAAACTTAACTGTAAAATTCCACAAACTTAATATTTGCCAATCAATACGGTTTCACAGTAACATATACATATATACAATGATAAAGTATAACATTTTAATGTCAGCGTTAAGTAAACTAGTGCTGACTAGAATGCAAGACAATTTACATGAGAGCCGCTTCTTGCGGCTAAAGTTTCACCTCAATATTTTACATATATTATAATATAAGTAATAAATAATATCCTAAAATTTTATGAAATGACTACTTTGACTGGTTAATACTGATAATGTAAGCAAATAAATGACCACTTATAGTAGCTCTAAGTCATAAACAAGTTCTATACTGGATGGAAAATTTGTGGACTCGTGAGTAAAGCTGCCATGACAAGAACAATTTTGCCAAGTGTTAGATAAAAAAGGTTATACGACATTTTACCACTTTTTCTTTTTTTATATAAAAATAAAAAAAATGTGTAAATACATTTTATAAAATTATAATACTTATATAAAATAATTAGAACTAAGGCTCAGAGCGACCATAAAAATTGATGAAGATAAATAAAAACATTTATTATTTTGATATACAAAAGTATATTAAAATAAAACAAGAATAAACAAGATTGTGGCCCAAAAGGATATATATGTGATGAGAAATCAAGATTATGCTACAAAATTATACTAATTATGCTAAATTGACTTCAAAAAAGAAGCCTTCCACTATACTAAAGCATTGAATTATACGTTATTACGATTCTACTCGATCAAAGATCTATGGTGAGACTATTTCCATTTTGTATAAAACAAAAATCACATTGGTTCAATAATAAGATAATATATAGGTATGCGTATATTGCTGCTTGGCATGGGGATCATTTAACCACCTTGCAACGTAGTCATAGATATTCGATTATAACAATACAAATAAATTACTAAAAGTATAAGTATAGGTATGAATATTTACACTTTACAAAATAAACTAAAATGGATAATAAATAAATAAGCGTGTTTGAGCACTTCAGTCGCAAATGATATGCTCCACTCACAACCACAGCTGTCGGCCGCTACTATTACTATGTGCGAGTTTTGTTTCAAAATAGAAATTAAAAAATTGCTTTTGCAAATATCACGTTATAGCTGGCTATATTTATTGGTCAAGCTTTTTTTATATTCTCATTTAAAATGTAGCAATTGTAAAGCATTGTAATACATAAAAAAATGTAAGCACTTAAATCAATTATTTTACTTCTTCCATCCATATCACTGTAGTGTGTCTGTACTTGAACGAGAATGACCAAGGGTATGTACAGGTATTGTCGTCACATTACGACGGTCACAGAGGCGCGGGCGGGGCGGGCGGGGTGTCCCCGGGCGGCGGAGGGTCCGTGGCGTTGCGCTGTAGGCCAACCAGAGCGGCGCGGGCGGCGGCGGGCGGCACGCGGCGCCAGGGCTCGCCCGGGGGCTCGTAGGAGGCCTCGTCGAAGGCGGCGCTCGCGGCCAGCAGGATGCTGAGTGCGGAGGCGTCTTGGCCGTGGCAGCCGGAGTAGCGGTACTGCGGCTTCTTATCGAAGCGGCAGGCGGCGGCGGCGGTCTGCGCGCCGATGGGCACCAGGCAGTTGAGTGTGAGCGCGCACTGCACCCAGCGGCGCAGCAGAGGCGCAGCGGTGGCGCGCGCTGCCGCCAGCACGCGCGACGCGTCCAGCATCTGCACGAACAGGAAGTCGTCAGCGCGCGCCCTCAGGTAGCGGAACATGCGCGGGTGCGTCAGCGACGTCACGGCCGCGCGCCGCGCCCACGCCGCCACGCCCAGCGCGCCCAGACCGCCCCCACCGCCTACGCCCCCACCCCCACTCGACACGCGTACCCACAGCGCAGCCAGGTCAGCCGCGGTGCCGGTCCAGCGCTGGTCGCTTTCACAGTATATCACACCACCCACGCGACTCAACGCGTGCTGTAACAAAATTGTATGATACTCTTATATAATTTCTAAAAGTTTGTGTCTAAGAGCGAGAGAGAGCAATTCAATCAATTTTAGCTCCAAATAAAAAAGATATTTTAATTAGCAGATTTCAGCTTAAAATAAATACAAACATATTTTACAACTTTACAGATCTTCAATATTATTAAGATAAAAAATAAATTCTTAAAAATTGCAGGTATTTACAACTATTTACATACATATCATTAATTAAAACTGTAGAGACATCATGACTAATAAATATTAAATATGAGACATACAAAATACCCAATGTTATTTTCATAGTATACAGATAAATTAGTGAATTGTTAAATAAATACTAATTTCCAACTACTTCCACACGTTATCTAGTTAATGCCTTTACAAATATCACAATAATACTTAAGCAGTAGTAGAAGTAAATATAAATTAACTAAGTATCTAGGTGACATTGACAAATGAAAAATAGCTACATTGAAGTTATGTCTATTTTATAGTACCTTTAATCAATTAGGGTAGAGAGTTTGAAACCACAAACAAAAAGTAGTCTTACTACTAACTAAAATAAATCACATTTCATTACATGTAACAAAATTGAACTTATTCTATAATATTTTCAAGTGTTATTCACACACTTAAGATTAAAATCATATAGCAATTCATCTATAAGTTTATACTTGTAATACAAAGGTTTGTGTAATACTTATACACATTTTCCTAAAATATTAAAGATTAATTAATTTCCTTTAATTTAACTGCATATATAGGGAGGAAAGATTGAAATAAAATAAATTACCTGTATGATTAGTGGACGATAAGCAGTAGTACTTCCATCACTTACATGTGAAGGAAATAACTCAAGATCAAAATCAATGATGGCACACTTGGATGAGTTACAGTAGTTCGACACCTGAAATTGGAATATTTTTGTGTATTCACAAATAGAATATTTGAATTTATACTTTATTGAAAGAAAAAAATATTATATACAGATTGAACTAAATAAATTGGAAAATTTATCATATCTTATGTATATTTTATAGAGTATTCTTATTGAAATGTTATTTGAATTAAACATTAGATGTGTAAGTTTTTTTTTCTTAGCAGGATAGGATATGATATAAACTTATATATGAATTCTTTCTTACCACACCTAAAGAATAGGGCTTTAAACCTAAATTATAAACAAGGACAGTATATGGTAGTTTTGCAGCATCCCTCACAAAGGCTACAATTGGTGCATGGTCATCATTTCTTCCGTGTGTCACAATGACGGGCACAGTTGTATTGTGCCAGAGCTCAGTGTGACCTTCCAGCCCCACAAGACGCAAATATTTGTCCTCCTGCACCAGATTCTGCTGCTCCTCATCATGGAGTTGCTCCTGGATCAGAGAAACCTGCTTTGTTGTGATATAAAATATTTAAACTTGAATTAAGAAGACTAATGCTAATTTAACTTGAAATAATATAATTTCAAAATATATTTTTTTTAATGTTTCACCACAAACTAATATATTAACTATTTATTAACCCCATTCTTTTCTTTTAAGAAAATTTACAACTAAGATATTCTCTATGAATATTTAAAGCAAACAATTTAAAAGAAATTACCTGAAAATCTTTTATATGCTGATGTGTTTGTGTCACAATACTTTGAAATGATTGTGGTGGTTGAGAATGGAAAATTATTAAGAATAAGCTTATAGCAAAAACTGATGTTGAAAACAGTAAGAAACTTTTAGTTTTCATGTTGATAACATTATAACAATAATTATATTTTGCACATTTCTTGTAGTATTTATTTCTCCTTTTTATAAATACAGAAATTACCTACATCTTGGTTGAATACTCATTCACAAATAAAACAAATCAATAACACTGACAGAAGACTACACACCCCACAGAATTATATAAACATATCAAGGATGGCTCGGTAAAAATAAATACACTATACAATTATATGTGGTCATCATCGTTTTATTTAATAAATACTATGAAAAAGTATAAGGTTCACGTTAAATATTTTTTTTATTAAATAGTAACTGACAAAACCATAGCCGCAGTAGTTTGACAATGACAGCTTTTAGTCCGTCCGTTTTAAAACAATTTTGCATTGTTTTGATTTTTATAAATTATAATTTAAAGCAATTATAATTAATATTTCTCCTGTGTGGTAAATTATTCCTTGATTCTATTTCTTGTATGAATCTAATTATAATGTATTTTTATAATTAGATCCGTATTATAATATGTATAATTATATCCTATTAATTATTGAACGAAGTGAGTGTAGCACTCTGCTGGAGACTTTTTACACTCTTTGTCACCAATAGGCTCGGATGAAAATTTGCAAACATATAGATATGCCCACGTAGACGGTTTTAGGCGAAAAAAAAAAAAATTCAACAATTCATTTGTCGCTTCGCTCAACATGTGAACACTATCGAGATTTTGTGACCGCAGCGAGTCAAAATTGAGGTCCAGTTCGCGCCCTAACTTATTCTTTTATACTCTATGCAAACTGTCACTGTCATTTCGGTACAAAATTTCCAAATTGTGGTCTTCTGTATCGTCTACTACAAAAATATTTTATTTTTATTGTGGACAAAATTTAAAGTCTGTTTGTTTGCTGCCCCCCGAATTAATTAAATTTAAATATAATGCCAAATATATCAAAGAGAAGAAGAGATGGATCGAGAGCCAAGATCAAGGTAAAAAGGAGGTCAAGCGCAACGTAGACCAAAATAACACGATGTTATTTATTTTTTATTAATATGTTATATTCCAAATTAATAAATGAAATATTAACTATAATTTCATTATAGTTTCGTATAAATTCTACTACGATCACATTATATCTGTCAACAACTACCTTTTGATTCGGCAAATTCGAACAACAGGTTGGATGTCACGACTCACGATAACAATATCACTCACCTTATATTAAGGTTATTTTTATGAGTTATTCTGACCCTGTTAAATATTTATGAATACATAACATATTTTGTTCTTGAGCACGATTATTTTACAGTAATGTTTTCCTTTTTGATTGCTTCCAAAAAATAACATTAAAAACTTTAAAAATATACTAACGAAATTATTTGTAATTATATACTATACATATTATAAACAAGAAATTAACTTTTGAAAGTAACTTGAATTTCGGTTTCAGCTTTCCAAGTGCTGTTCAAGCACCATAACTAATTAAACAATGTGTAGACTTATCATCATAAATATTTTCTAAAATATTTGTAATTTTTATATAAGTTCTTATTAAGTGCTTATCACCACTTTCAATAAACTTAAAATATTATTAAAACATTTTATTCATACTTAATTTTTGTTTCGCAGACAATGGGAGACCACAAGGAGTTTTTGAATCGTATCACCAAGACACTGTATTATGGCCAATTACCAACTCTTCCCTGCTTAAGCCTTCCTGTTACTGGTATAATATTTTTAAATTTTGGTTATTATAAATGTTGTAATAAAATAGGTTATTTTTTTAATTAAAATGCTAATTTCCATTTGCTTATTATGTACAGAACAAATAGAGAATAACATTATTTGTCAACAATAAAATAGAGATTAGGATTACTTGTTATTTGGTTTCTCATTATTTTTTATTGAAATCAAGTCAAACATTTTAAACAACAATATCAATAGAGGTGTCATTGTCCAGGTTACTTTTATTTCTTTTACATCACAGAATACCCCCGGAATATGGCCATTAAAGCTTTTATGATACATGTTTCTTTGGAATATGCTTTATATAAAAGCTTACGATGTAATAGAGGCAGGTTTTTTTTTTTCAATGAAATTTTGAAAAAAAATTTTTTTTTCAATGAAAAAAAAAAAAGAGCATTGTTAAAATCAGTTTATGATTTGTTTTGGGGCATTCATTTACATTACTCAATAAAAAAAGTGTAGTGTGGTCAATTATGGAGTTGTTAATAACAATGTTAAAAAACACATATTTTTGCTTAATTTAAAAACAAAAGTAGATTTTTAACTGTTTCAATATTATTTTCAGATGATATAATTAATTGTGATAATTTGTAATTTATTCAATTAATTTAATAATGTAATAAATTGTAATTTGTTGATTATTTCCAGAAATATCCTGTGAGCTGTGGTCAGTGCCACAACGTGGACGGTCCCTGCGTCGCCTCCACACGGACGCGGCGGCGGAGATAGCGCGCTCCGCCTGCGTGTCCCCGTGCGCCCTGGTGCTCGCCATTTTGTACTTGGAACGTTTAAAGAGATGCAACCCTGACTACTTGACCGCTGCTGTGCCTGCTGATCTGTTTTTAGTTTCATTGGTAACATTGACTGTTCATTGTGTAAAAAGCGGTTTTTTTACATCACGCGGTGTCCCGCATATAGCAGTATAGCCAGAGAAAAACCTGAGAACTAAAATTCAAATTCAACATATTCTTTATACAAATAAACTTATAATAAGCACTTTTGAATCGTCGAATGAACATATGAACAAAAAGCTACCACCGGTTTGGAAGGCAGTTCTGCTGAGAAGAGCTGGCAAGAAACTCAACAGTTGCTCTTTTCAAAATCAATGGTACAATCTATTACATTAGTTGGCAGCTATCCTGCATTACATTCAATAGACATTAATTCCATACATGTTTGTCCTCTAAATATTCTTGAACAGTGTAATAAGCTTTACTTGTCAGAATTTTTTTTACTGATATTTTAAATTTTGGAAGTGGCAAACCTAGAATACACTGCGGAATTTTATTATATACACGTATGCTCAGACCCATAAAAGATTTATTAATTTTTTGGAGGCAAAAACTTGGAGTAACAATCTTATCTTTATTTCTCGTTCCTATTGTATGATTGTCACTATGTTTACTATGACAATGTATATTTTGTCAGACAAAGAGAAACACTTAGTGTTAAAACACTTCATTCCTATTAAGGCACTTCCGTACCCCACTTTCCGCCGAATCCTGGAGACATGAATCATTTAAGTTATTACAATCGAATAGTAACAACGAGGAAGAGTAATACTGGATACAATTGTGCGACAGTAAACGCAACAGGTTTCGAGTTCCACTTAAGGAATTGAAATATTATTTCCATTTTCTTCGCTCTGATGTCATGTCATGTCAGAGGTATGAAATAAGTATAACATGTATTTAATCATATTTAATTTTTTCAGATGGTAAGCAATAAATTCCTTCAAGATGATGGTGAAGACGATGAAGTAATATGTTCCGAGTGGGCGGCATCGGGAGGTCTGGACCTCGACCAGCTTAAAAAACTCGAAGTGGAATTCCTGAATGCCATTGTAGGTATCATAACTTTTTTTATGTAACTTTTCTAGATCATTTATTTAGTAAGTTATAACTCGACTTTCGTTCATCTACAAATTTATATAAAATTGAAATATTACAGGATTGGAATGTTTTTGTGAGTGATAAGTCATTTGAAGAGGGTCTGCTGTGGCTGGAACGGCAAGTAGCTTTAAGGCAAGCGCAGCTTCGGGGCTTCTTTACATATACAGACTTGGTAGCGTCATACAACACCGTGTTGGTCAGTGATGTGGTGAAGTCCGTGTCAGCTGCGTGTGTTGCTGCGGCGCTTAGCTACGTGGCCGGTCTCCTAACGTTAGTCACCTCCACCCTCGTCATCTCCCAAACCTGGCTCCCGACCCTTCAGTACATATTGGCTAGAGGATCTGTCTCCACAGCCATCGACACTGTGCTCAATCAGAATTATCAAAATGAATTGACGACTAACCTCTCTAACGCTACAGTCGAACCACAATTGTACACATCTGAAGAATCTGTTATTAACAATCTGAGATGTTGCGAGAAGTGGACAAAGTACCAAGAAGTGATTGAGCCAAAACGGACCTGGTATGACTGTGTCATCACATATGACTGGTCATTTGAGCCCTGGTGGTCTAAAACCTCGGTCCTCAACTGGCTCTATCAGAGCTCTCTAATAAACCCCATGCAACGATGGTTGGAAAAGATGAATCAATATATAGAATTCTTCAATAAGGAAGTCGGATATATGAGTTCAAAAAATATGGAAAAATGTAATAGCTATGGCAGGATAAGTGATAGACACTGTGTGAGGCAGTGGCTTAACTTGAGTAAAGTTAGTGTTTTCGTGGCCTCAGTGTCAGATAGGTAAACTTTTTTGGAAGACATATTTCATAACAGCGCGACTTCGGCGACGGCGATGACGTACAACTTACTGTAATATTGTTATTTATTGTAATGCTCAATTGAAAAGCAATCATTGTTACATCATTTATTAACGAGCGAATGAATCTAAGTTTGTTTAAGTAATACTATAAGATACGATTCTCTTTCGATCCATATCGACTAAAGTAAACATTGTATGTTTCTAGACCGACAAAATATCTTCCATATTTTATATAAATAAAGATGGAAATATTTTCAATATAATCTTACTCAATAAATGTTTACATTGAATTAAAAGATATTGCACGTAAAAGTTACTTAATGGTTGTGAAATGTTACATTGTAATTGGTAATGGTAATATCGTTTCAAGAATACGACGGAAACGAGAATGATGGAAAATAAATTGTCGTTTGATTTTTATCAATTGTGGAGAACAAAGAGGAGATATCAAATAAAAATAAATAATATTTTATCTAATATGTTATACTTGATATTTTGTTGTTATTTATTAACCTTCGTAAGATGTAACAATTAAAAAAATGTATGTATATTTTTGTATTCAATGTATCTGTGGTAACAAAATAAAATGCATTTCTAAGGCGGAAGATATTTTTATTTTTTATTTACATATAAAAAAGTACAAAAATACAGTATTAATATATTATTAGAAATAAATGCCGTCAATAGAGCTTATAATTATAATAAAAAATATATATAAAATTCATATTTAATTAAAAAAACGTGACAATCACTACTTTAATTAATATTTTTCTACACGAGAGTCTAATAAAGTGATATTTAAAATTAATTTCAGCAGATTTTTGCGTGAAATACCATACACACTTTGAATACAAGTTGAATAGAAGATAATTATAAACTGTGTTGAATGGAAATCAATACTTTTTAAATTAACTATCTTTATACTATATATTTTTTTTTTGATTTATAAGGGCTAAAACATAAGTTTTGTGGCAAATAGTTTCCGGATAACATTAAATACTTATTTTTCATAGTATTGTTTTAAATAGATATTAAATAAATATATTTCCGAAATAATATCTAGAAATAAGATTCATCATATAAAATACAAAATTGTTAGTAAAACTGTCATAAAAATTATTATATATTTTATTTATAACTATTATTTTAATAAATATAAAATTAAATTTTATAAAAAAATATTCCTATTTACTTAAATGTAATGGTTTCACTATTGGCAGTTTACGTTACGTTACGTTATATTTATTGTTAACAGTGACAATTTGAACTTACACCTCTTAGATACCATCCAAGAAATACTAGTAAAAATTTACGACTAAGTTAGAAAAATAACAACCAAAAAAACAGATATTCATTGATGAGCTGCACCTTTGAAATGAACCATTAATATGTAACTTAAGGCCATTTATAATAAGAATTTCGTTGAGGTTTTATATTCTATTACTTATTATATTACAAAAAACTTAACTTTACAGTGTTGTAAATGATTGTTTTATAATGCAACCGTTTATTTTATAATACATTCAGACCAAGTTACCTTAACTATCGATATACAAAATAAAAACAGTAATACTACTTGAGCATTAATTTACAATAATTATATAGATTCATTGTTCAATTAGTTACCTTCGATAGCACAAAATAGTTTAATCGAAAGGTTCATTGGTTACTTTCTATATCCCTGTATAGTTTGATCGAAGGGTACAATCGGTTTCCTTCGACGACGTTCAATCAGCTACCTTTTACTTGAAATTGGGGTATAATCGGTCAATATTAAAATTCCTAAATAATTTAAGCTTGATCGTGGGGTATATTCGGTGTTTCAAACAGACCAGGATGTAGGTACAGGCGACTGTTGAACCCCCAGCGGTCCACGGAGGAGGTCTGCACGCGACGTGCGGCGTGTAACTTACGGTCTACTAGCGTAAACAATTCTTCTACGTGGCAGCGATGGGCGAATTCCGCAAATACTTCGCACAGAGCCTGGATATACCATGAACCTTCGATTTCGTCGCGGTAGGACACGTTGCCTGTAAAGTAAGCAGAGTATGGTTAAGGAGTTGTGACTAACGTGGGCTGTTTATATTCTTTCCGAATGTAAAGTTCAGAAAGCCTCAAGGAAGCGACGCTACATTGACGTTACTGTAACTAAATGGGGATTGATTAAAGATTTTAGTGTATAAAAGAAATATGCAATATAAAATACGAAATATATCAATTTATTTATAAAAACCACCTTAGCCAATGATGATGAATCTAAACAAGAAATTATGGACATATTTAATTAAAATTTATATATTATTATCGACAACTAACGCAAACTCTTTTTTGAACATGTTAAGTTTAAAAAAAGAATTTAATTGTGGATTTTATTTATATAAATAATTAAATAATAAAAATAAAATAAAATGCCTTTTATTTCTAAATTACAGTTTGTAAAAATTGGAGAAGTATACAAAGGGTATAATGTATACGTAACTTAAATATTATAAATACAACCTAGGTATATACATATATTTTTAATTTTGGTAATATTTATTTAATTGATTTTATATTTTTATACATATATTATTATTATAATTATTCGTAGTTTTTATTTTTTTTTATTTTTTCGGTTTCCTTTCATCTTGCCTCTTGATGAGTTTGTAGATTGTAAGAACCCCTCTCAACGGAAGGTAAAGGCCTCCTCCAGAGACTACCATTGATCTCTGTCTCTGCTATTTTAGTCAAGTCATCTGCCCAGCGCGCATATGGTCTGCCCCTTTTTCTTTGACCCGATGGTCCTAACCAAGATGTAGTCTGTATGGTCCAGCGATTATCTGTTAGTCTGGCTACATGTCCAGCCCATCGCCATTTTAATTTCTGTGAGTGGCTAAGAGCGTCTATAACTTTGGTTTTCCGTCTTATAACGGTATGGCGGATTTTATTTATTTTATTAATCTTTACAATACTTCTTTCCATACTTCTTTGACTTGTTACAATCTTGTTTTTAGTTTTCCTAGTAAATTTCCATGTTTGACAGGCGTATGTTAGAGTAGGGAGTATTCAGGTGTTCATAACTTTACTTTCCAACCTTGTGGGCATGTCGCTTTTAAAAATTTATTTGAGGCTCCAGAACTTTTTCCATGTGAGGTTGACCCTTCTCTCTACTTCCAGTTCGTTATTATGATGGTCAAATGAAATTTGTTTACCCAGGTAAAAGTGAGTATCTACATAGGTTAATGGCACGTTTTGGAGATATACAGGTAAATTGATGTGGTTCGTCATGATATTTGTTTTATTTAGGTTTATTTCCAAGCCTACATTTTTACTTTCTTCATATAGAGAGTCAAGTTGCAGTTGGTTTGTGTTTTCTGATAACAGGACTATATCGTCCGCAAATCTAAGGTGACTCAGGTAATAACCATTAATCTTTATACCGACTTTCTCCCAGTTCAGTTTGCGGATGATAGACTCTAGTACCGCTATGAAGATTGTTGGCGAGATCGGATCTCCTTGCCTTACGCCTCTATTTATTTGTATGACTGGACCGGTGCTCTCCAACTTTACTCTGCTAGTAATGTTGTCGTAGATATTTTTTTATGACTTTTATGTAATCCAATACCACTTCTTGAGAATGTAGTTCCCCAAATGGATGAATGAAGTAGAGTGTCGAAGTCTTTTTGATAGTCAATAAAAACAACATATAGTAGTCTGTTGAACTCTTGGAATTTTTCTATTATCATTTTTAACGAGTGTATGTGGCCAACGGTGGAAAAACTCGTCTGAAACCTGCTTGTTCTTTGCGTTGGAACTGTTCAGTAGTTTCTTTTATTTTTTTCTCTATATATTATATTAAAGAGGACAAAAGTTTGTATAAAGAAGGTAGTAGGCTTATCGGTCTATATTTACTAATATTGTTTGGATCTCCTTTTTTATATAGCAAAATGATTTCCGACTCTGACCATTGGCGTGGAGTGTTTTTGCTGTCCAGTTGAACAGTCGGGTCAGTGGTTTAGCTAAATACATTGATCCTTTTTTTATTGCTCCGTTAGTGATCTTGTCGAGTCCTGGGCTTTTATCAGTTTTTAGTAATTTAATTGCTTTGGCTACTTCGTCTTCATCAATAGTTGGTTTCGTCCTTTCTATTTTACTACATGGTAATTTATATGCCACCTAATGGTTTGGCGAGCAGTAATGATTTTCGTAGAAATCTGTTGCTATTTTGAGTATTTCTTTTCTATCTTTTGTATTCTTGCTTTTCAGTCCTTCGATTTCAGTCCTTCGATTCATGGTTTGTGTGTTTTCAGTTCTTTGTAGGCTTTCTTGGCGCTCCCAGTGGCGTGAAGGCATTTTACAATGGTTTGTGTGCGGTGAGCTTTGTAGTCTCGGTTAATTTGTTTACTTATAAGTTTATAAAGTGCTTTTATTAATTAATTTTTAATAGCCTTTGGTTTCGGTTTTGTCCTATGTAATTCGTGTCTTCTACTGATTAGTGCTTTTGTTCGTGTTATTATAATTTGGCTTTTCCCTTCATTTTTGTTTTTCAGTGTTAGCTCTTGTACTTTTTTCAGGCTGGTGTCTATTGCGTTTGTTGTTTTATCATAGTATTTCTGAACAGAGTCTCTGTCGTTGCAGTGGTCGAGTAGTTTTGCTGGGCAGCTGATTAGGGATTCCTTGTACATTTGTACTTCTTCTTCGTTCTTTAGATAGGTTCTGGAACAATGGCCAAAGTTGCTGCGATTTTTTGTCTTTGGAAGTATATTGAAAGAAGCCCTAACAGGTCTTTGGTCGGAGGGGTAATTGATATTTAAAACCTGAATATTGTTGACGTATCTAGGTATGTTTGTTAAAATATAGTCAATCTCATTTCTTGTGTTACCATTAGGTGATTTCCAAGTCCATCGCTGTTTATTATTTTTTTTGTAAAAGCTGTTCATAATGGCTAGGTTATTTTCGTACGCGAAATCAATTAGTGTATTTCCTCTACTGTTTCTATTGCCATAGCCGTAGTTTCCGGTGATGGTTTCATTTGGCTTGGGTTGGCCAATTTTGGCATTAAAGTCAAACCCATGACTATTATATTGTTGCCTGCGAGTTGTGTGGCTTCATTGATAGTACTGTAGAAAAGTTCAAGTTCTTCGTCCTTTGAGGCCTCTGTAGGAGCGTAAGCTGGACTGATGCTTAAATCTAAATTATGGATATGTATTTTTAACAATGCTACTCTCTCTGACAGTCCCTTTAAACTTGTTATATATTTTTTCAGACTTTTTTTATGATGAAGCCCACCCTCACCCACACTCCATATAGCCCTGGTGTTTTTCCGATGTGGTAGAAAATAAACTCGTCGTGTTCTTCAATTTTATTGCCGTGTTTTCGTATTTTCTAAGGATTCTTTTAATTCTAGTAGGCGTGAGTAAGTCGACAGAGTTTTAACATTGTAAGTCGTTATATATAAGGTGTTATTATGGTTATTTTTCCTAGTGTTTGCAAAAAGTTTTATTGCCTATGGAGGGTTTTGGTCATAATCTTCCAGCCGGCTTGGAAGATGTGATTTTGTGGTCGTTTTTATTTGTAATATGTTTTCCGTGGGAGAGGGCAGTAGTTGCTATTGCTTGGTATCCTTATTGGTCTGCTTGATCGATATATTGTTTTGGTTAACAGAGGTTGGATTTTTAGCTGTTAAGAAATTGAGTATCCCTGGTTTGATAACTTCATCTGATAAGCTCGACGATCTTTACGGACCTCTTTGGATTTTGTTCTTTCTATTAACTTGCGTCTTTAGTTCCGATTGCGTAGGATCTTTGTAATTTGGTGATATTGGTAGGGTTCTTTTCTGGTGTCTCGGTGTCTGTATTCTTGTGGTGCATTGTCAATTTATCGTATTTGATTCTGGCGAAGTTATTTTTCTCCATCTCAATTTTTAACTGCTCTTGTAATATATTTCTTTTCTCTAAAATGTGCTTTGGAAAGTCTTCCTTTATATAGTAACTGGTATCTTTTAAGACTCTCCTCTGTTTAAAAACTTATATTTTCGTGCCCAGTGAGGTAAAAGTTACCGTGATCAGTGTGTCCTTTCTTCTCAATTCTCCTAGCTTCTTGTAGATCTCTGCGTTCCAGCGTTAAGGGAAAGTATTGATGTATTAGTTTCTACTTCCGCTACACCAAAAATCACGATGTTTGTTTGTCTTGACTACTTTTCAAGAAAGTGTAATCTTTTTTCTTGGTTTTCTAATTTCTCCTTGAGGTACTCGTATTTATCATTTAATACTTTGAACTTTTCCTCTAACTTGTTATTGTTATATTCTGCGTGACTTGTTCCGTGACTTTGTCAGCTGTTTGTACAATTGTTGTTTTTTGTTAATTCAGCTCATTTTGGATTTTTTTGAGTATATCCATGATTTCTTCCATAATGTTTTGAAATTGAAAAAAATTATAAATGAAAAAGTTTTGCTTATCGACGTAGGTTTGAATTCGAGTCAGCTCGATTTACTTATACTACCAACACTACTAGACCAACGTAAACGTTAGCACTTTGTACGAATTATTGCTATACACTTTAAAAAATAATATATCACTAAGATTGTGTTACAATAGAAAGTCGACTAAAAGATAGTGTTAGTCACTATTTTTTCTTACACAACACTTTTGTTCTCACTGTTGATTCACGTACGTAGTATAATATAGCACTTAAAATAGTTAGTTTATAGTAGGTATACTACCACTGTCACAGCAAAGTTCACTTGAAAGTTTTTGTCACTTTTGATGACTAAAACAAGGAGATAACATTTACAGTCAAAAATCGACTGTAAATGTTATCTCCTTGTTTGTACGCAATTAGTGCTGATACACTAATTAGAGCCCAGGAGACACTATTTCCTTTTTAAAACAATTATACGCACGGAGCTAACTTTTATTACTTTCCAGTCCTACCCTCAACAACGGATTTTATTTATATATCAAAAGAAATATAATATATAAAATACATAAGTATAACTAAATAAAATATATATAACAAGATTAGATAGTACACTAAAAATAGTAACAAAATCAAATGAATTAATATAATAATAATATATTTTTTTAATTTCGTATCTTGTAAATATGGCGTGTTTCAAGTAATAACGTCAAATCAACGGTTGCATAATATTAAATGAATTCAAAATTAAAATTCAAATTTTATATGTGATTTCATTTAATATGTGATTAAATTACATTATTTTAGCCATTGAATTGAAAGCCAGTGAATCGTTAAAATCAAAGAACTTATTGGGTGCATAAAAGTTTTACCGTACCTGGTATAGTCGAATGCGCTATCAGTATATCGGAGTAGTTGCGCTCCAGCAGCACGTCAGGTGGGCGGGGCACGCGGACTGGCGCGGAGGCGGGGCTCGTGGGTACAGAGGAGGAGGCCGGAGAGGCAATGTAAGGGGCGCCGTCGGACGCCGTCGCGGGGAGCATTTGGTAGCCCTCGTCTTGGCCCCTATAGAAACACTCATTGATATTTAAATCATTTCCGTCGTGGCCCCCCTGAAGTTAGCTGTAGATGGCTTGCAGAAACATGATTTTCAGATACCTTCGATTTTTTTCCCTTTGTGAGTGAACAATGCGCATAAATTCAGTCAACCCAACTTCAGAGCCGCTACTACTCGTCAACTTACTGTATATCCGTTCTCTCTAATTTATTTTACGGTTTCCATTTTGGTATCATACAAACATCGAATTTTACAAAATTGATTTTGTTAAAATATATAATTTTTCTTTAATATTTGAATATAAAATCAGCTTGATACTGTATCCCGCACACAGCAGAATAGGCAGAGGGAACCCTTGTGTTAAGGGAACACTTTGTTCCACATTTTTTTATATATTTAAATATGTTCCGCCAATAATAAGGTGGGCTGACACAAAAACGTTGGTATATCATTTTTTTCTTAAATTTTTCAACGAATTTGCGACGCCTAGTGGACAAATCGCAACGTCATCCATATTAGAGAAAAAATATTTATTCAACTAAACATATTCTAATCCATAACTTCCATCTGAACTACATAATATCATATTAAAAATTATATATAGTAATTGTTCAAACGCAAAAATACGCATAAAAAGTGAACATAGAAAAACAATAATAAATAAATAATAATTTTATTTTCCAGATCATATGTCTTAATAAATGTATGATATACATGATATAACAATTATTGTATTGAATTTGTTATGAAATACATCTGATAATCACAGAATAATTGGTATACTTCCGTCAGGATTTCTTGCTCTTAACATAAGGCAAACTATTTTAGGACATTACTTTATCTCTTCTTCATAGTTAAGTACGTTTAAATGTTTTTGGCATTAAATGTTATTTATTGGTCTAACTTGTTGGTCATCGAATTAGAAAGAAAAAAACTAAACATACCGGCACATTTGAAAAATGAAGACCTTAGGTACTCCTTTCAACACGGGGAAGTTCTTATTGTTGAAGAGCTCCACCATATCGCTGGTGCTGATGAGGCTACCGTCGTGGCACCGGAAGTCGTTGTCGCTGGTGTTGGAGCGCGCGTGGCCGTGCGAGGATACCACTATGAAGAGACATTCCGACCCTCCGACGACTTCCTTTAGACTGGAGAGGGTTTGTAGTGTCTCCTGTTTAGGAGACAGTATAGGTTTGGTTATATTTAGAGCTTTTTAGGGAGCAGAATGAATGCAATAAATTAAAAAATTAAATTATTTTTGTGAAAATATACACACCTGTTACATTATATAATAAAACCAGAAAAATAAGGAAAAAAGTATTTTATATTTGTACATTCTTAAAGTTAAAAAGATTTCTGTGATTTCTTTCAGAAGTTTTAATATTAATTATTGTATACGTAACTAAAATACATATATATGAAAAAACCTTACATCTTTTGTTAAATCTTTATACGCAAGCACCATGAAGCCAAACTCATCGAATAAATACTTGAGTTTCATACAATCTACATCGACTCCTTTACGATATGGCTCCATATCATTGAAATCCACGTAGCTGAAGATGACCAGCATACCTCTTTGACGGCCCCGAGTACGGTATAGAGTGAAGCCTGTAAAGGTAACACATGTGTATCTATTAATATTATTTTTTTGACGAAGCTATGGCCAGCTGTGGCGCAGGCTGCAGGGGCACAAGCGTGCGACTCTAAATTCAACGGGCTGTGGGTTCGACTCGAAGAAATAAAATATTTAATATTTTCCTCTCCTCTGGCTGGTAATAAAGCAAAGCGCGGCGTTGAGTTCCACAACTCAACATGCATTGTCTCCAGTATTCAGCGGAAAGTGTGAAACACAAGACGTCTTAATAAAAACCGAGTGTCTTAACACTAGGTTCCTCTGTTTAGCCTGTTATATGTGGGATACAACGTAAAGCTAAAAAAATTAATGTTTTTTTAAATCTTTTAGTATTTAGTGAGGTAAATGAAAGAGAACTTTGTAATAGAAAGAAACTTAGTATTAAGATTAAAATCAAGTGTGCTTGTAACAGTCTATTTGAATAGAGATTATTTTGAATATGAGTTTTGAATTTCATGTAGCACTAAATTATTACATACCATCTCCCATTTCTTCCATAAACTTTTCAGATTTGTTGATTCTAAAGTGTGGAATTTTGGCAGGATCTAGAGGTTCCTTATTCTCAGGCGGAGTTGGAGGAATAATCGCCACATCTACATAAAAATATATTAATTTATAAAATGTTTACATTTTGAACTTCAAACAGGTTCAAATCCTATTTAAGATACTAATGTATAATGTATATTAAAAATCAGCTTCACGCATCAGCATGGAAGGCAGAGGGAACCTAGTGTTAAGACACTCCGTTCCCCACTTTCCGCCGAATTATGGAGGCATTGCGTGTTGGTTGGCGAGACTTAACGCCGCACCTTACACCTTACATCAACAAATGAAATTATAAATTTAAATAAATATTTCATTTCCTTGAGTGGGTATCGAATCCATAACCACTTTGTTTATTTTTCCCCTGCACCACGAATAAAATGTACATATACATATTTTTCTTAGCTTCACGCTGTATCCCGCACATTGCAGTGTAGGCAGAGGGAACCTGAGAATTTGTGTCAAGACACTCCGTTCCCATTAAAACAGTTTCGTTCCCTTTGCCAGGACTGGCCTCCTACTTGACTTTTCATAGAGGTGAAAATTAGATCATTGGAAATTAAAAATAATCAAAAATATCGTCAATAACTACTATATACTATAATAATTGCGATATAGAAATTTTCTTAATTCTATTTTGTAATAATTACATAATTAACAGCAAAACTCTAATTTTTAAAAGGAGTGATTTAAGAGCTACGAATATTAGTTCTAAATAAAACAATATACGTGTAACATAATTTACTGACTTTTATTGACGTCAGGTGCACCCTTCGCTTTTTTCTCTCGTTCCTTTCGAATGCTTACAAAGTTGTTGTCGCCGGAACTCTTGCCTTAGGTAAAAAAAAAATACATTTAGTTTTATGCTAAAAATATTAGTTTGCGACAAAAAATAGTATGCAAATTACTTTTTCTTTTTATATAATAAGATACTTTTTCTTTTTGCTATAAGAAAAAAAGAGACCTGTTTTGGAGATTTGATGATTAAGATAGTAGAAATCAGCCCCTCCATGAGGTATTAAGTACTTTTAGCAACTCAAAGTTATTTTAACTTCAATAAATATAGTAATATATAGTTGGTAATTTCTTTGTATACACAATAGCAGAACGATAAAAATTAGCATTCTTTACTGTCACTAAATGTAAAAAGTTCATTAACTAGCCATCAAATTCTTAAACTACTTTTCTCAATAAACATTGTATAATAAAAATAAATGCTGAACGAGGGCATCGTGACGCGTTGGCACAAGCGCGAGATTGTAAACTATAAACGCGACTGTTGTGGGTTCGATTCCACAGTGTTCACTCTGCTGACCTGACAAAGTGATTTTGAAGTTGATTACTGCCGCTCAACACGCATTGCATCGAAAAATTAGGTTCTCTCTGCCTATCCTGCTAAATACGGGATACAGCGTGAAGCTTAAAGAAAAAAACTGACTTGTAGCAGGAAGAGGAGTCCGTCGTCTAGAGTGCGGAGGTAAACTTTTGGGGTCCAAGTCACGTATTAAGTCCCAATATCCGTTTTCCATGAGGGCGTCTAAAAGATGTTGAAACGCCTCTGGTCCACGTCGCATTATGTCGCTGTATAAAAGACGCTTTCTATTTCTGACATCTTTATTTGTGTCCTGCAATATAAATAAAGTTATTTTAAAAGGTCAGATAGTACCGAACGGAAGTATCTAAATAGTAATGGAGTGAGGTACTGATACAATATCAAACATTTCATTCCTAAAAAAAGTCTGATATTTCGATATTCTACATTTCTAGGCCAAAATCTTAACTAGATCCTATTTTTAGTCTCAAATTATCAGCTACTTTTTGAAAAGTGTATACAACTGTTTCAAAAGTTTCATAAAATTTTTGCATACTTGTAATACAGAGATTTTATAAATATTCTATAGAGGGCAGATACTTGTCGAACCACAAAGTGATATATTAAAATTAGTAAAGTCACTTTTATCTTATCAATAGAAAGAAACAAATGGTATGTGGTTAAATGGACTAAATTTCCAGCTGTTAAGCATAATTTTTAAATAATAGAAAGTTTGTACACATATTAATTAAGTCTTAAGCTGAAAGGCTAGTTTCGTTTAATGGCAGTAACATGACCATTACAAATGCCTTAACAATAAAACAGAGACTTAAGTACTAAAAAGTATAGAAGTTACATTGATTTTGTTGTGAAAAATTGTGTATGCTTTTGAGAAATACAAAATTTTGTTTTTTGGTTGATTTAAGATACTCCTTGTCTTGGTGACATTTTATCTAGTTATGCATGCATGTCATGGATTCTCTGCTGAGTAGTTGAACCCAATGTTGCTAATTCATTTTGGCTTACCCGACAAATAATTAAAATCGTTAATATTTTAAATGCCGTAAATATATATTTTTTTAATATTAGTACATTTCAAAGGTTAACAGTGCCACAATTATGTCACCAGTTTAATTTAAAACTTCATTGTTAAATTTCACATTTGTTTGTTTGTATGTTATCACAATGAATTTTAAATATTTGTACAATAAAGTACTATTTTCATTTATTAAATTGTAATAATAAATTCTTACCTTATATTTTTCTATCATTTGGCTAGAAAACACTCCTTTTTCATACAGATTTGTTACCATAGTATCCAAGTCTGTTTGCTCAACTAAAGACTTAAAATTATTCTGGATAGCTTTCCTATGCTCTTCTTGCATTTTGTTAAGTTGTGTGTAACCTACTGAGTAATAAAAATATTTAATTACAAAATAAGGTAAAAAATCTATACATTTTGTTTTAATTATATTAAATATAACAATTTTTTAGTATTACTAAATTACATAGATAATTGTTAGCCATTCAATAAACAAATATTTTAAATTTGTGGAATATTATTTTATTTAATAAATTAAACTGTATCCCACACACAGCAGGGTAGACAAAAGGAACCAAGTGTTAAGACACTCCATTCCCCACTATCGGCCGAATTTTTTGAGGCATTCTGAGTGGCAGAACTCAATGTCAAGCTTTTGCCTTGGTAGCAGAGAAATGAAAGAATTGAGTGGGGATCAGACTTACTATCATCGCATTAGAGACACATCTTTGTGCCCCAGTGCCACAACAGCCTCTTTACTTTGTCTTGCTTCTTTTTTTAAATTTTTACTCTGTTCAGTTTAAAGGTTGAATGGAAGAACATTATCTATCAGCCATATTAAAGCTAAGAGTTTGTGATTTAGCATGCTAAGAAATATATATAATTAAGAAACTAGGTTGCAACCTCAATAATACTTGTTGTGTGTTCAATAGAAACAATGAGATATAATATTGTATTGATCTTGACTGCTCAAGGATTATAACAAATCAAATATTGATGATTGGTGAGTCATGAATGAAATAATAAAAAAAATTACAAAAAAAAATATATATCCTGCATAAATAATCACTCACTTGTAACTTAAATAGATGTCAATGAACTTTATTAAACTGTGAGTAATGAATGTTGAGCATATTATAGTTTACTTACTATATAAGGAGATAACTGATGATAGCTAACAGCCCACACTTAACATCAATTGGTTTTACCAAAAAAATATCCAAAATATTTTTATCTATAGATATTGTTAGTTTTACCCACTCGTATATATACAAAATTTAATAGAACACAAATAAAGTAAAATGATCTCTATCTTATTTAGCTTAAACACTTATTAATGCCTAAATTGTAAAAATTTGAATCACTTTTTTACAATAATTTACAAACAAACTAAAATGAAGAAGTTATCATATTTGACTTGACAAGTAAAAATATGTTGAATGTATATTTAATCTGTGGTTCAAACTTCTAACCACAGCTAAGCTTTAGTCGTCGTAGTTAAAATAAGGACAAGTTATTTTTGAAATTGATTAAGTTTAATGATCTTTAATATTCGTTCATCAATTAAATACAATATTGAAATATAACTTAAATTTAATATATATTTTATTTTCTCGAGAGGAGATCGAACCATAACAATCGCGTTTACAGTTACACTTTTTGCCCCTGCACCACAACTGGCCTCCTAGAACTAGAATTAGGAAATACAATTAATAAGTATTATATTTTTTACGGCTGCTTATGGTCAAATAGCTATAAACTGTTTTTATAGTGAACGGTTTTTATAAAGTAGCTTAAAAAAAATCCGATTTGATATGACGAGCTTTTAATGGTACGCTTAAATGCTTGCCAAAATTTACTGTCACCGGTCTGGACTAGTTTTTGAATACAGATCAAAGAAAGTTTGCTATTGCAACAAGCATTTGGTACGTGCTTACACGTGTGCGTTTATTCAGACTTTAGAATTAAGTTTGCCAAGACTATACTAACGCACTCTTAAATGTGTCAAATGCACTAAGCATTTGGAGACCACTTTAGCTTATAGATGTGAACGATTCTCGTGTCTTGGCAAGCATGTAAGCGTACAATAAGATTTTATATTTAGATAAACAAAACATAATAATTAGAACTTTATATTTTAATTTACGAAGAATTGTTAAAACGTAACTGTATGTTCAAAAATAACTATATTCTCTCAAAATATAATACCGTAATTTAAATAAAAATCTTTTAAATTTTAGTCACGATGGCAACTTTCTGTCATCTGCCATATCATATGATTTATTACATAAATCAAAAGTCAAATTCCATTTCCAGTTGATGAATTATTAAGTAATTTGATTCACGTTTTTTAAATTTGTATAACTTATTAGAATTCTCAACTTGCGAATATGTCGTACAATTTACAATTACTTGTCGTAGCAACATGCTTTATCTATTTGGTTGCTGGTTACGAAAATTCGGATATAGTATCGGCGAGAATTGAGGTAAATAGAAGCTTTAGTAAATTCTACGCCCCTTTTTACGCTTATATTTTTCTGTTTATAACATAAATAAGTTGAGCAATTACTTTTATTAGATATCCACGTCAAAATGTAAGTATTTAAACCTAGCTAATCTAGCTAAACCAACTTATCAACAAGTTATAATATTTATTTACGTTTATATTTCTATTTCTTCGCTCGGGTGTCGGGGTAAAGCGCAGCGTTGAGTTCTGCAACTCAACACGCAATGCCTCCAGAATTCGGCAGAAAGTGGGGAACGGAGTGTCTTAACACTAAGTTCACTCTGCCTACCCTGCTGTGTGCGGGATACAGTGTAAAGCTGATTTTGTTTTTTTTATATTGAAAAAATCACAGGAGTTTTCAGTTGAAAATAGCTTATTGGAGCTTTTTTGAATAACATATACAATTTTTTTTTGCAGTCATGCCGAGGATGTTCCTTAAACCGCTTGCCTGAGGTGAAGAAGTTTATTTTGGAAGATGCTCCCACCTACGACCGCGTTGAAGTAAAATTCATTACTGGAATGCCACCTGAGTTGATAATGATTGGAGAAAGTGAAAATGAACTTGAACGCATTCCTTTATCTAACCTTGATCGAGTAGAGTGTAATGAACAACTAAAAAGCAGAGGTTTTGAAAAGAAAAGTGCAAAAGAGGAATTTTAAATCTTTATTGCCAAATTATACACATTCCATACCTATACTTTAGTAGCTGTATTTTATCTTTTAAGAGTACTTAGTGTTTCAACAATATACTCAATAGACATATTTTTAAATAATATTTTTACAGTTTTCCCACAATGTTGCCAAATTTTTATGCTTATCAAATCATGTTTAATTGCTCAAAATAGAGGTCTTTTTGTTTGCTTTTACTCAGTGAACTATTACTACTGAAGATAAAATCTAATAATGTAACATTTATTTTTATCCTTCTATTGTATAGAATGCACTTTATATAATTACACCATGGAATCCAAATAAATAAAAATATTGGGAAACTTAGTATTTCATTTCTGTATTTGTATTGTTGCTACCAGTGCTGGCTTTAGCACTACCAGCGCCCTAGGCGAAATTTTTTCGGCGCCCCCTAACTACATTTCAATAATATACAAAAAAGGGAATGGGTACAACGAAATAACCATCTATTTAAAAAAAAAATAATGACAAAAACTAATAAAATTTCACTTCTTCTAGCCTTTCTATCTGCGAACTTTTTTTTATTAGGCATTCAAAGTCTTATGTTTTCTGCAATTTTATTTTCAAGTTGTTAAATCACTTTGTTTTATTTTTTTTAGATATCAAAGACGATCACTTTGTTTTTTTAGATATCAAAGACGACGATCACTTTGTTTTTTTTTTTAGATCTTAGACCATTTTAAAGGGCATCAAGTCCCCTAAGCCGCACCGGGCAGCAAATACCCTAGCTACGCCACTGCAGCGAGGAGACATCTTTGCGCAAAGCGCCCTAAACGGGCGTCTACGGCGCCCTTTTTATCCGGCGCCCCTGGGCGGTCGCCCAGCCTCGCCCTACCCTAACGCCGCTAGTGATTGCTACACAAATTTTTAGACTTTGATGAAAAGTGAGATGCCATGTATACATATATATAAAAAAAAGAAAGAACAATAAAAAAATATAATAAAAAAAGAATAAAGAAGGTGCAAATATGCATAGTTTAAGAGCAGAACTTTTAAAGTATACTAAGCTTTGTAATAATTTGGTTTTAGTTATTATATATACATAAGGAACTTTAACATAAATTGTTAAAATCTTGTAAGGGGAAGTGGCATCAAACTAAAGTTCTTTACATTTGTAGAACTCAAAGTAGAACTTTCCCAAATGGCAAATATTATCCAACCATCTAGATTATTCACTATACTTTATAGGCATCCTATTAGAAAAGCAAATTAAAAAATAAAACAGTATAGACAATAATTATAAAGACATATATTTATAAATTAGAGGAGCTCAAGTGACAAGGGTGCAGTCCAGGTCCTCGTCGCGTCCGTCAGCGACGGCGCGGCGCAGCACGCGCGTCACCACGTCGCTGAGCGCCTCGCGACTACCCTCCTCCAGTAGAGACATGCATTGCTGAAATTTATAAAATGTTTTTTCAGCTTCATACTACATCTCATCATCATCGAGTAAGTTATTAGAGTAACGAAATGACAATAATTCATTTCCCGAATGAGACCCCAACCCACAACAATCAAGTTAAAATAGTCACACAGAAGAAAAAACAGGAAAATTATTTTTAAATAAGAATTTAAACTCTTTTCTACTATTATCTATTCACTTTTTTGTAAATAGTGGATGTAAGAAAGATCATACATCCACTATTTACAAAAAAGTGAATAGATAATAGTAGAAAAGAGTTAAGTAATTGTAAAATTAATATTAGAGTTGTTGAAAGAAATCTGCACAACTATTAGTAAAACACAAACAGTGGCTAGAGTACCTGGTGGAAGTTCTCATCGTGCGGTAAGCGCAGCACGGCTCTCAGTGCTATCTCCGAGTTGGCGCGCACATACGTGTTCTTCTCCTTGGTGCCGTTGACGAGGGCCGGCAGCAGCGCGCGCAGCACGTCGGCGCCGGCCCCCCCCACTGTTGGGAGCACCACCTCGGCCCGCCCCACTACTGTACTCGCTCGCGCCATTAGTTGTTTTACTTCGTTATTGTTGTGGTTCATGCTCTACAAAACACATATATACATACAATGTTATATAAAGTCACAACAAAAGATGTGCTTTTTTAAAATTTCATATTCAATGTGCAGAATTGACCTGGACTCCATTTGTTTTACTGTTTTTTCTGTCAATTTTTTTAATTAAACTGTAGTTATTATTTTTTAAACATAAAACGGTAATACATTTATATTAAGTTTGAATTTGAGCATGTGAAAAAACAAGGCAACACACTAAATGCACTCACCCTAACAAACTGAGAAAGTATATTCGCCGGTACGGGCCTGTCATTCTTGAGCAGATAACACATAAGGTACCCAATACCCCTGATACCATTGCACACTATAGGCGTCTTATCACTCGTGAGGTAACCAAGCAGGGCCTTATCTATCTTCTCCTCAAAGTGATCACGATAGACACTGTCCGGTGTTTCCTTGAGGGCGACGAATAAGGCACAGGATCGTCCGTGAGTGAGGAGCCAGTCCTCCGGTGTATGAGAGTGGTGGGTCGAAGTGGGGTTACCAGCTGCCAGCACGTGGTGTAATAAGGCTGCATCGCGATGGGCAGGTGCTAGGCAATGCAATAATGCACCAAGACAACCACCAGCGCCGGCACGGGGCGCGTCTTCTGCATGTGCGAGCAACGCCGGGCTGGTCAGCATAGCTAGCACTGCGAGGGCTGTCGTCTCGGACATCTTGGAACCACCGTTGGTGATGACGCTGCGGAGCGCCTGCAGCATGGTCTCCTTGATAGCCACGTCTTCAGCGTTTTTGACGCCGTTGTGCACCTCCAGGAACAGGGGGTCGGCGCGCGTGTGGATCAACACCAGCTGGGAGAGGGCCAGCCCCGCCTTGATGCGCACGGGACGGTTGGCGTCCGACAGACCTTTTACGAAAGTTGTTTGTAGTTGTGGCAGGAATTGTTTCAGCATTACTCCAACCTGCAAAATATATTTATATGCTTTTACCTGCTTCTTCATCGTCGCGTGATCTAAAGAAACAATTTAAGAGTTATTATGACTAAGATAACTCTAGTATAGTGGTTTACATTAAAATGATATAATATAATATAGTCTTCATCTATTAATGGAATATTCAACATTTTTTTTATTAGGCAACTTATTCCTTAGATTGACATGTTCAACCAAAACAAACTCTTCCTCTTTATAGTATTAATACATAATATAGATCATTCATTCCATTTTGTGAAATTAATAAAAACATTATATACAAAGCAATAAAAGCCTATTTAACAAATTATTAACCTTGGATAATAATAGGGCCAGTGTTTCTAGGACGGCAGCCTTGACGCTGGAATTGAATCTATCACCCAGGATACGGATGAGAGGTCCGGTGATGTGCACCACAGAGGGCTGAATGGCTTGTGCTGTCGTTAATTTGATTACTTCTCCTAACATGAGGGCTGCGTTTTCTTTCTCTTCTGGTAAACCATTAAGGATCGCCTCTCGGAACAGCGGTAGGATAGGTGCTATGCCCTATAAGTATAAAAATTACCATATTTTACGATTTTTAGAGTTAAACATACGATGTGTAAAGACAAATGTTTAAAAATGTACATAAATAATATAGTCGGACTATGCCTGGACCTGTGCTTCTAGAAAACCACCGAAAATTATTGATAAAATACTTATTTCCAAACAAAAATCTCATCATCTAATAAAATATTTAAATACTACACCAGCAAACACATACCTTAGGCAAACAAAATCCAGGCAGAGGTTCGCCCTTCAAATCGGCCGCAGCATACCTTACAGCTTGACGCACTTCCTGTACGTAACCTAGCTGCTTCTCTGCCTCTAGCATCTTAGTGAGGGCTGACAGTGCCTCCCAGGCCATGAGAAGAACGTCCCTCTCAGTTTCCGCGAAGAGGAGGAGAAGACCACGGAGGAGGGCTGATACGTGAGGGATGAGGTCAGCGCGGGTGTGGGTGACGAAGGCGCATAGTAGAGCGGCTGCCGCCCGACGTCTCTCACCCTCGCCCGTGCGTACTACATCCATTAAGGTGTCTATTATGCTGAAAGAGATGATATAAATTAAGTATGTAAAGAAATACACAAATAATAAAATATGATTGAGTTCAATATTTTAGTAATATATATATAAGATAAAATGGTAGTTAGTGTAATGGTACATTAAATATCTTTTTTTAGCTTTACGCTGTTACTTCTACCTACCTAGGAGTAGGTAGATAGGAGTCTCATTCCGATTCCCACCCACTCTCCGCCGAATTATTGAGGTGTTGCATGTTGATTGGCAAATCTCAACGCCACACGCTGATCAAACCCACAACCGTCTTGTTACAGTCACTTCCTTGTGCCGCTGCGCCACGACGGCATTTATATTTTTAATAAAAAAATACTTTTATTAAAAAAAAATCTCCACCATTTGTATTTGCAAAAGGTAGGTATCTCATTATGGTGGTTATTTTACATTGATAAATAAAAATAATCAAAGTTGGAGTCGTCCTAGTGCAATGGATTGTGTCTGATTGTATATGTGATGGTTGTACATTCAACCTCTTGTCGTCTGAGCTCGTGTCTATGTTACCTCCTGACGCCCGCGTCATCCTGCACGGGTAGCAGCGCGTCGCGGCAGTAGTCAAGCTCGCGCGCCGCGTGCGGGCAGCCGCGCGCCGCCGCCAGCGCGGCCAGCAGAGCAGGCAGAACGCGCGGTAGGTGGCGGGCTAGCGCGCCGCCCGCCGCCGCCGCTAGCGCCGAGAGAGCGCGCGTGTCGCCGGAGCTCGTCAGCACCGGCACCAGGTACGGCAGCACCGCGCGCGACTTGATCGCCATTACCTGGTGGAGAGATGTACGATTACATACATATCTGGACATCGTCAAATTACATACAAAAGTCAATATTGTTATGAAGTGATTGCATACAGTACAAATTAAGAAAAACCATCGAAAATTTAAAATCTTTAGATATATCACAGAGCCCAGGCTAACCTGTCGCAGGCCGTCGAGCGCGGCGTCGGCCTCGGCGGCGTCGTCGCTGCGCAGCGCGTCCAGCATGGGCGGCAGGATGTCGTCAAGCGCCTTGTTGCCGATGGTGGCGTGCAGCGAGTCGAAGGCGCGCGCCGCCGCCATACGCACCTCCGGCAGCGAGTCGCACAGCGCCGTGCGCACCGTCGGCACCTAGAATACATCATCGAACATGTACCTATGATATTTGTCGAGCCGCTTTTTATTTTCTATTTCAAAACACCAATAAATATTAAATTTATTTAAAGATAAATAAAAGATAATTTAAAAAATATACCAGTCCATCAGCAAAACTGAGCACGGCATCCCTGGAGGTGGAGGCAAGTATCTCCCCAAGGCCGATACAAACGCCCTGGCGTTGATCGGCGCGTTCGGAACGCAACCCGCGCTCAAGGATCGGCACGATGTCCGGTAATACACGTTCACCCAACTATATGCAGACAAATAAACAAATTACATATTTAAATATTTTAGCATGTCTATTGATCAATAATATTTTTTTCCTTAAAACGCAAAACATAGTGGTATTCGAACATAGTTGTAGTATAATATAATTAAAATATTTTGGCTGACTTGAAACTCGAAATTGATTATTAGCATTTGTCACTTTTAAAAAAATTGAGTATGAAATGATTAAACGTGAAGGTTAAAAACTACAACCAACCTTTCTCACAAGATCCCCAAGTGTTCTGGCAGCAACCTGCCTCTTGTCGTAGCTAGTGGACGCGAGGCAGCCGAGCAACAGGTTGAAAAGAGTTGGTAATATTTCGCGCAGAGTTTTCGGTGTATTGGTCACTACCACCTAGAAAATCGTTTGCATATACATTAATATATCATGCTGATTATTAAAGGGCCAAGTAACTCTTATATATAATGAGGTTATAATTTACTACTAGTCGTGAAGTATTATCTATTCTTCAGCTTTTAGGACCAACTTTTATCCAGGAGGCTTAAACAAGAGATATCTTTTTAAATATGAAATTAGTTACATTTATATAGTGACTATCTGTCTAATTTGAACTGTGTAAAGTTATTCCATAAAAAGTTAGCTATATTTTGTATTATCTGTGTATTACATATTTACCTTCCACACATGCAGCGCCGCCTGTCGCACCATCAAAGCGACATCACTCCTCCCCATATACAATCCAGCTAACACTCTATTCCTACGTTCAGGGCCGAGAGCGGTAATAATTGCTTTATGAGAGTGTTCCGTACCAAAATTATCATCTTCTGATGCTGTTTCAGTACTCATCTTGCCTGAGACACCCGATATACGATACAATAAGTCACCTAACAGTTGTACCGAGCTATATCTTATACGCCAATTATCGTCAAATAATCCGTTTTCTAGCTCCGGTAGAAGCAATGTAATGGCAGATTCGGCGTACAAGTTGACTATCCTCTGTCCTGCTTTGAGAGCGGTTTCTCGGACGTACTCGTTTTCATCCGCCAAGGCTTTTAGGATAGGATTGATGATCTGTCCTATGTAGGGCGTGAACTCGTCGGTGAAGGCGCCCGGCATGTATATGAACATCATGATGTACCCGTCTTTGACGTGGGGCGCGATGTCCGTGCGTTCCGCTGTTGCTATTATATCTATGAAAAGATTATTTGATATACTAATATTATGTTAACTTGAAAATGTAAATTGAAAATTGAAATGGCATATGCCATTAACAATGAATAAACATAATATTATTATATTTATTCATTGTTTCATTTCTTTGAGCTTTTCAAAGATGTAAAAAAAAATTTACAAATATTAAGTACACAGAATTTTTTAGGAAAGTTAAGATAAAGACGCTCACCAGGCATTATCTTATGCAGTTTATGACTGCCCAGTCCAGCAACCACTTCTGACAGTCCCTGTGCGGCGCCTGAACGGTCTACAGAGCTGGTCTCCGAGGTGAGGGTGTGCATCAACCAAGGTAATAACTCCTCGAAACTACTCTCGCCCATACCACGCACCATGGCTCCAAGTGCACGCGCAGATACTGAACGTACCTATAAGTTAAGGAAGATAAATATGACATTAGAAAATACAAATAGATAAAAATATAATGTTACAATAATGGTGCACTATCATCATGAACAGAAAAAAGTGTATACCAAAATGATGGAGTGAGTTTTATTACTATTTTCTAAGTTCAATATACATTTATATCACTATAACAACATAGATGGATTCATAAAATCATGAAGCATAGCATAAAGCGGTAGCATTCCATGAAACAAAACAAGCTGTATTTACCTCCGGCACAGGATCCAACAACGAACTCTTCAACCCAGGTATAATACTAGGCAGGTACGGTGTTAAATCCTTCTGGTCAGTTAACGAATACATATTTCCTATGATCTGCGCCGCCATTTTGCGTGTTTCCGTACTTCGGTCTAAAAAAGCTCGTTCCACTACAGGCATTATTAGAGCTAGGGATGGTGCGTCTATGAAATGCACGAACTTCGTATCTAATAGAGTTTGTAGGCAGAGAGACGTTTTGTTTGATGGGTCCTGGAGCGCTTGGAGTAGTACTGGGACGATAGCTGTAAATTAATTGATTGTAATGTTACTATCAATGCAATGTCATATTTTTTTGGCCTTATAAATTTTTACTATAACTGAATATAAAATTACTATTAATATTATGTTTTCTACCGTTTAATACTTGGAGCGCATCCTGTCCGGAAGTGTTCACACATCAATCAAGAGAATAGCTGGCGAATTATTTTGCTATTTTTATTCTTAAAAGTAACGTTCATTCTTAAGTCCATTAATCTTTAGCTAATTATTGTAGGTAAATCCCATTTTGGTCCTACAAGCTGGATCTGAACCACTGATCCTATAGATAGAATTTTTACCTTGTATCTCCGGGTTTCGTATAACAGAGCCGATGACCTTCAGGGCCTCAGCGCCCGCCTCCTGCACGCGCATGTGCGAGTCGCTGAGCACCTCGATGAGTTTGGGCACGATGGAGGGCAGGCACGAGGACAGCTGTTTGGGTGCGCAGTACGCCATCGCGCCCAACAACTCGATGGAACCTGATTGTGGTAATGTGCTGTTAAGTGTAAACTAAGTAAAGTTTCCTACGTGCTTGTCTCTAGGGACATTTAAAAAAACGATACTCCAAGTTGAGCTTTGAATTATCAATTGTGAAGAAATATTTTAATATTTTTAACTAAAATAACTAAATTAATATTTTTAACAGCGTGAACGCTGTATGTCGCACACAGTAGGGTAGGGAGAAGGAATATATAGTTAACACACTCCGTTGCCCACTTTTCGCCGAATTCTAGAGGAATTGCGTGTTGAATGGCGGAACTCAACGCCGCGGTTTTCGCGTCGATACCAGAGCGAAGAAACGGAAATATAAATTTACGTAAATATTTTGAACCCACAACCATCGCGTTACAGTCACACCCTAGTGTCCCTGCTCCACGACAGCCTCATCATTTTTATTTCTTAAGTGCTAAATTATATTTAAAAACAAATATTAAAAAAATGTATAACTAATGTTATACTAAAAGTCAGCTATAAAACGAGAGAATATAAAAATACTAGTTTTTTTTAATTGATATATTTGTACAATTTTTGCAAATAGTTAGTATAAGTTATAAACCAAGACCACATACTAAAATATTATATCTACTCGTTTTATATCTGAACTAATTAATACTACGTTTTAGAGAATTCATGTTACACAACCATATCCAACGGATAAAAAATTGTGAACTTTTTAATAATATTATAAAACATCTTGATAATAGCTCAACGTAAGTAACAGAGCTTCTCCAACAACATACGAGTCGTATATACACAAACTGATAATTAAAAAAAATCAATTTTCATACATATTTTCCGCAATCACAATACCCACCAGCCTTAGTCCTCCAATTATCATCCTGCAGCGCTTGCAGCAACGACGGCAGTACCAGCTTCACACCGTGCGCGGACAGCCTACTCATTATAAGTTTAGCTGTTTCGTCTGCAGCAGTGCGGACGTATTGGGACGAATCTCCGAAGCAAAGTAGAAGATGAGGGAGCACGTGGACTATGTAGGGTTCGAAGAGACGACCCAGTTTGCTGCAGAGCATCTCAAATCCGAATAGGGCCCCTGAATGAACAAATGTATGTCAGTATATATGTAATGTCAAGTCAAAGTCAAAGTATCTTTATTCCATAAAAATGCTTAACATTTACTTGGACATGTCATAAAAGTAGAAAAATAATACAAAACAAAATAACCAAAAAAAATGTGCAATTTTGACTTGAAAAAAGCCCGTTCAAATGGTTGAGCTCATGAGAAGATACAGGCAAAGAAACTCATGGCCACTCTTTTTAAATGCCAACATTTGTTACAAATTACAAGTAAATGACAAATGTAAACATAAAGTTATTCACTTGTAATCTATTTAGTTTTTTTTTGTTGCTCAGAAAACTTTGTTGCTCTCTTTCGAGAATTTTAAAAGTTAATACCTTCTCTATATTTATAATTCTTCTTTTCTTGGATAGCTTCAGTGAGCTTTCCCATCACATCCAATTGTTTCAGTGATAGAATACCCAATCCTTTGATGATACCCGCAATACCGTATGCAGCACCCTAAAATTTTATTATAATCTTAATACAATTGTTGATTTTTTTTAATATTTTCCCACATATTCAAATAAGTGGAGAGAACTTAGTGTCAAAACTGACTGCTTTGTTTGGTATTTTAATAGTATTTTGTAGTACATATAAAATAAAAAATAAGTAAAAATAATCTATGAATGACGAATAAATGAATAGTTTACAATAAACTTACTTTACGATCACCATATTTTTCAGCAGTCAGAAGTTGTTTTAACAATTTATTAACAATGGCGGGAATATCGTCCTCTAATGCGGGTGAAGTCACCAAGTGAGGTAGACAGTTGCTTACTGCTTCTTGTACCTAGTATATATTTAATAATAAATATTAAAAAAACAATAGGCTTGTTTATTTCTACACTTTTACTTCAGTATATTTTTAAGAAATTTTAAATCAAGATTTTTTGGATTGTATGATGTATTAGTAACTAGACGGTATAACCATTGATAGGGATGTGTTCATAAACCGCTCTCAAGTCTAAGATCAAAATCGAAATTCATAAATTATTAAATAAATTTAACATTATTAAATCAATAAGAAAAAATAAACAATTACCTGTTGACTTGGCGTATTAAGCGCTGCAACTAATCTCAGAGCGATCGGTCTTACACGGGCATCACCGGGCGCAAGATGGCGCGCCAAAGACCCCACTAGCAAAACAACGCACTGTCGCACCGCATCGAACCCCCCCGACTTGGGAGCCGTGTCTAAGAACTGCTCAAAGACTGGCAGCTGGCTGCTTAGCGTTTCCTGTAGATTCATTGAAGGAAAATATTTGTTTTATAGAATGTTTTTAATAATAGAAATAGATTGCTTCCTATATTATGTCGATGAAAGCTAATAGCTTTTATACAGAAAGTGGCAAGTGAAAAATCTTAATAGGAATGGAATGTATTGAACCCTTGACACTAGGTTTCCTCTGATTGCCTGCTGTATTTTTTTGGGATGATTACTGGGATTATATTGAACAGTTTCATTTCTCTTCATTTAAATGTCAATTTATACATAGTAGAAAAATTAAATTATACGTATTAAATAAATAAAGAAAAGTAAAACTCGTAGTTAATGTAATATACCAATCAAAAATACTTTTTGATGTAAATCCACTAATGCTTAAAAACAGCTTCAAGTAGTGCTAATATTGTCCTTATATGTATAATGTATGTTTGTCCTTACATGTATAATGTATGTAATTATAATTACCTTCCCATGTAAGTCCACCAACGCCATAGCAGCAGCTAACATGGAATCTCTCACGGCATCGTTTCTGTCCGCTAGTGCTCGTCGTACAAAAAAAGCCATAGCAGCGGGTACCGCTTGGGGGGCCACGCGGGGGGCGAGGGCGCGGAGGGCCACGGCGACCCCCCGGCGGGCCCCCCACGCGTCCACCGCCGCTTGCTGCTCGTGACCGAACTGGTCGAGGACCGCTGGGATGAGCTGGTGGAATGGATGTTACGTTATTAAAATTATTACTCAAGTATTCAATTTCAAAAATGTAGTTCTATAAGTGTAGTTGTAGTTTTAGTTCCAAATTCAAAATATTCTTTATTCAAATAGGCAATTATTATAAGCACTTTTGAATCGTCGAATGAACATATGAACAAAAAGCTACCACCGGTTCGGAAGGCAGTTCTGCTGAGAAGAGCCGGCAAGAAACTCAACAGTTGCTCTTTTCAAAATCAATGGTACAACCTATAAACACTACCTGGCAGCTATCCTGCATTACATTTTTATTATAAATGAATTACACATAACAGAAAAAATTTATTGAAGAAATTCTAATTTAGAAATATTTCAAATTGGACTACAAATTATATAGAAAAAACCAACATCAACAAGCACTTTAATCATTTTCTATCTTTTTTACTTGACATTCAAGTGACATAGTAAGAAAATAAGTAAAAATATAGTTTAAAATCATAACCTAAGGTTTCATGTCTATGTCAAATTACACGATATTTAATCAACAAATCCCAATAACTCCTTCACAAAACAAACAAAAAAATAATAATTCAAACCCACCGGCAGTTTCTCATCATATATATCATGCAAATGCTGCAACATGTCATCAGCCACCGCATGCACGTTGTCAACACCGCCTGCGTCACCAACGCTGGCTGCGAGGGCATTGGCTGCAGCCGACTGGATCTCCTCAGCTGGATGCTGCACCTGGTGCAGGAGAAGTGCTCTGATCTCTTCTGCTGCACATTGCATCCAGGATTCTAAGCGGGGCAGTTGTGCCCATAGTTCTGTTGCTAGTTTTCTGTTAATAAATATTTAAATTACTTAGACAACTTTAATTTATCTACTAAAAGATTGGGCAATATATGTAGAAAGTATTTTGATTATAACTGTATAATGCTTACAAATACATTTGAATTCTTCATTATATAGAGTACGTAGAATGTGAGTACTGTGTATAATACTGAAGAAAGATCATGTAAGAAGTATAAAACTCCAGACGAAACGCGTTTTTCTTTGTGCTTCCCGGTATAGCGTCAATATGAAAAATAGAAATAAAGAAAGAGAATTATATACTCACTTATTATCCTCAGAAACATCGAAAGTAGCAATATATAGTCGCATGGTAAGAGTGAGCGCGAATTCCGGGTCTTCTAGGAACGGCGGCAAGCACTCCACTATACAAAGTAACGCGCGAAGAGCCGCGTCGCGTACCACCTTTATATGTATGTTGATATTTATTAATATTTTAGTATTTTTAAGTTTATTATTTATTATATACTAGTGGGCGCGCGCAGCTTCGCTTGCTTATTTGCACCCTTAGGGGTGAATTCTAATAAACCATGAAACACGTGTCAATGAAATGTTTTTAAGAGTCTAAATTCAAATTTTATAAAAATCTGTGGCAATTTAAAAAAAAAATCCATACAAACTTTCAACCCGTATTTCACCTTTTAAAAAACATTTGTCCTAATTTCAAGTTTCTACGTACAGCGGTCACGGTTGTGCGTGCGTCTTACCTCAGTCAGTGGAACATGTCCTTTTATATATATATATATTACTTTACCAATCAAGAGTAAAATTGAAAAATGATAAATCAACCCATTACCTCCAAAGGGCTCTGCAACCCATCCAACAAGCACACAACGTCGTCCACGGAGAGGGGCGCGCGCGCCGCGCACCGCGCCGTCTCCAACAACGCCACCGTACAAGCCGCCGCCACGCGCCCGCTGCTACTGCCTGTTAGCAAATATTTATTTTCTACATTCATCTATTCATTTAGTATATAACAATCATAATTGTATTTAGTTAGGTACACAAGGTTCCACACTTTCGGCCCAAGTAAAAAAAAGAACTGACCGAGAAATGAAAATAACTTAAAATCGAACTTGTTTGTATTTTGTTTTGGTTATTTTAAAATTAAATATTTTACTAAAACTATATTTCCGCACTTCACTTCACAAAACAAACCAAAAAATACCTACCAATAAGATCAATAAGCAATCTAAACATTTGATCGATGGGGAACAGTTGGGGGTGGAGTTGGTCAGGGGCGAGGACATTGGAGGTATCTCCACGCAGTGCCGCGTGGTACGTGATGATAGAGAGACCGTTCACCACCATGGACTCGTTTGTACGCGCCATGCCGCTTGTTAGACCTGGGGGAGATTTAAATATTAAATTTAGATAGATTTAAATTACATGAAATTACAAATATGTTATTTTAGTTTTTTACTGTATCCTACATATTGCAGCTAGTGTAAAGACATTCTATATAAATCGCCCAATTTTTGAGCCATTGTACCTTGAGTGTAGCCACATGTGATTGTTAACGTGAGTCCGATTCCCAATCGAGAAAATGAAATATATAATGTTTTCATTTCCTCAGAACGAAAATGTCTTAATGGGAGTGAAGTGTCTTGTAACTAGGTTTCCAAGTTTGCTAAGTGCGGGATACAACGTGAGCTAAAAAAAAGGTGTAAACATAAAAAAAAACCTACCTTGCTTAAGCAAAGGAAACACGTAACAGAACCCCGGCGCGGTGAAATTATTCTGTTTGCTAGGATCAGTATCGTCGTCACCTCTGTTACCGGACGTAATGGTTGTATGTACTAGATTGATTGTGCGTATCGTGGCTTTGCTTAGGTCTTCGTCCTCCCAGCTGGGGTCTAGGTCACATTGGGGTTTGTACAGCCTGGAGAAATCAAATGTAATTTATAATAAATATATGCATATATATATAATTTAATATATACTAAATATAAGGAAAACTTGCACTTTGTTTCATTATAAATGGAAAATATTTTTGAAAAGTATATTTTTCCTATAAATGATCTCCATTATTAGAGTCTACTATCTGAATAAGTCACAAGAGATAATGTCAAAGCATTACAAAAAAAACATAGTAACCATTTTGAATATGTCGTAACTATTTTAAGACTAATGTCTCGATGCCTATACCTAGCAGGTTTAAATTTAAGCATTACTTGTTATAGTATAGGTATAGGCATCAAGCCCGTCATTGCGTCACGTATATTAACTATACACATCTTAAAATCATCAACCAAAAGTCCAAATTATACCTAATAGTAGTCCTAGCAACATGATCAGCAATCCATCCGTGCTTTGGCAAGAGAACACTTCCTAACTCTCTATGGGCTGGTGCAATCTTCGGCGCCGCGAGAGGAGAACGGAGAGCGGAGAGTAACGCTCGGAGGAGGGAACGGGCTTTAACGCCAAGCGCCAGTGCCGAACCACGCGCTGTAGCTTGTACTAGTTGCACTGCTTTGTCTACGCCTGTATCTAACTGTTGGGTTGAGTAATAAGCGTTTAACACTTAAGTAACAATAGTGTGTTAAAAGCGGATATATTTTTTTATAAGAACAATATAAGAACTAGAAGACAGTCGTGGCGCAGGGGCACAAAGTGTGCCTGTAAACGCGACTGGTTGTGGGTTCGATTCCCACTCAAGGAACGGAAATATTTATTTAATTATATATTTTCATTTCTTCGCTCTGCTGTCAAGGCAAAAGTTCCGTCACTCAACAGTAGTAATATAAAATACAATATAAAAATTCAGTCACCTCAGCCAGACGATCACGAATTGCACTTTCCTTAGCAAGTTGTGCTTTTATCGCCTCCTTTTGTTTAGCTGATAATGGAACCTGCAAAGAAATCATATTATAATTTATGATAACTGGAACATGTCTTAAATTTTATAATTATATAAACTATTAATAATACTGTTAAATATTATTTTGTTAACAAATGTAAATTGGAAAGCAATATTTTCTATGGCGGAACAATAACCTATGAACTAACTGTGAGTTGATCATTTCATTTCAATTTCGTTTCCATGGCCAAATGACACATCATTGCTGGCCCTTATTTAAAACTATAGAAGAGAGTCTTCTTCTTCCTGGCATTAATCCCGGCTATTACCAGGGTCTGCCTTCCTACTTAACCTACTCCACTTTGCACGATCTTTTGCGTCCTCGGTGGTTAGACCATTGGCTCTCATGTCCTGCATCACGACATCCAACCAGCGCTTCCTTGGGCGTCCAGGAGGTCGCGCCCCAGGAACTAGTATAGCAAGGCACTTGCGTCCGACATAGTTCTTAGGCCGGCGCGTAACGTGGCCAAACCATCTCAAGCGACGCTCTTGGAGCTTATCCGCTACGTCACGGACCCCAAGACTACCTCGAATGAATGTGTTGCGTATGCGGTCAGACCGCGTTACGCCGCACATCCACCTCAGCATCTTCATTTCCGTGACGTGAAGCTCCTGAGTGTGCCGAGATAGTGCTGGCCAACATTCGCTGCCGTATAAAAGAACCGGTCGGACGATGCTCTTGTATATCAGCCCCTTGAGCTTGGGCGGTATTCTGCGGTCGCAGACCACACCAGTGACCTCCCGCCATTTGGCCCAGGCAGCGCTTATCCGGCCATGGACATCGTGGTCGATGCCTCCAGACTCGTGCATAACGGATCCAAGGTACCTGAACTTCTCCGACTTAACGGCTGGTTCAGGACCTATAAGGATGGTGCTCGAGTCCCGGTTTCCGCAGGCCATGTACTCTGTCTTCGACACATTTAGTTTAAGGCCGCCGTTCTCAAGCGTACCCTTCCAGAGGTTCACTTTACGCTCCAGCGTCAGTCGGTTCTCGGCAATGAGTGCTATGTCGTCGGCATACATCATCAGCCATGGAGGCTGGTCCTGGATGTGAGCCGAGACAGTATCGAGCACTACATTGAACAAGAACGGACTAAGAGCCGAGCCCTGGTGAACCCCCACTGTAATCGGGAAGGGTCTAGTGTCGCCAACAGCAGTCCTAACCATAGAAGCGGAATCGTGGTACATGCCTCTGATAATCTCAATATAGGCCTCAGGGATCCCTTTGGATCGCAATGCCCACCAGATACACTGACGAGGCACACAGTCAAAGGCCTTCTGCAGATCTAAAAAGGCCACGTGCAGAGCTCTCCTTTTTTCCCTGTATGCCTCCATCAAAGTTCTGAGGGCGAAAATGGCGTCCATGGTGCCCGATCCTGGCTGAAATCCATATTGAGACTCAGAGACAGTACACTCTCGGCGGAGCCTGAAGTCGATCATGCGCTCGAAGAGCTTCATGGTATGACTCATAAGCTTAATGCCCCTATAACTACCACAATCTTGAACACTGCCCCTTCCCTTGTAAATAGGGGTAATAAAGCTAAGCCGCCACTGATGCGGCATCTTACCAGTGTTCAAGATATGGTTAAAAAGGTCAGTAAGCATGAGCACACCAAGAGAGCCCAACGATTTCCACGCTTCGATCGGAATGTCGTCAGGTCCCACCGCTTTTCCGTTCTTCATGCGTCGAAGGCAATTACGTGTTTCGTCAAGGGTTATTGGGGCAATAAGTCCGAGGTTAGGCGGTGGGTCGTGATGAAGACTGCATGGGTGCTGAGTATTCAGCAACTCCTGGAAGTAGCTTCTCCACCTCTCCTTCACAGAGGCATGACTACAGAGCAGCGTGCCCTGGGAATCTTTGACGCAAAGACATTTTGCGATATCTTGCGTCACTTTATCCCGGGAACGTGCCAGTTTGTAAATGAGCTTCTGCCCCTCCACAGTTTCAAGTTTATCATACAATGGTGACAAACTTTCACTGCGGGCTCTGGCTACAGCTCTTTTACAGGCACGTTTAGCTACTGTGTACTCCAGTCTGTCTTCAGGAGAGTTGGATTCCTGCCACTTCTTAAAGGCAGCCTTCTTTTCACGAGTCACTTCCTGCACCTCGTCATTCCACCACCATGTCTCCTTGTCGATGACACGTCCTCCCCTAGAAAGGCCAAGAACTCGCCTGCCCGCCGCAATGATTGCCGACTGAGCAAGAAGAGAGTAAACATTTAAAAACTTTAAACTTTAAAGTTCTGTTATTTTATGAACAAGAACTAACATTTTTCGGTTGCTTATGTACTTATAGGATATATGTGACAAAGGAATAGAATAGCAATCACTACTTTTAGGACCTCTTTAATTTTGCCTTCCCGCCGTCTCTTCTCGTCCAGTTCGCGTCGCAGCTGCAACTCCTCCAATTGTTCCTTGTAACTATATGCTTTGCTCTCCCGCTTCAGGTTCATTTCTTTGTTTTCTTCGCTCCTGTAAAGCAGTAAATAAATAATATTTTCAAATTGTGATAACTCACTGAGCTATGCCAAGCCAATGGAATGTTTTTTTTATTATTATGATTTAGCTTCATGCTGTATAGCACGCAGGGCAGCCTAGCAGAGGGAACCTTGGCCTAGTGTTAAAACATTCAGTTCCCATTTTTCAATAAAAAAATGAGAATTATTCAATATTTAATTTCAGCTTTGTAGATTTTTCGTCAAACTTGATATTATGTAGCCTAAAGCCATTGTCGATAAATACGCTATACAACAAAAAATATTTTTTCAATTGGAACTGAACGAATGAATAGTTTTTGAGATTAACCCATTTAACCAAACAAAGTCTTCAGCTTAGATACCCTTAAGTGTAGATATAGATACATGTAAGCGATTATGCATATATACATAAGTTTGTACGTGCGTCCATATATAATAAATGAATATGTTCGCTCGTATAACTGACTAAGTATCGTTTTTCGTTTTTCGAATGAGCAGTATGCTGTTGGCCATATGGGCCTCTACAGCGTCACCGAGCTTGGGGAGGCCGAGCCAGACGAGCTCTGGCCTTGGCATCCTGACTAAGTATGAGCATTAAGCATACTTATAACCAATGAGATGTAGAAAATGTTACGGAGATAGTTTTAACGAAACCGAAGTCGGGCTTATTTTTGAATTTGGTGTTTCCGACCTATCGGAACCGGATCCAAATAAAATTTAAACTTATAAACTTACCCGGGCACAACACTCTTATCATACAAATGTCCCGCCGGCGTCAAATACACGAAGTAATCATCCCTCGATACAGATAGCAAGTCGGGGCGCTGCAGCGCTTCGAGCGCTGTACGCAGCGCCGCACCGCCCGCGCCGTCAGCGCTGCAGCGCACAAGCGTTGATACTACGTTGCATACTGTCTGTTTAAAAAATATATTTTATTTGAAATTATGAGGTGTTAGTTGGCAAATTATGTAAGCAATAAATATAAAAACATATTTTGCAAGTCTTAGTATTATGATATAAATAAGTACCAACTTAGTATAAAGCTTAGTTATTCTAAAGTTATTATTCTTATGAAAGACATTGCGTAACCGGCAGCGCAATCTAACGCAGCACTTCAGTCTTTCCAGGCCACGGTAATTAAAAGATTTTTGATATAAAGATATTCAATTGGTAATTAAACCCACAATCTTGCATACTTCCTCAGTAAGCATCAACAAGACATTATATGTCAATTAAAATACAAAAAAGTATATAGAAATACCTCAGTTGGAGTAAAATTGGTAATGTATATATTCTTCAGTTTATTTAAATGGGTAGCCACTAGTCTATGAGGGTCCAGGTGTAAATATGCTACTAATTTAATCCAAGCTCGCTGGTTCACAGCAACTGCTAGAGGCTGGTGGCAGCAGGGAAGGGCTTCTAGTGCTATGCTCTCGAAATCTTCTTGTCTATATTCTGAAATATGTGAACATTACCACTTCTTAAATTGGACTAATCATCTAGGATATTGAAGACCAAGCAAAGAGGATAAGAACTTAAATATATTATCACTTATTTGTAAACTAATGAAATATTACCTTATAATCATAATTGAAAATTTTAACATAAGTAAGTCAATATATGTGGCAAAAAATTTAACGTATTTGGTGGTGTGAGAAGAGGCAATTTAGCGTTAACACAATTACACTCCTTTTTTGCTTATTTGGATGATAAGTAGAAGATTCTTTATTTTCAGCTTCAAATTGTATTTAGCAGGGTAGGCATAGGGAACATAGTGTTATGACACTTCGTACTGAACTTTTTGCCGAATTTTCGACCCATAACGTGTTGAGTGGCAGAACTCAACCACGCCCTATGACGCAGTGGGCGCCACTACGACCTCAGAAGTATAAGATATAATCACCGATTAGTTTATACAGTCAAAAATGAGCCTACTGTGCTTCTTCAACATTAAGGACATATTTATGAAATAAAATTACCTCTATATGAACACAGCGCTTGGACACAATCAAGAATCATCTTCCCCGTAACTTCTGCCTTGTCTTCTGGAAGTGTCTTTTCCTTCACTGTAAATATCTTGCCCTCCTCCAACACTTCATTGAATTTAGTCACTAAACTCTTAGCTAGGGAGGCTTTGCTTCCACTGGCTAACAGACCTTTCACTTCTTCCAAAGCTACTGACCGGACTGACTTATTGGGAGATATGAGGGTCAGTATGAAAGCCTTGAGTACTGGTGAGCTTTGGTCAATGGCAACACTCTCATACTTGTCCAATACAGTTCTGCATAGCAACACCACCTGTATTAGGACTATAAAGGGGTAAATGTTATAGCGATACCTTAGAGCAAATTAATAAAATAATACAGTACGAAATTAAAATATTCTTTATTCAATCAGACCATTACAAGCACTTTTGAAATGTCAAGTTACATAAAAATGTCAGTAGGGTCAGTACTACATAAAGTCATCACCATCTTGGAAGGAACAAAGAAAAGCCGGTAAAAAACTAAACAGTTACATTTTTATAATATAATTTACAATAAATATATATAACTCACATAAAATTTTTTTTAATCATAACAGAAAATAACCTCAATATACTTCGAAAGCTAAAGTGAGTTCTAAAGGTAAAACTTAATAGTGAAAGCTATGACTATTACCGTCGTCAGTGGCAGTAGCTAGCACGCGGTCATGTAACAGCACGTGTTTCTGAGGGTTTGTGAGCGCCGCCCATATTGCGTGTGATGGTAATTCTTGCGTGGTGTCTGTTTGCACTAGCGCCGCCATTGCACAAATACCCTCACTTACTATTAGATGCTGGAGATATGTATAATTATTATTAAATATATATATAATAAGAAATCGGCGGAAATAGACAGAGTGTCTTAACACTAGGCTCCCTCTGCCTACCTTGCTACATGCGAAATACAGCGTGAAGCTAAAAAAAACAAATAAAAATAAAGGAGAATGTCCGTCGTTTATAATTTACCTGTAAAGGTTGTTGCACAGCTTTTTCAACAGCTGCAAGTAATGCGGGTTTTAACGCCGCCGCAACTGCGAGGGACGCGGGCTGTCGCAGCGCTCGTGATACAAGAGAAGTGTATGCGATACGAACGGCTTGAGTTGTACTTTTCGCTGATAGGCCTTTCTGTGGATATTATATGAATTACACATAAAAAAAGTTGTAGATAAACTATTATTTATTTGTTTTTTTAAACAAAAGAAACAACAAACTAATAAAAAGATATAAACTTGGCTTGTGCTTTTTTACTAAGCTAACTACTTAGCTTTTTAATATTAATATAAATAGAGATAATGTATTAAATAAAAACATTATTCAAATAATTTACCTTATAAATTTGTAAAATTTTATCTGACATAGGTGCACTTAAACCATGAATCCACCTATATAGAGTTTCTAAAGCGACGCATAGTGTGCGCTCATGTGACTCACTGTCTAGAACCTTCGATATTTGTGTCACTACTTCGTCAAATAATTTTAATTGTTCCTCTGGTGATACTGCTAGTTCACTAAGTGTTGCTACACCCTGTAAATAATATTTTAAATATTATTAAGAATAAGTTTTATTGATTTGCTTCAGTGTAACTTTTAAATCAAGTTATGGATTAAATATTTCATTATATTGACCTACAATGGGCTTTATGGTAATGGAAAATTCGAGAAGATTAGTAATAGAACCTTTGAACAAAAAATGTGCTTAGATTTAACACAAAATCTTACATTAAGCACAGCAATCTTATCCTCACTTGACGTTAACTTCCCATTGGCACCATTATAATGTGCAAATGCATGGGTCAGGAGGGCGCGGGCTGCGGCCGGCGCTGAACACCGCCGGCATAGTGCGGCTAGGGCTAGACATGCCTCGGTACGCGCCCAGTCGTCTCGGGAGTGAAGGTTCACTGGAGAAAAATGGGTTATTTTAGTTATTATTTTGTTATTAGTATTATATTATTTACTCTTACTCTATGAGGGGTGAGTAGAATTCTAATTTCTGCACTTTTGTGTAGTAGTTACCGATGGAGCACTTTGTCTAAGCAAAGTAAGGCCATGAAATTATTTATTTATTTATTTTAAATTGGGAAACAAACAGCTTTTACAATAATTTTTAGCATACTACATATCTATATTACATTTGCCAATAAAGTTTCCACTTTTACATGAAACATGGAGTGAATATAAAAGAAATGAACTTTTCACATATATTGCTAATTAACAAAAAAAAATTGAATTTATGGTCTACATCATGGATTATCATACATATAATTCTTAATAATGTACTTTACTTCACATGTTCCCACAGACTGATGTATAGACGCACATACAGCCATACCCACTGATGGTAGAAATGTGAAATTTGGACATATGTTTATGTTTATAATGTGAACACTCATTAAGAAGGGATTTTGAAAAATATTAACTCTAAAGAGATGAAATAGGAGCTGAAAGTTTGTATGGAAAATTTTTAAATTGCCATTAATTTTTTTTTATTTTAAATATAGATTCTTAAAAATATTTCATTGAACACATGTTTCACAGTTTAATATATTCTCCCCTGCAAATGTTTTCATAAATATATTTAATAAATATTTGTATAGTTCAAGTGGAAGAAGGCCCCCAAGTCTGCTAGTATGTAATATAATATTAGAAATAGAAATGGAAATAGATAAAAAATACCCAAAATAATTTAATTGTTTCCAGATTTTAAAACTGAATTTTTTTATCCTTAATTAATATAACAAATTATGCTTACCGATTAAGCTCTTCCCAATATCAACAGCTACACCATCAACATATACATTCAAATTAGCCACAACCTCTCCCACTGCTTGGATGATAGTCTCAGGACTCCTCAACATGGCCTTATGAAGAGCTGGTAGGAGGGTATCTTGGACATCTGATGATTGTAAGAGATGGAGTAGATCTGAACATCCTCTTATGTAATTGGAGTTTGGCCGAGTCTTTACACTTATGAGGCTTTTAGTTAAACTTTCTAGCATTTTTGCCTGGTGAAATGTAAAAAATGTTTTGTTATTAAATTTAAATTTACAGTAAGACTGGAGAAATAAACTTCATATAATCATATCTGAAGACGGGAATTGAACTCATTTCAATTGTGCTTGAGCAGTCAGACATTGTCCTACTGTACTACAATGTAAAACTATCTCTCTACACCCATATACAAAAACTTCATTTATGTAATTGAAATGTACATAATATTGCTTATTAAAAGTTCAAATTTTAATAACCATCTATGTTTATTTGTGCAGATATAAATATTTATCACTTGTTGTATTATCTTTATATTTTTTAAGTTCTAACTTTCAATCAAACTTCTTCTATATATGTATCTAATACACATATTATTATTATTATTATGGATAATCTGTATTATCAAATACTTATTACTGAAAAAAAAAACTAAAATTTATTTGCTTTTTTAGATAAAATTACCTTATGTTGTAAAATAAGACCTTCATCTCCTGCTTGCCTAGCATGTTTACATAAAGCAGAAAATGCGACGCACACTTGCGGTCCAGAATCAGGAGCTTGTGATAATAAAACATTGATCCATTTCAGTAACTTTTCACTGCCCATCAATGTCCATAAATTGTGCAACTAAAATTAGTTATTAATATATATTTGTTATTTTGTAAATAACACAAATAAGTTATAGTAATAAATGATAATAGAAAATTCTCAATTATTATTTTTTTCTGCTTCTATCTGCCTGTCTATATTTAGTGTATCTGGCAGCCAGATAGAACTTTGTGCTAAGACACTTTTCCACTTTCTGGGTAAATTCAACACATTGTGTATTAAATAGCATATGTCAACTATATTTTGCACTTCCAGATATGGCAAATGAAAAAAAAAATGTATTTTCATTAAAGGATTCATCCACCCACAACTCACATTTTTAGTAATCAACTGGATCACAGGGGCCTTAATTAAACTAATTAATATCTTAAGACATTTACCACTGTGTATCCTTTGTCATTTTTTTTCTTATTTCCATAAGCAGTGACTACCGCTAGTAGGTTTGCTTGAGTTAATACTAAAATGTTGTAATCTAACAAATCTTCTTGGTTCTTCAAGGACCCCTCCACTAACTCTCTTGTCCATCTTAATGCATATAAACCTGTCTGGCAAGTACTTTTCCTGAAATATTTATAAATCATTATTAAAAAAAGTTGTTTTTACATACAATTTTAGGGAAATTAGGCAAATGACCATCACCTAATTTATGCCAGTAATAAATAACATAATAACATATATCTTCTTAGAAATACATCAATTTCGTCATAATTAAGTGTGTGTAAACACTCAACTTAGACTTTTTTACAATTAAATACCAACATAGACAACATATTCATTTTATTTTTGTTTATACATAGCATTAAAATATATAATACTTACGAAGATGCAGTACATTTTAAATGTTCAGATACTTCTAATAATGATGGTAGTAAATTTTTTAATGTCCAATCTTTGTGTTCTCTTGCAAGGTAAGCCAATAAGCTCTTTATATATGATTGAGATGTAGAGTCTCTATATCTATTTAATGTTAACAGTAGCACACGACACACAAATTTCACTACTGGTTCAGTTATACCTGTGCACAATGACAATATAGATTAATAACAATAGTTTTTATTAAATTATTTAAAAAACATAACAATAAACAAATTAAAACAACAGAAAAAAAGCAATACTCAGCACACAATCAACATAACCTATGTATTCAAAAATCTTGTACAAATTGTTACATGACAACCAAGTATCAATAGTATATTGAAATAAAGTGAATAATAATAGGACCCTTCTGTCATCTACATATCATGTACTTTTGACTAATGCAACGAAGATCGGTGTTATATTTAGGTGGCTAGTGAAAATTATGGAATAAAGGATCAATACAGCTGGTCTGGGTCTAACCTACACAAATATGCTATATGTAACACTAGTTTAGGGTGTGTACCATAATTCAAGAGAACTCCTGAATACTTGACTTACCAGGTGTTGATAAAACATCCTGAATTTCTTTAATAACTTCACATCTTCCTTTCAAACTTGCGGTTTGAATTTTAAATGGAATATCTTTTAACTTCTTCAATACCTGTTAATTAATTAAAGCGTTTAGTATACGTTGGCGGTTAGTATGAAATTTCTTTGGTTGTGATTTTTATTTACCTCAGAATCTGCCATTTTCTAAAAAAACATTCAGAAATTTAGATAAATCGGCCTACAAAAGCACACGTCTTGCAAGACATCACAGATAAGGAGAGAAATGAAAGAAGACAGCTGTCAAAAAAATTGCCAGTTGTATAAAAAAAATGTATATTTTTATATCCTTTTAAGTAGAAACATATTTCGGTATTGTGTAATAATATATTTAGTAATGTAAAGAGGATACTACTCCAACTCCAGAGGGCGTCCTGACTAATATCTGTCCGATATTTGTTTGATACGGGTACGCGACCCCGGATCCTCGAGCCGCCACTCTTATATCCTCATTCAGTCCGAAGAATGGTGTCCTTCCCCTCCTCCTTTCCGTAGCTCCCTCCTTCTTTTACCTATCCTCCCTCTATTTTCCCCTCCACTCGGTTTTTCCCCACAAAGGGGTTTGAAGGTCAGACGGCAGTCGCTCCAGTTAAAAACCGCCAACCGCCACTTTAATGGACCGACATTATAAAAGACTGGGTACGGCTAAGGCGTCGCCGCAAAACGACGCGCAGGCACATCGCCCTACACCTGCGACAAGTGGACAAGGGCTACCGTGTCATGTACGGGCACGGCTAAAGATGTTAGTACCCAGACGGAAACTCCGCTTTGTAACGTGGATTATTGGCTCTCTTACCGGACGATGCAGGGAACACGCAGAGGTATTCATGACACGTCGGGTCCAGTGTGCTTTCCTCCAGGAAACACGCTGGAAGGGCAATAAGTCCCGTAACATCGGACAGGGTTACCGGCTTATATACACTGGGTCACCTTCAGGTAGAAACGGTGTGGCGGTAGTGCTTTCTGAAGAGCTTCAGAATGGGCTCCTTGAAGTTGACCGTCGCTCCTTGAAGTTGGTAAGGCTGCAGAGCCGTATGAACGTGTTCACGGGGGTGTTGGGCACGGTCTTCGCAATGCAGAGGGAGAAAATATTCTGAGAACCTGTTTTGCCTCTGATCTGGCCGTCGTGAATACGTTCTTCCAAAAGAATCCTCAGCACCTTATCACGTATAAGAGCGGGTCACTCAACTCTAATTGACTACTTATTGACCAGACGGTGTCATATGGGCAGGGTAACTAACTGTAAGGTCATTCCAGGCGAAAGCCTAACGGCCCAACATCGTCTTCTTGTCATGGACTTTAACGTCACTCCGAAGAAGAAAGTAGCCGAGAAACGTAGGCCTCGGATCAAGTGGTGGTTGCTGAATAGACCGATGCAGATTGACTTCCTGGCAGAGGTGAAAAGTCATAATCTTTCGACTTCCATCGAGACTGCTCAGGACGCTTGGGATCGGGCTCAGTCGGCAGGGCAATCATTGCGGCGGGCAGGCGAGTTCTTGGCCTTTCTGGGGGAGGACGTGTCATCGACAAGGAGACATGGTGGTGGAATGACGAGGGGCAGGAGGTGACTCGTGAAAAGAAGGCTGCCTTTAAGAAGTGGCAGGAACCCAACTCTCCTGAAGACAGACTGGAGTACACAGTAGCTAAACGTGCCAGTAAAAGAGCTGTAGCCAAAGCCCGCAGTAAGAGTTTGTCACCATTGTATGAGAAACTTGAAGTTGTAGAGGGGCAGAAGCTCATATACAAACTGGCACGATCCCGGGATAAAGCGACGCAAGATATCGCAAAATGTCTTTGCGTCAGAGATTCCCAGGGCACGCTGCTCTGTAATCATGACCCTGTGAAGGAGAGGTGGAGAAGCTACTTCCAGGAGTTGCTGAATACTCAGCACCCATGCAGTCTTCATCACGACCCACCATCTAACCTCGGACTTATTGCTCCAATAACCCTTGACAAAACACGTAATTGCCTTCGACGCACGAAGAACGGAAAAGCGGTGAGACCTGACGATATTCCAATCGAAGCGTGGAAATCGTTGGGCTCTCTTGGTATGTTCATGCTTACCGACCTTTTTAACCTTATCTTGAACACTGGTAAGATGCCGCATCAGTGGCGGCTTAGCTTTATTACCTCTATTTACAAGCGAAGGGGCAGTGTTTAAGGTTGTGGTAGTTATAGGGGCATTAAGCTTATGAGTCATACCATGAAGCTCTTCGAGCGCACGTTCGACCTCAGGCTCCGCCGAGAGTGTACTGTCTCTGAATATAGATTTCAGCCAGGATCGGGCACCATGGACGCCATTTTCACTCTCAGAACTTTGATGGAGGCATATAGGGAAAAAAAGAGAGCTCTGCATGTGGCCTTTTTAGATCTGCAGAAGGCCTTTGACTGTGTGCCTCGTCAGTGTATCTGGTGGGCATTGCGATCCAAAAGGATCCCTGAGGCCTATATTGAGATTATCAGAGACATGTACTACTATTCCACTTTTATGGTTAGAACTGCTGTTGGCGACACTAGACCCTTCCCGATTACTATGGGGGTTCACCAGGGCTCGGCTCTTAGTCCGTTCTTATTCAATGTAGTGCTCGATATTGTCTCGGCTCATGATGTTGTATGGCTGATGATGTATGCCGACGACAAAGCACTCATTGACGAGAACCGACTGACGCTGGAGCGTAAAGTGAACCTCTGGAAGGGTACGCTTGAGAACGAGCACCATCCTTATAGGTCCTGAGCCAGCCGTTAAGTCGGAGAAGTTCAGGTACATTGGATCCGTTACGCACGAGTCTGGAGGCATCGATCATGATGTCCATGGCCGGATAAGCGCTGCCTGGGCCAAATGGCGAGAGGTCACTGGCGTGGTCTGCGACCGCAGAATACCGCCCAAGCTCAAGGGGCTGATATACAAGAGCATCGTCCGACCGGTTCTTTTATACGGCAGCGAATGTTGGCCAGCACTATCTCGGCACACTCAGGAGCTTCACGTCACGGAAATGAAGATGCTGAGGTGGATGTGCGGCGTAACGCGGTCTGACCGCATACGCAACACATTCATTCGAGGTAGTCTTGGGGTTCGTGACGTAGCGGATAAGCTCCAAGAGCGTCGCCTGAGATGGTTCGGCCACGTTACGCGCGGGCCTAAGAACTATGTCGGACGCAGGTGCCTTGCTATACCAGTATCTGGGGCGCGACCTCCCGAACGCCCAAGGAAGCGCTGGTTGGATGTCGTGATGCAGGATATGAGAGCCAATGGTCTAACCACCGAGGACGCAAAAGATCGTGCAAAGTGGAGTAGGTTGAGTAGGAAGGCAGACCCTGGTAATAGCCGGGATTAATGCCAGGAAGAAGAAGAAGAAGATATTTAGTAATGTAAAAGGCAGGGCTTGTTAACGTTATCAATTCCCATTTAAATTAACGTTAATTACCAGGAATTTCATTAAGATACTTAGGTATCGTTACAATTTGGTAGCGATACTTGATGATCTGTTAAATTTAGTGTTACTTCGAAATAGCGATAAAAGTAGCGGTAAAAATCATCCTTTTATTTTGTTACCTTTATGTGAAGTTGTCGTTAAATTTTATTTCGCTACAATTGCTCATTTTGTTAAAAACAAAGATGGGGCGTACATATTATGGGCTGTACTATAATAAGACAAAAGAGTCATTTTACAATAAATATTTTTTCATAAAAGTAATTTACGTTAATATAAAAAATTATATTTATTATTAATTATAATTTAAATTAATGTGGCGGCCGAATTATAATTTAATGTGGCGGCTTATCTAAACTAGAAAATTAGCTAGGGTGTGACTGTAACGTCAGGGTTGTGGGTTCGATCCAATTGAAATATTTATTTGTTTATATACCAATTTCTTTTTCTTTTTAACGGTATTTCAAGCCCTGGTAAAAGTTTTAATAAACTATGTCATTGTTATATATAAAGAAAGTAGGTACCGTACACTCCGTACCATACAGTATGTACGATATGGTATAGCCTAATGCTATTTATTATTATCTTTTATTCATTTCAGTACAGTTCTTAATTTATGGCGCTTCGAGCGTGCTAGATGAGTATTAATCACCACAGAACACATTTTCTCACTTGTTGTATGGAGAACATACGAAGGAGATTGTAAATTGTAACTAATTTTACTCTGTGAGTAACACGACTGTCAGTGTCAAATGTTTATTGTCGTAAATTTGATTTACCCGCACCGATTTAACATTTTTTTATTTTATATCGTTGTTTTTTAAAATTCAATAAAAAAAAATAATTATCATAAGTACATAAAGGTGTCGTGGTTTCCTTATTTGCATCATTATGGATTCACGAGAACAGTATCTATCTGAACTGCGAGATTATATTGATAAAGTTGAATCCGAAGTGACAATTATATTACAAAGCTTACAGTGGAATAGAAATACTTTATTAAAGGTATAATTAAAGTTGCGCATTATGTGTATATTTCATTATCATATTTAAAATATTAACATTTTTTTTTTAGTACAAACCTGTATATTAAATAATACATGATCTTCATTCCCTTGTGTTCTTACGTAGTGGTGCAGTTTGCATGTACGTGCATCAACACATATAATATCAAAGAAAGTATTGTTTCAGCCAATTCAAACAGGTACTTGTAAATTTGACTCAAACCATACCATGCCTGTTGAAAAACTAATAGAACATGAAGAAAAATGCTATCTAATATCAAAAGGCTACTCTAAGGAAGATATTTTTTTACCTGAGCCTTTAGATCCATCTGCTGGTACAGTAGTGAAATTATGTAAGTGTAAGAAAGCTACTTTCTTCTATTAATGAGGCCTGAGGGCAGTTTTGGCCTAAGGGCACAAGTATGTGACTATAAAGGCGATAACTTGTGGTGTTATTTCCGTTTAAGGAAATTAAATATTTAATATTTTTATTTACTGGCTTTAGTAACAAGGTAAAGTGTGGTGTAGAGTTCCACTGCCCAACATGCAATGCCTACAACATTTGATGGAAAGTGAGGTTATGTGAACCAAGTATCTTGACAGTCAGTTTCCAGGTTCCCTCTGCCTACGCTGCTATGTGTGTGGGATACAGTGTGAAGCTAAATAAAAAAAAGGATTAGCATTCTTACAAACAAACACCTTATTTTTAATATTTGTATAGAATTTTATGTATATTAAAATTTATTTTATTTTTTTAGCATCAGAAAATATAAATAATATAATAGAGAATGCAGCTAAATCTGATCCATTATTCAAAAGAGGTATGCTTTCACTTGGACTTTCCAATCACATGTAGAATGACTGTTAGCTATAAGAATATTATAATGGTTTTTTTTTCATATTTACAGTAAGTTCTCAATCTACTGGCTTAGGGTGAAAAATTAAATATAATGTATCCTTTACAAATAAACTACCTTTTTAATTAAAATTTCAATAGAATTAAAAAAGGAATTGTATTTTTAAAATATATATTTTTGACAATTAATGTAATAATTTTTTAATGGCTAATTAAAAATTATTATCATTATATGTATTTAATTTTTTTTGATAAAAAATAGAATTGTGATTTAATTTTTATTGAAGATATTATTATTTTATATTATTATACTATTAACCATAACTTGATAAGGTACAAGAAATGATTTGGAGGCATTGACATTTTCACGGCTACAAGCAAATTACACATCTGATGAAAGGCGAGCCATACATGATGCTGTTGTTAACATGGTGCCTTCTTCTCACAACCTCATGGATTTGACACTGGCCAGGTAAGACATGATAATATTAAAAATCTAAATTAACTAATAAGAATGAACTATAGAAATAAAAAAGTTAGTAATTCATTTTAGAATACTAAGTTATAAATAGATTTGCATATGATGTTTCCACCTGTGACTATTATATAAAATAAAAAGCTTTTTATTTCCTAATCAACAACAATTGTGGAATGTATGAATTTGAGTAATATTTCTAAAACAATGTTTTTCTTATTTTATATAATTACTATTTGTAAAACTTTTTTCCTGTTATTTTAGTAGAAATACCCCTCAGGTATATTCTAAAAATTGCCAACTCTATCGGTTTCAGACCATAGGTATGTAATCTTGCTCAGCTATTTTTTTAAGATCATCCTCCCATCATGCAAGGTGCAAAATCCTATTTTACTGCTATACAATACTCACTAAAGTAATTTACATCTTTTTATAGTCAATAGTAAATATATAGTTAAATAAAATGCACAGCTAGAAGCTTTAGCATTTTATTTATATGATTACAACATCCAAATCATTTGATAAATCTTAAAACTTAAAAATCGAAAGAAATATCCGATATGATATCGGAAATATCGGATATAGTAACAGATATTCAAATTAAATTATAAAAGAAATTTAAAATTATCCATCAACAGTGACCAAAAAAGTTCAAAAGAGGTTCAAAAGTCTCGTGAACAAATATTAGCAGAACTACGTGATACAAAACGCCGCCGTCCCCGCTACCGTGGCGTGCCGCAACGCAACTACTCGCATGAACTGCGAGAAGTTATTGCTAGTCAGGTGGGTTTATATAATTTGTATATTTTAATTATTGAAAAATATATGTCTTAAAGTCTTTTGACACAGTGCTTTCTAAACAGATTCACGCTTTAGTTCCACATAGGAGAGTAGCCAGCTCTCAATTGCTCTCGATTTTGTAGATATAGATCATTGAGTGGCAGAACTCATCGCCGCAATCTATATATATTACAAGAAAAGAGAAATGAATCTAATTTCTGTGGTTGTGCATCTCAAAGACCTTTTTTAATATTTACTATTGCAAAATTAAATTTATAAAAGACTATTATAGGTTTTGTGCATTTTTTATAACATTTCACTTTCGACACAGATGGAATTATTTACATGTGTACAAGAGAAAACAAATAACGACCCGGAGGAAGATTACAACCAGCGAAGTTCTTCCAAAAGAAGTTATGAACATTCTACTCGACATTCAAGTAGAGACAGATGTGATTACCACAACGAAAGAACTTCTGACAGAAGAGAAGAAAGGAGTGGCGGAAGACATAGAAGAGATCGAAGCGTAAGAAGAAAATATGATAATTATGATGATCGTAAAAAACGTGATAATAATCATTATCAAAGAAAACGTGATGAGTATAGGAGTGAAAGCTACAGGTCTAGTTCAATGAATGGAAAGAGACGACATGAGGGAGATGCGAAACACGATTATAGAGCTAAAAGAGAATATTTAAAGAGAAGTTATAATGATAAGAATCATAGTTATGAAAAGCATAGTGAAAGAAAAAATTGGTGGTAGAAGATTGTCATATTTGTAAAAAATAAATATTTTGTTTTTTTATGGGTATTGGTTTTTATTTATGCCCTTTTTATTATTTTACTGTTTTATAATATCGATGTTCTAAGTAGATTAATAATGTTCTAGACATGTAACATTATGATTTTAAAATAACTTATGATGTTATTAAATTAATCTATGTCTAAAGTAAACTCTTTACTTTTTTACCTGAATTATATAATTATATTTATTTATATATTGAAAAAACGTTAAAGAAATCTGTAAAGAAAATTTTAAATAATAAATCCGTACATTGCCACAGTGCATAAGATGGTATAAATAAATGAAAAAGACAGACTTTATGCTGCACAAAACACCAAGATAAAAAATGAAAGTACTTTTAAATAAAAAAAATAAATCTTTTACTTGATACTAATTTACTTGGTAGTTAACTCAAATTTCGAATCGAATTGGCTTACAATAACATTTACTTAATAGGTTTATTACAATTTATCAAAGCACAAAAAATAATACGTATTTTTTGTATATACCTATTTGATACATACCTACGTATATAATAAGAGAAATAAATAAAAATTGAACGTTTCAACGTAACGGTATAGGCAATAAGCATCAACTCGCGCTTAACGAGCTGTGACCATATGTGTGTGATACCTGCGTATATGAATAAAATATGAATTATGAGAATAAAATATATAATTTCACTGTAAATATTATTATTATCGTTCAATTATAATAAATGTGACTAAACGCGACTGTGGATTCGATTTTCACATTTAATTTTTTTCGCTCCGGTACAAGACAAAGCGCGGCGGTCAGTTACGCCACTCAACGTGCAATGCCTTATCCGGCGAAAAGTGGAGATCGGAGTGTCTTAACACTAGGCGTAAGCTGAGAAAAAGGTGAAGTCCTCGAAACCTCGAAACAAAAGTAAAGTCTAAGACTATTCGTAGGGCAGTTGAGAGAAATCCGCAGGTGCCGTTGCAGGCTACAACAATTAATATTTAGTGGATAGTAAAGTCATTTAATAAATACTTATCAATTTTGACAAATAGTTTAAAAACCACTAAACAAAAATAGTTTATAACACACGTTAATAAAAAATATATTTAGAAAAATTACATGATGTACTTAAATAAAAATATCTCTATCCCAAACTTTGTACCATGGAACATAACGACCGTAATGATACATTTCACTGCCACTGCACTCGCGCACGGCATGCGCAAGCGCATCACGCACCGAACGTGTTGGAGAAACTGGATGAATCTATGGTTGCTGTGATCTAATTTTTATAGTCTGATGCTCCTCGCTTTGCACTTGACATAAATATGAAGATGATCTCCCCACAACCGTAATTAATATAATTAAAATATCATATAGTTATAGCTGTATAAAGATCATTTAAAAACTCAAACTCAAACTAAAGTCGGTAAACTAATAACGAATTGTGTAAGAATCTAGTAGAGATAAAATATAAATTGTTTTAATAAAAAAAGTGGCCAATAGCTGTGATTAAGTGAAGATTACATCATTAAAATTTACTTGTATTTTTAGAAAACCGGTCATCTTGATACCTCCACGTGATCTCAAAATAAATAGACTCGATAGACAGTCGAACGGACAGAAAAAAAGGGAACTTATAAGGATTTTATAATATAATAGCCTTATAAATAAATAATAAACAGGTTTTTTAATAATTACACGAAAGTCGAAACACTGAACTCCTGACCTATTCATTAAAATCAGCTTAACGCTGTATACCCCACATGGCAGGGTAGGCAGAGGGAAAGTAAAACTCCGTCCCCCATTTTCCGCCTAATTCGATAGGCATTGCGTGTTGAATGGCGGAACTCAACGCCACATTTTACCCCGAAACCAGAGTGAAGAGATAAAAATATAAATTTAAATAAATATTTCATTTCTCCGAATGGGGATAGAACCCACAACTGTCGCGGCCTACTTATTAAAAATGTAAAAAAAAATAATTTAATTACCTTATTCTAATCAAGAAAAAAATAATTTAAATGAGTACCATGCACCCAATAATTTTAATTATCTATAATGACACGCACGGCGCAACGAGTCGCTCTGCATAGAGAGTTTCTCTCATCAACATAAGCGATTTAATTAACCACCGCACTGTGTTTGGTGCTAGAAGTAAAACCACTTTGACTGTTATTTAGAGTGTGGAGATTATTTAACATAGAAAAACGTTATATTTTACCCCATTATTATGTAAATCGTAGTGCGTTCGTATGGTATATCTCGTGGATATCAAAATATGGGCGGTGAATCCAGATACTGCTATTATCACTAACTTTATCCACTTATATTAAATGTTAATGGTACTTGAAAATATTAAAATTTAAACGTAGCAGAATTTGAACCCGCGCGTCTCGGGAACTCTCTAATGGCAGTAAGACATTCGAACTATCAAGCTTCGTCGAGATTCTTATACGCTTATAATGATGTTCCTAGTATTAGTATAAATTTTTAGCCTTTTACATTTTTTTTAAATTCTCACTGTCTACCCAGTCAGATACAGGGATACAGCGTGAATCTAAAAAAAAATCTGAATATAAAATTCAGTTTTATGCATCAACTGGTGCACATCTTCATTTCACTTTAGTTCATTCCAGAAACAAGCACTATCTGATCGTCATTATGCAAATTACACGAGGAGCATAAAACAAAGCAATCCCACATTTTACTTATGTTATCTCTTATTAGAGCACTCTTATGTAAATTTTGTTGTTATTTAATGCAATGTAACAAGTGCATTTTTAATTATTCGCATAATAAAATTATATGAATAACATGTCAAATATATTAAAATGTATCGTTCTCAAATGTTCAACGATTGTGGTGAAACGTAAACTCCTATCTTTACTAATATAATACAGCGGAAGAGTTTGTTTGTTTGTTTGTTTGTTTGAACGCTAACATCTCTGGATCTAGTGGTCCGATTTACTATGTTTTTGTTTTGTATGAAAGCTGCATTCTTCAGAAGTGCTATAGGCTATATAACATTACATTACACATATGTACTAATAAATTAAAATACTTTCTAATTTGACAATTATAGTTTATTGTATAACATTCTAATCAATAATTAAGGGTGACAATTTTCAGACAATTGTTGATTGCCTTCGTGCGACATAGTATGACCTACGCGAACGGGCAGATGATGTTGACGGTTTTGCAAATTTTCATACATTTTCGAACTATTGTTAATATTTATGTAATTATTTGCTGTTTATATTTTATTTAAAGTACACTTTGGTTCTCTTCTTATTTTATTTGATATTGCTCGCAAAAATTAACTCATTTAATATAGAAAAATCTTTAGTTATTTCATAGAGTCGATATCTACGAGTATGTACGCACGCACGGAAAACTTTAGTTACTTTTCCTCTTTTGTTGGTTCATTTCAATAACTCAGATATTTTTTTCTAATAATTTGTCTCTACTTATTATTCTTTTTGATTATTTATGCTTATACTTTCTTATTAATTCTGTTGAAAACTGAAAATAATTTCATAAATATATTTAATAAATATTCTTATATTTCAAGCAGGCGTAGCCGCGTCCGGGTCCACTAGTAAAATAATAAAGTACGTTGCAGTTGTTTCATAAGGAGAAACTAATAAATCTCTTTTCGGATTTTAATTATAATGATTGTTGACATTGACTTCGTTTTTCTTAAAAATAGCAGAATAAATGGGTTGTCATTTACAAGAAATTTAAAACGCGTGTTATTTCAACAAAAGCAAAACAGGTTTTGTAGTCTAACTCAGCAACCTTGACGACAGATGAATAATTATTCTACTTAACATTTTTTACTAACACTTCTAAAGTCCATTTTCCTCTAGTCATTTGGATCATTCTTAATTTTATTTTCAACCGTTTCTAGTATACAGTATAATGACAACTAATCTACTCTACAATTTGTTTTTTATCTTCTACTATTTATAACAACTAGAGGTGGCTAACGTCACGTTGTCTACTAAGACTAGGACTAACAAGGTAGATAGGTGGAAGCTAGGGTTAAGACACTCCTTTCTCTACTTTCCGCCGAATTTTCGAAACATTTGACTTTTAACACTTACGAGGTTACTAATATCGCTGAATATAATTTTAATCTATATAGATATGATTAATAAAAAAAATATCTTTTAAATAAATAGTCGTTGATGTCTTTTGTAAGTAATTAGTAACTAAATGTTTTAATTGTCAATATAGAAGTATTGAGTATCTCATATTGAAAATTCATATGATTTATATCCATATCATATATTATGAAAATAAAAATAAACCAAGCATAACCGCTATTATTAACTTTATTGTAATATCTATTATTAGTACTCATTAAGTATTAATATCTACTAATAAACAATCATAAATTAAACAAAATCACCAAAGAACATTAATTTATCACAGTCCAAGCAATTACCAATATCAACATAGTACGACAACTACCTATAAATTAGTACAATTATGTCATAATTTAAAGTAAAGGTACGTGTAGGCTGAGGTGTGGGTAAACAGGATTGCACAAGCCAGGCGGCATCAGCATCGGTGTGACGGCGGCGCCGGTGTATCAATCAATTACAACCGGATGTTTGCTAGAAAGTGTCAAGGCCCACAGGATGAGAGTTCAGCGGAAACACTCCTTCAACGCCATAATAAAAATCAGGTTTTATTAGTCTTTAATCGATTTTAAAATACTAGGGACTACTCTATTTATAATGTATAAAAAGTTGATAGGTTTTTAATTAAGCGTTTAATTAATTATTTTGGTATACCTCTAGTGTTGTTGTACAGCCACTCAGACTCTTGTAATGAGAATCTGTTGTTTAAGGTTCTTAATTCCATTTCAAGGCATTACGTGTTGAATAGTCTAATATCGTGTGTTGGGTAACTGGTTTGAGGAAATGACAGTGTTTATTAAATATAATCATTCCCCAAGTGGAGTTTCAACTCACAATCGCTGCATATTTCATTAGGAACATTTGTATTTATTATGTATATATTGTGTATAATTTTTGTTTATCTTATAGGTGAAGGCAGTATCTTAGCTGGATCTCTTTTTAACGTGCATCTACTATTGCGTAATATTGTCTCTTTACCGTACACTCTCCTTTGTGTGTTTCCCATTCAACGTGACATTGGCGAAGTGATTAGTGCTGAACTGGCACGCTCGGATCGCCATAATTAAAGAACAACAACAACAACATTTGTATTACGATGCCATCATTTTATTTAAGGAAAATATTTTTTTCGAATTTAATAAATATCTAATAATTCGAATATAAACGAGTAGGTACTGAAAACATATGTATAGGAACTTTTTGAATTAAAAAAACTAAGGTTGCATTAATACTAATGAATACGCATTAAGAGGCATATTATGATCATTAGTTTCCTTCCTAATGTACAAAATGCGCACGCGCAGGCGCTTCCATCGTTAGTAGCAGAGGCTGGCAAGTGACGGGTGCTTGAGATTTATCTCGACGGACTGGCGTTTTAACGATTACTCCCTGTAATTAGAATCATCCATCCCACTGATCTATGTAACACAGAGGCTTGAGAAATTTAAATTGACGTATAAATCTACTTTGCTCGAGTTTAAAAGACAGTTTGTGTTGGAACAGTTTATTAAATAGTCTAGTTACGACTGCTTTAGGGAAAATAATTGTATATTATTTATTTTATCTATTTTAATATTATTTTTTGCTGGTAACAAGACCCCTCTTCATAATATAATCAAGCAGAATTAATCAAGTTTTTTTGTTTTATCATCATTTTGTTTTTTTTAGCACAACATTTTTTTTCTTTCACCAACAGAATCCCCCGCATTGGCAGGCGAACAGAAATTACTAATATTTTCTAATGAATTGTGCTAGATATTTTTGTATTGATATTGATACATATTGATTGTATCAAGGAAGGCCCACTGTAACTGCGGTCATTTGTCACACACAAATCTTAGTTACTTTCATCTGGCAACATGGATTAGGTCGCAAGGAATATTTTTTGATAATTGTGTAGTGTTACGTCTACCCCTAACAGTGAATCACTCGTCAGTGGACGCGGTCTAATTTCACGCTCGGTGCTCTCACTTTTTGCTTTGTTCTTATGTAGGTTCTCCACGTTTTTTGTTAGGATGATACCTGTGGCTTACTCGTATTGTAAGCTACGTCGACTGGGGTATTTTACAAGTCATCCAATGTCGCATGGCGGAAATCAACGCTACGCGTTGTCTTCTTACTAGATCAAGGGTTTTTTTTCATTCCCTCGATTGTATATAGATCCCTCCCCCATCCACCGAGCTTACAGTCTGAAGCTGTAAAAAGCCTTATCATACCCGTGACAATCCTTTTATATTTAAGCGAGAATTTAAAAAAAATATATTTATAGCTTATATACATAGGACGTTCTTCAATTCTTTATATAAAATATTTAAAGTTATAAAGTTATAAATTCATGTATTTTAATAATAATATGAACAAAATTGTTTTAGAAACAAAACTACAGTATCCTTTTGCTTAAGACAGCACAGGGCTAAGCAACACAATTTTAATTAAATGGAAATTACATTTTTTATATAACAGTCACGTAATTAACGTTATACAACTTTTGTTTTAAAACATATAATAAATAATTGCTTTAAAAATACATTTATAATATAAATTTCCATTTCATAGTGGTAGGTATCAGGTTTATATGGCAAGTAAACGTAGAAGATTAGATCAATTTTCAAGTTAATTGTATTTTTTTCGTAAACACTAAATGTTCTACTTTCTGTTCAAATGAAGTAATTCGTCGTGACCTCCGTTTTGCTTGACCAGACCAACAAAAATATTTTAAATAAGGAGTTACTATTTTTTTTTTATGCAAAAAGACAAGGCAAACGAGCGTTCGGTTCACCTGGTGGTGATCACCGCCGCCTACGATCCCGTGCAGCACCACAAGAGCTACAGGTGCGTTGCCGGCCTTTGAGGTGGAGATAGACACGCTTTTTGAAGGTACCCATATCGTAGTCACAGCAAAGCTAGTAGACGAAATTTTAAAAATAAAAAAATGTTGTATAAAATGAAAGTGATTATATAATATTTGAATAAGAAAAAAGAAAATATGAAAGAGGTTTTGTGTAGCGACACAGCGACCCACTGTAAACGCGACGTTTGTGGGTTCGCTTCCACTTGGAGGAACGATTTATTTTCATTTCTTAGCTCTAATAAGAAGATAAAGCAGAGCGTTGAGTTACATTACACGCACAATGTCTCGAAAATTGGACAGTGTGTGGGGAGCAAACGGTAGTCCTAGTACTTAAATATTTCGCTCTACATTTGCCATCTATTTGAAAAGCACTGCTGCATTTGAAATTTTTACAATTTTGATTGGCTAGAACATCAAAAGGCGCGATCTAAACCACACTAGGTATATATGTCTGTCTTCAAAGAATTTCCTAATAACATAATATATCGATATTTAATACAATATTAGCTTTTATGTGTGCAAATTGTAATTTTATGCGTGTTATTGCCATTTTACTTTATTTTATTTAAATAAGCGCGGTTTTAAATAGCTTATCAGAAGTTTAACATTAAGGAAACCAGATTTTTTATATTTTATGTTGTTATTGATATTGGCTTACAATAAAATTTATAAGATTTATTTTAAATAAATCTATCTATATTATTTATATATTTATTTTTTATTGCTTATATATTTTATCTAAATACTTTATTTTTAATAGCTACTTACTATTTATTTTGAATTAATAGTAACGTAGGGAGAGTGCAAGCACGATGCCCAAAAGTCAATAGTTTCGCATGCTGTAGCTCTCCAAATTTTTACAGGGAATTTTAATATAACGAGAGTGTAAACAATACTCATAATACTTTTAATGTAGATTTAATTTAATGTCATAACACTTTAACAACACATATTTTCAATCAAATCAGAAAAATTGTAATGCATATATATCATGTCTTTTAACACAAGTAAGAAATCTTCAATGGACCCTATGTTCGTACAATAGCGCCAAGTACAATATGAAATGGAATGCAAAAAGGTTTTTAAAATTCCGCGTGGACGATCCACGTCGGACGCGAGAAAAACAGCCGCCCTTGCGGGGTCACGGTGTACACCAAGAACTCATAAAAAATGATTTATTTCTTAAATTCTTTATATTATATAACTTTATATAACTTATTAAGGATTTTTGATCATTTCACAACAAATAAATTTGACGAAAAAGTGTGAGATCTTTGTGGGGCAGAGGCACAAGTTGCAACTGTAATTCTTTATGGTTTCAATTTCGAATCGGAGGAATTAAATATTTAATATTTTAATTTCCTTACTCTGGTGACAAGGCAAATGCCTCGAAGGTTCGGCGGAACGTGCTGATCGGAAGTGTCTTAACACTATGTTTCCCTTTGTCTCCTCTGCTATATACGGAATACGGCTTGAAGCTACAATTTTTTTCAATATTATATCTGAACAGGATTTGAGTGTAAAATCATAGCGAACAGTCAAGAGTTAGTTGAGAATACAAAATACCATTAACCATTCTATATTTAATTTAACTTTAATAAAAAAAGACTTAAACTATTTTTCAATTATAATTTAAATATACATTAAAACTTTAACAAAAAAGATAGATTCGTTTTTAATACCTCCCGTACTAACATAACAAAGCTGAAACGCTTCGGTACCCGTCGACCGCCAGTCAGTCCGCGACCCCTCAGACACACGGACTCTTGTACTGCATACATCTAATAGTATAAAAATATATCGTAAAACTATTTTACTATGTGATTTTTGAAAATTATTAATAAAAGAATTAGTGTAAAAGTTATGTGAATTTTGTGTTAAATTTTGATTAATTTTTGTGTGGATTATTGTTGTGTATTTCTAATGTTGTGTTCTTCGAGGTTTTAGAGGATTTCTCTTGTACAAGTGAGTTGGTATTTAGTTTTATTTCTAAAATATTATGGTTCTTTATTTCGTTGTGTTAGTAATAATATTTAAAGTGTACATTTAATTTACTCTTTTCAAATAGAAGACCAAATATTTCATTGTGATGTGTAATTGTCCAAAGATTAGACATTTTCCGTTTTGTTCAACTTTTGTATTTAAATAAGTACTTAATAATTAACATAAACAAAATATTTATATAAAATAAAATAGTTAAGATTGAAAACTTCAAAATTAGTGAATTAACATAAATATGCAAAAAGCTAATAAAGATTTCAGCTTCACGCTGTATTCCGCTCACAGCAGGGTAGGCAGAGGGTACCTAGTGTTCAGACACTCCGTTCCCCACTTTCTGCCGAATTTTTGGAGGCATTGCGTGTTGAGTTAAACACGACGCCGCGCTTTGCCTCGGCACCAGAGCAAAGTACACCCGTACAAAATTGCAGGCTGCGACTAGTTGTAACTAAAGGGAAAATTACTTTAAACAATAATAGATTGCTTATTTACAACTAGCTTAGTGTATTTAGGAAAATTTAATTCATAATTTTAGTATGGTTATCTATAGTATTATACAATTATTAAATCGTAATTTAAATCTTTTGGGGCTTTTTAAATTTGATTTTGCTCGCTAAAATATCCTATTTAATAGAAAGTTTTTAATTATTTTATATTTATATATATGGTTCTCCAAAATCAAAATGACAAAACGAGTAGGTTAATTAATACTTACTATATATGATAAAAAAAACCTCAGTAATGTTAAAATTATGTTTACTATTAATAACATTTACATAATTATAACAACATGATGGGAATTGGAATCAGAGCGAGGGAAAGTGCCGGTGAGTCTGCGACTGGACACGACAGAGTACAGTATGGTCGACGGGTCGTGGCCACTGTGGCTGTAGATGCTTGCGCAAATTTTATTTCAGGACTTTTATTACTATTGATTATTTTATTCTCGAGTGACCAATACGCAAAAGGTTAGAAAATATAACTTCAGGACGACCACGACTCGCCGACAGTATTGTACCTTACTATGAAGTACCGAAGCTAGGCGGAGTGCAAGTCACATGAACGTTATCATTTTTTGTTCATCAATTACATGTTTTCTCCGTCTAAGCTGGTCGCGACGCGCGTGTACGGTGTTATTGAAAATTGTATACAATCTTTAGGCCTAATAATTACCTTGTTCTAGATATAGTATAGGCTGAATGGGAATAATGATTGAATATAGTGGTTTAAAAATGTTTTTTTTGGTTATATACGACTATTTACGTAACTAATTTACGCACAAAATATGTAACTTTTTTAGGCTTTTCCGCATATAGTAGAGCATTTCCCACCCACCGAACAAACAAACACATCGGTTTTGGGTTCAATTTCGACTGGGGCAATTAAATAATTTTCATTTTGTCGCTCGGGTAATAAGACACAGCGGAAAGTTGACTTTCGCAACACGCAATGTTTCGATACTTGGGCAGGTCGTCGGAGTCAGAGCCTCTTAACATTAAGTTTCCCTTACCTACCCTGAAATATGCGTGAAACAGTTGGAAATTAAATAAACAAACAAGTAAACGATCAAAGTAAAAAGTTTAATCGTCATACACAGTCTCCGGTCCAAGCGTATAAAGATATCACATTCCATAGAGAGCGCACGGGGAAAGCAATAGCGCGGCCCACTTCCCAGAGGGATTACAGCGTTAAATGGACTATACTATACTACTAAACACCTCTTAATAGTCACATATGTTTGATATTAATTATTCCAGTGGATTAGTGGTTAAGATCGGCACATGGCTAGTTACAAGTTCATAATTATTAAATCAACTTTTTAATGATTTGAGCTGCAACGGCTGCAACACCATATCTTGGAAGTCGTCGATGCGTAATGGCACAAGTATGTGACTGTAAACGCGGTGGTTGTGAGTTCAATTCTCACAAGAGGGAATGAAATGTTGAATTTTTGGAACGAAGTTCCTTACGGCAGGCTTGGAAGGGATAGGGATTTCGCTGCGTGACCGAACTGAAAAAAATGTGATAGTAAATCCGTAAGAAAAATGCTTGGAATAAAACCGTTAAATGAGACGTGCGCAGGCGCGATAGTCGCATGATTACTTTTATGTCATATTTGTACAATATATGAAGTAAATGAATTTATCCATTTATTATATACAAATCAATGTGTTCATTAATTAAAAGCTTTTATTTTACTAGCTATAAATGAATTGAGATGAGAATGACATATTGTTTAGAGATGTTAATAATAATAATAATAAACTTTTTTTGTAATTATTTTTATTTTATATTTTTCTATTTCTATGTAATTTTATGTTGTCAAACAAAAATAAAGAGACATATTTTGTTATTTTAGTTGATAATTTGAATTAAGATGTTTTTTTTACTTTAAGTAATTTATTATTTCCTAAAATACTGAATTTCCTAAATATTTTCTTGTATTTAAATAAAAACTAATCAGCAAAATTTAAGAGAAAAATCAAGAAAACCTACATAAAATTGAGCACGACTTTTTTTGCAATTTGTGTCGATTCTACATTAGCCGAAGGAACTTCGTTCCTACCTGGTCCCACGACACCACATTTATATTTTTTTATCGCATTGGTAACCACGTAATGCCTCACGAATTTTTATTTGGAACGTGAGGAACGGAAGTGTCGTAATGAGAACGGAGTATCTTAACACTATACTCCCAGGTTCCCTCTGCGTACCCGTCTCTACACATGCGGGATACAGCGTGAAGGTAAAAAAATATCGGAAAAAGGTCATAATAAATAACATCCTGTTAATTGAGTCGATGCACCTCACAGCCCACTATAATTGAGTTATAAACTACTAAAAGTTATTTTCGTTAGTCCACGAGGGTGACGCAGTAGGTTAAGCTTTGTACTTTATAAAAATTAAGGATAGGCTCTAGCATATAATGGATATAAGCTAAATTATGTTCTCCTTTGTTCATAGTAGAAGTAACTGTTTTAACAATACAAGGAAAACATGGAAAAACAAACACAAACGATGTTTTATAATACGTTCATTAAATTTCCTGCAATTGGGTCCCACGGGTGGCGCCACGATGTCATTACAGTTAATGGCAGCTATATTTCGATATATATTCTGGCATTTTTGATATCTTAACTTACTTTTATTTATTTTTTGCCGTCGCGACGATATGGCAATACACGTGACAGTTGTAGATTCGATTACCATTTTGGGGGATGAGTTGTAACTCTACTTATATTTTCTCCTGATTAGGATTTACACCCACATCTATCGAATACGTACAATATAAATTAATGGCTCAGCTGCGGCATAATTTAAATAAACGTCTCATATTTAATGAAGAAAAAGATAAAATAACGTTTTTTTCTTAACAAAGGCCAGCTGTTTTAATATCCTTATGTTGTTACAGCAAATTAAAGTTGTAGATTAACCATCTGACAGCGTTTTCGGTTATTGTATTAAAGATATTATTGTATAATATAAATTGTTTCGTTCAACAAGTAATAATTCCAATTCTGGCAAAAAGAGAAGATCTAAGATGTATTTATTCGAAGTTCTTCTATATTCTACGTTAAATGCGTTTTAGCTAGTGCATCTGTATCTGAAGACATCGTGTGTTTGGCGGAACTCAACTCTGCGCTTTGTCTTCTTACCAGAGCGAGAAAAAAATCATTCACGCGAATGGTAATCGAACCCGCAACCGTCGCGTTTACAGATAGACGCTGTGCCGCTGTGCAATGACGGCCTCTTCGTTCTACGCTATTTTTTTATATCGCTTGGCTTTCATTCTATATTTTATAATTGCTGTAGTTATATAATTTTATTTTACTGTTCAGCCATCTATCATCATGTCAATAAATGAGGATATCTTTTTTAATTAATTATATATTAAAGTATTTAACGTAAGGTATAAGTTAACAATTGTAATGATAAAAACTAAAATGCTGTATTATTTTATAATTATCTATTATAAAATATTATATAAATAATTATTCTAAGCTTAACTTAGAAATTACGTTAAAAGAATAAAAACACAAATAAATTTATATTCTTTGTATAAAAACTTTTCTATAATATGAAATTGAATAATATTTTAATTGTTAAATTTTATTTATTTCATAATTGATAAAAAGATAAGTCAGTAATGAAAAGATTGTTTTTTTAGTGGGCATTGTGGATTATATTTATTTCTCTCCACTGATAGCACAGCGCGGCGTTGAGTGCCACAACTCACCACGCAATGTCTCGAAAAATGGATGAAATGTAGGACAGGAGTGTCTTAATACTAGGTTCCCCCTGCCTACCCTATTCTATGCGGGTTACAGTGTGAAGCAGTAAAATGATATTTAAGCATTACTTTACTTAATCATGTTTTCATAATACCCCTACTACCTAGAATATATAATAAGGCTTTGTTTTTTCTAATACAGACACTTGTTTTAATTTTGTATATTTGACAGTTATTTCTCATGTTTAGACACAGAAACCTATATTGTAATGTGAAACTAATTACCTACTGTTATTAACTAGTAGATACTAACAATATGTTTATAGCCATGGGAAACACAGTAAAAAAGTTAAACTTCTAAACATAATGAATGGTTTTTCGAATGTAAATACAATAAATACTCTAAATTAAATCTGCGATATATATCTCAACTTTTTGTGTAATTAGACGCTTTTTTTAAATAACACAGCTTAGACTTTTACCCACATATGTTATTTGTTTAGAGTCTTTCCGTTACTTTTTACTTCGTTAATAGGAATTTAATGACTAATAACCTTTATGTTATAATTATCTTATTTATTTTTATTCCTCATAATAAGTTTTTATTCTTTAGAGAGCATGAAGCTGAAGATCTAGCTAGTACACAGTAACAATACAAAGTATTTAAAAATAGAATTATACTTTTTTATGTCAGATATTTGAATATCTCGGTGTACCCAGGATAATTTAGCATTGTAGACAGACCGAACCTAGAGCTGAGACACTCCGTTCACCACGCATCGCCCGATTTCGAAAAGTTGTGTGTTGGTAAGTTGAACTTTACTTAAGTGGAAGGATTACAGAGATTCGCTAATATGATACTTTAATACTTTTAAGAAATTTTACTTCAACACAAATATTATAAATTCATTTCTATATATTTTTAAAAAAAAATTTGCCTTTTAACTGATTCTTTACTGACATTGTTTCAAAAGCATTCACAATATAAACGTGCCGAATGTACTTACACCAATTTAAATGAACTCCATACAATCGTTTATTTGTACACTGCCAGGCTGTTTTTTAGCACCTACTTATATAGATTTTAATTTGTTATGCCATGAAGTTAGTAGCAGCTGTCCTCGATCTACAAAGGAGTCACAAAAAATTGCAATAGTTGAAAGCGTATCACATTTTTGTCACTTTAACAGTTGGGTGACGAGCTATTTTTATTTAATCGATTTATTTTACGTTGTTGTTGTATTTGTATCTATCTATACAATACAATGTTCCCACCATCTTTATTAGTAGAGGGGTACTATAAATTGGCTTTTAAAAAATATTTTATTCGATTAATCGATACATTTATTTCGATTTTGTATTTTGTATTATTATATTAAGATATTTTTTTTAACTACTAATTCGTCTCTACCTACACCATCTCGGCTTAGAGGTTTTATATAATCCAGAGATTTCGTAAACTTAATAAAAGATATCTACCGTCTACCTATATTAAAATATTTTCGGTACTGAATGCCCGACAAGCAACGCACAGACGAAAGTCCTGGTATGTAGGTAGTTTAAGGAATGTAGAGGATTTGCCAAAATTCGGGAAAAAAACGGGAAAAAACGGGATTTTTCTTTTCACGAAACGGCGAGCGATGACTAGTCATATACAAAAATTAAGATATGCGACCGCAATTTAATTAATATTTAATTTCTTAAAGGGATATAGTGTCATTTCCAACACGAGGCGCGTTGAACTCTAATCCACTTATATATAGCAACTAGCGGACGCGCGCAGCTTCGCTTGCGTATTTAGGGGTGAATTCTAATAACCCATGAAACATGTGTTCGATTAAATATTTTTAAGAGTCTAAATATTAAATTTTATAAAAATCGGTGGCGAATTAAGAATTTTTCCATACAAACTTTCAACCCTTTATTTGCACCCTTAGAGGGAGAATTCTAGAAAACGATGAAACACGTGTTCAATTAAATACTTTTAAAAATCTAAATTTCAAATTTTATAAAAATCGGTGCCGATTTAATTTTTTTTCCATACAAACTTTGAACCCCTATTTTACCCCTTTAGGGTTAAAATTTTTCAAAATCCCTTCTAAGTAGATGTCCAGATTTTGAAAGTAAACATCTGTACAAATTTCATGTTTCTATTATCAGCGGTTACGGCTGTGCGTGCGTCTTACCTCAGTCAGTGAGGACAAGTCCTTTTATATACTCGTATATAGATAACAACGTAGAGATTCAATTTATCATTTTTTTTTTAATTTATTTTCATCAAAATAAAAATTAAATATTATAATTTTTGGTTCCTTAATTAACTGAAATGTAACCTTTTTCGCTAGTATTTGAGTTTTTAAAATTTTTTTTTTTTGTTAACTCCGTTTTTAATTTTACTTTATATAGCGGAACTCAATGGCTTTGCCTCGACACCAGAGTGAAATATTAAATTTAAAAAATGGAAATATTAAATATTTCATATCTTCGTGTGGGAATCGAACCCACAAACTGTCGCGTTTACAGAAATGCTTGTGCTCTTGCGCCAAGACTGGCCTCAAATCATACAAGTATAATATACACCTATAATATTACCGTTGCACCATTCGTGATTTATTATAATGTTAATTATAACGTGCCCTTTTCTTAAAAACGGTGGCTCTACAGCCAACATCCTGCCTTTATAACACTTGTTTCAAAATGTTATTGAAAAATAAACTTTATCACTATAACAAAAAGATATTTTTGTAGAATTCTAAATATTGTTTTAATATAATTCGTTAAAATCACGCACCCCTCGAGCGGATGCGTTTGAAAAACCGTTGGTCGCTGTAGATATCTGATTAAAAGGCAATTATTTTTTTATCTCTGAAATTCTTGGGCTTGAGTGATGGTGATGAGATATTAGTAACGGAAATTTAGTTTAACTCTATTCATTGCCATTATAAATATTGTTTGTAAATGCAGGTAATATTTATCTTTTTTAAAATACTATCATTCACGTAGTATCTAAAGACAGTATTTGAAAAAAAAAATACAAAATCTCATTAGGGTAGCGCGTTCGAATTCTGACTCTACCAAAATAAATTCCTTAAATACCTGGATGAATGTGGCGTTTTGGCTTTGTTAGCTTTTACCAGATACTTTGCCCTCACAGTTAAATGGAAATAATTAAGAGTTGTCGATAACACATATTTAAAGTGCCAGGAGTAACTGTGAGTTACATATCTACTCGTACATTTTGTTTTCTTTAGAATACATGAAAAAATCTGCATGCACACTGCTGTGTGTATTTCGTGAAGAAAATAGAAAATATTTAGTGCCACAACACTTCGTTTTACAGTTTCCAAAAATTGCAATATTAGGTATATTCATACAACCACCATCATAAACACGTCCTTAGTATACATCAAATAGATTTTTAATCTATCAATTAATAAATTGTACACTCTTATACATTCGTTGCAGCGCCACAGGGCGTCCGATCGCTAGGGCTGTAGATTTCAAAGAATTACTCCAACTCAAAGCTGAATTCTTGATTGGTTTAACGATAACATGGTACTGTCTGTTTAATTAAAATACTGTATTCGTTTTGTATGTAAATAAACATTGGATAAGTTCAACAAGTGGTTGAGTGAATGTTTGCATTTTTAAAACAAAATAAATTGTAATTCCTGAGGTTGGAGAAGCGGTGAAGCTAGATAATAAACGGAGATAAGCTTATAAGAAGGAATGCAAGAAATATATTTTCTATGAAGTCTGGGTAATATTAAACTAGATATTCTGCACTACGGTACTTAAATTTTGATAATGGTATTTTTTGTAAATTTTGATATTGACTGGTTCCTATTTAGTTTTAAAAAGAATAATTTCTGATTAATATTTGTCTCTGTTATTATTTAAAAATATTGAATGTTCCATGAGTATAGCTGACAAATATTTTATATTAATATTTTATAAAATATTCTATTACTAGAGTTTAGAAACTTAAATAAATGTAATGAAGAAAGATTACTAATCTACTCAATAATACTTTAAGGATAAAAATGTATGGAATTATCAAATAGCATTTTGAACTTCTTACAGGATTAAAGCCATTGTACTATTCTCTTATATTGAAAAGAGGAACTATTAGATCTCTTACCGGTTATTCTCAGCAAAAGTGCCTTCCGAGTAGGTGGTAGGTTGTTCATTCAACTTACAGTAGCCCTTGTATCTTGAATAATAGTGTTTTAAGTTTATATATATTCAAATTTAACTAATTATTTTAAGTCATTGGCAGTTTTTCAAGTATATTTCCATAGAACAATACCTTCACCGAGCATTGTTTCCTGGTCAGTGAATGTGGGAACAATACGCATTCGCGTGTAATTCCGCAATGCGCGGGCGCACAATGCACAGCAATTGTGCGTAAATTGTAGTTGATATGTTTGAATTTTTAAATGGAGATTTCCATAGTTTTCTTTTTGTATTTTTAAACGAAATAAGGAAACGATTATATTTAAATTGTCTTCATTAACTCGCTCTGCAAACATGTCAAAAAAACATGAAGCCGTTTTTGCTCATTTTAAATATACTTATGACAACATATATAAATGTAGTAATACAATATACTTTTGTTAAAAAAAATATTTTAAGCGGATTTATAAGAAAAAAATCTACGGAACAAACGAAGCTTTCATTGCACAAAAGCTTTAAAGATACAGCTTTGGACAAACACCGATCCGACGTGACGTTTACAACCTGACATAAAATACGAGTATACTGTAGTCTATAACAATCGTATTATGAGTTCAAACTCTTGGCGTGGGTATAAGTTATAAGAGATAGCGATTTTATATAATCGATAACTTTAAAGAAAGTAATCTTTTTTGTGTTTCAGGGAATATAATTTTATAATAACTAATTTTGTATGAATATTTTTTGAAAATAGGATTTTGTCTAATTGTTTTTCCTTTGTTTTTTCTTTAAAAAATTCTATTCTACATACATACATTTTATTGTAACCAAAGCTTTGTTTATTATTTACTATAATTTCTATAATACAAGTCTCTTCCGTTCCGCAGACAACGCGCAGACGGACATAACAATTAAAAATTCTGAATTAAATTGGTTTATATACCTACAAACAATCTTTTGCTCCAATATCCCCTCAATCCGTATTAAATACTAGCTATGATTAGTTCATTGTGCAGTCAAGAGCATGTTTAGGGGTCGCTCCCTACGCCCCGGTGTGGTTTGATGGACTTTGACAATAGGTGCTTTAGATGGGAATAATGTAATGATGCGCTTGCGCAGCCGGCCTTATTAAATATTAGATATTGCTTGTACTTATTTTTTGGAAAATGTTTGTTGTTATGTGTGTATGTCTATTTTAAATTGTGTAGTTGAGTTGTAAGTGCTCGAGAGCGGGGGTTCAAATCCTGTTTTTGAATGGGGAAAACGAATAAATACGAACATAATAAAAATCCTTTGTTTTAAGAATATGTAGGACGTGAAGTTATCATTAACCTCGGTATATAAATATTTAGATGAATATAAAAATATATTATGTATGTAATTTGTATTGCAAACTATGTAAACCAAAAATACAGTTTTCTTACTTAAAAAAAATAATAGAAATCATATAAAAGTGTATTTTTTTAAGGTACTGCCTATAAATGTTCAAAAATTTAAAGCAAAAACAAAAACTACAAGGTGTCAAGAACGGCTGTTGGGGTCAACAGTTCGAACGAATTATCAATTCAATTTCACATACAACATCGAATATTGCGGAGTGTGCGGAAAACGAAGTGTCTCAATACTAAATTCTCCCTGCCTGGACTGCATATGTAGGATACTCTGTGAAGCTGTAAAAAAAAGAATAAAAAATATCTGCAATAGAGTCTTATATTAATAAAACCGTTACATTTTCAAACGAAAAATAATGCATTTCGAAAAGTATTTCGAATTAAAGCTCTCCTCATAAAAGTAAGATGAATTTCGACCGCTCGACTCTGAATTATGTTGATGAAATACACGTGCACGGCGCAGCGTCCACGTCTTTTGTCTGCTGTTATTTTTTTTCTAAACAAAAGAAGTTTAGTGTGTGAGTATGTGATATTGTTGGAATTGGTGCTGTGAATGATCTATTTAGGCTTCCGAGGGTGTGCATTTATAAGTATTTCTATATCTGTATGTTTGTCCTTAAATCTGAGGTCATCCTCTTGATTTAAATAGCAGAATATTTCAATTTGGCTTAACTTACAAAATCCGTTTAGTAGTTTAACAGATATGGAATTTGGAGGGAAATGGAGGGCTTTTCTCTATTTAAGTTATAGCTTACGAAGTAGGTAGCTGGGTGATAAATATATATTTCACAATGTTTCTGACTATTAATGCATTAATCACTATAAATATTCCTCCGAAAAGAATCGAATATACGGCCCTTACTTAATACAGTTAAACATTTTCTAACAATGGTGCTAAAATTAAAATTATCATATTCAAAATTAAATGAAAAAAATACAAAAGACTCCAAAAAAGGGTCAGGCGTCATGTTTTTTTCTCATAACTCACTATGTGTACAAACATTTCCATTCTAATTTATGAAACCGTCAGCACCGAGAACGGAACCCGATACCTTCCTGTCATTCATTTATTCGCAACAAATCTCCCATGGGCTGTATAATATAATCGTTACTGTCCATACGTACAGCAAACTATTGTTATATGATTTATACTTATATATTTAAAAGAGGGTGTCTATTCAAATCAGCTTCAAACGCACTCCTGTCTTTGGAGTTGGACGATAAAGGCTTGAGACTTGACACTTGCTTTAGCGGTTGCATTGGATTTTTAGAATTTTTATGATAATTTTGAATACGTTAAACATTATTATTTTTTATTATTTGATGAAAGTTGTTATTTGTTTGTGATTATTCAGAAACATAAGGAATGAGTGTGTTATTTAATGATTGAAGCGGTAAGATCATATTTCCCACAGGCAGCCACACAGTGCCTGCATATTTTCAGGGACAGAGTACCCTCTTCCCTACCCACCCGGTGTCGCTGTAAAGGCCAATAGGGCTCACAGCATTAGCCTCATTACCGGAAAAAAAAAAAGATCATATAAATATTGTTTTTATCATCTTCATCCAGTATATGAAATGGTAGGCAGAGGAAAATTAGTGTATAGACATTCCGTTCTTGATTTTCAGCCCTATTTTTCATAAATTACGTGTTGAGTGGCAAAACCCAAAGAGGGTTTTCGTTGTAATAAGAAAAAGGGGGCGAGTTCCTATACTCAACTCGTAATGTCACAAAAATTAAGCGAAAACTGAGGAACGGAGTGTCTTTACACTATACTTCCTCTGTCTCTTCTGTCATATGCGAGATACAGCTTGAGGCTTGAAAAATATAAAATATAGAAAATGAAACCAATTTTTACAAGGTCTACCTACTTTGCTTATTTACAGAGACAAATAAAACGATCAGTTCAACCAGTGAAGCCAATTGTGGCATAGGGCATAAGTGAGAGTGTAAAGGGGACAGGTTGGGGGTTCGATTTCCACTCAAGGAAATTAAAAATGTTATATCTACATTATCGCGCGCTTGTTCCCCTGGACCACGAAAGCTTTGGACGGGCTTTATTAAATACTTCAAATTGAGTGTTAATTTAGTTACACGCTTAGAAATATACTTAACACATATGAACATTTTAATTTAATGTATTCCAATTAGTTGCTACTTCCTATGAAATACTTAAAAGGTAACGCTTCTGTTGCTCTAATGATAACTGGTCTCAAGCGTGATTCGTACAACGCTAACGAGCGGAAGTTCCACCCGTGTTCATTATTAGTTAACTTGCTTTACTTAACTTAAAGATAATTTATATTACCTATAGGCGTAAAGAACATGTGGTTTTGTTTGAAAAAATCTGTAGCCAACGGGATGCACACAGTACAAGTTATAAATGTTGACAAACTTAAGTTTGCGGGCACATGTACTCATTTTGTATGAAGTGAACTACAAATATAAGTTTGTAATGATTTTTGCTATGCAATACCTATAAATTTTCACTTTTTGAATGATTTCTCTTATTTATGTTGTATTTAAAAGAGACGATTATTGTTACGATATGATGGCTTTGATACGAAGACAAATCCAATCAACCCGAAATGTCTCGAAATATGGGCGATGCGTGGGGAACTGAGCGTCTTACCAGGGTCCCTCTGCTTATCTAACTATATGAGGGATACAGCGTGAAGCTAAATTACAAAGCTAGTGTAATTATACTTCTAAAGTGTTTAAATAAACACCTCACAGCGAGTGACTATGGCGATATTATACTAAACTACACGAATGAAATAGAAAACTTGTCATTATAACGTCGTTATCTGTTGAAGCGTTGACTCACGCCGAGTAATGGTAACACTTTAATGACGCATTTGCATATAAATTTAACAATAAAAAGTTAAATTAGGCCCAGCTATACTTAACTAATAATTAAATTCTATTCTTTGTAATGTAACGTTAATTTTTTAGACTTGATGATGATTTAATAATAATCGTAATGGCTTCATTATTATTAAATATATAACGTTGCCCTTTAATTTTCAATACGTCTGAAAAATATTATCCTGGAGAGGCTTGTTTCTGAAAGTTGCGAGTTCGTAAAAATATATGTTTTCTAATAGTTTTGGCGTTTAATTCACACTCGGTAAAATTAATTGTAACTCATTAAAATTTTCATTTCTTTTTGTGGTAATAAGGCAAAGCGTGGCGTCAAGTACGACCACTCAACGCGTAATGGCTCGAAAATTCAGTAGACAGTGGGTTAATATAAGGTTCCCTCTGCCTCCCCTGTTATATTCGGGATACAGCGTGAAGCTAAAATAAGGAAAAAATGTAATAATAGTTTTCTATCATTAGTGTGAAAAATCCAAATGTCAAATTTGCTTACAATCCAAACGGTGTAACGTAGTTCCTGAGATATGCCTGTGTATAAACCCTGATATATTCAATGCTTCAAGAACGAGTTTTGGAACAATGACATTGCTTTGTAACAAACGCTAGTTGTTTGTGAAGAAAATTACACTTTATATGCAATGTCGGTACGCCGGGTTCTCTCATATTACAATAATAATGCCCCCGGCCCCGGTCCGGGTCGGTTACAACTGGCAAGTTAACGCTACTTATTAATGGTTACTTTTTGCGAACTACTAATCATTTGTGATTCAGTCTATAATTCGATCTATTATAAATTAATACTTAGTAAGATTTAATATTAAATTTAATTGCATTTAGTAAAAGTTTCTAACCTAACCTAACTTGCACTTAAAAATCTTTAAATCTATAGTTAGAATATAGGAATAGGGACAAAGATCTACTTAATTTATACGTTGCCGGTGGAACAGTAAGTACTATCTCTATATATAATAAAAGGATAGAAAATTCGATTCTGTACATGAAATATATAAAAAATAAATAAATATTATTTCGGTTAACATATCGATTAAAGAAGCTAAAAAACCACTCAGTAGAATTCTTATATTCTTATATCTCATACAGTGCTTGGACGCCCCAGGTATTCTATACATTAGCAAAGAATTGTATAGAATACTTGAATTATACATATTATTAGTAACACATAGACTGTACTTTTATTTGCGGTAAATAACAGTTACAAACGTAAAACGTATCACGGAATGGCTTTTCCTTGTAATTTTTTACATCACACACGCTCGTTTCCGTATGAGGAGTAAACCTGAATAAAATGATAATGAGTGCATCCATAAATGTTTTTTTAAAATACTTTTTAAATTAATTGAATATTGTAAGATCACTCATAATTAATTCCCGCCTAAACATCTCTGGGCCAAAGCCTTTTCTTTTTTGAAACTGTCTTAATTCTGTCAAAAAACTTGAATTAGCTATCTTAAGTAACAGGATAAAAGACGCAATAAATGACTTAAGCTATTTTTATACAATGAATCGCTTTCTTCCCACACTGAGCTTGTTTAGAATTAGCAAAAAACGAATCGCTCAATTTTCTGTGAAATCGAGGTTAAAAAAAGCTGACACGGGACAAATTGGCTGATGATTGCTAGGCCTGGGTGTGCCCTAATGGCTTGACGAGAGTGTCGGTTGACAGCTCTAATAACAGGCGCTTCTATCTATATTACATGTAATAACTTGTGGTTGATGTCCATAGTAGCGCTTTAAGTAAGAATATTATAGAATTACTTTCTTGTTGTTATTTTTAAGTAAAACACTACTATTTTAAAAGAAAAAACGCGACGTTTGTGGGTTCGATTTCCACCCGAGGAATGTTTTCATTTTCTGGCTCTGGTATCGAGACAAAGGGCGGCGTTGAATTCCGCCACTTGAAAAAATACACATCTTGAAAAGTTAGCAGAAGTTGGGGTACGGAATGTCTTATCAGTAGGTTCTGTCTACATTGCAAAAAAATGTAATCTATATATATAAAAGGACTTGTCCTCACTGACTGAGGTAAGACGCACGCACGGCCGTAGCCGCTGTGCGTAGAAACGTGAAATTTGGACAGTAGCTTACTTTCGTATTCTGGACTCCACGGGAATCCACTAAGAAGGGATTTTTAAAAAATTTAACCCCATAAGGGTGAAATAGGGGTTGAAAGTTTGTATGGAAAAAAAAAATAAACCGGCACCGATTTTTATAAAATTGTAAATTCAGACTCTTAAAAATATTTAATTACACACGTGTTTCACGGTTTTTTAGAATTTACTCCCTAAGGGTGCCAATAAGGGGTTGAAAGTTTGTATGGAAAAATCTTTAAATCGCCACCAATTTTTATAAAATATGAAATTCAGACTTTGAAAAATATTTCATTAAACACATGTTTCGTGGTTTAGTTTAATCCATCCCCTAGTGGTGCAAAGAAGGGGTTGAAAGTTCGTATGTAAAAAACTTTTGATTTTTATAAAATTTCAAATTGAGACTCTTAAATATTCCATTGAACACGTTTTTCATGGTGTATTACAATTCACCCCTAAGGGAAAATAAGTAGGGGAAGCTGCGCGCGTCCGCTAGTATGTATATGTATGGAACCTACTCCAAAAACTATATAACGTTAAATAAAAAATAACTAACATAAAAAACTAATTTGACATCTCCGCCGTGGGAGTTGAAAGACAATGACATTACATCGAACTCCGGCCCTTGCCCTCACACCTGCGTCTGCGCCGTTCCGCATCGCGGCGACCGCAGTAACCTGTCAAATTGTACCCGATACACTTCCTTAACGGAAATTATATAAAATAGCCGTTTTAAATTGGAAAACAATAGCTATTCAATGTTTCGAAAAGTTTGCGTTGAACAATATAACGAAAGACTTGCAAAGTATTATATTATTTATATAAATTATTTATTATTATTATTATTATGTATATAAAGCAGTATAATAAAATAAATAATCGGTGAAACTCGAATTGAAATAAGAGACAAAAATTACTGTCACTTTAAAAACGACCAGAGTTAGTTAATCTATATTTTACACAAAAAGCATTTAAAAATTTATAAACTCTTTTTTTTTTCTTTAATACACATCAGATAAAATATAATAGCTTTCATTAATATCTTAATAACCACTTCTTTTCTTTTAACAGAATAATTATACGGTATGGGATCTTCCATCTTGATTGACAAGTATAACTTACGATTGATGGCTCTGTGAAATATTTCATAGGGCTATCAGTCTGTCGATAATCGGAACAATTTTATCTAATTTATTTCATGCTTATAGCAGAAGCGAGAATAAGTGTCAAGACACTCATTTTTTATGAATTTAAGATATCGTGTTTTGAGCGATGGAACTCAACGCCGCATTCACATAATTGAGTAGAAATTGACAATAGATTATTCTCCTGAATTATGGATATAACATTATTCATTACATGTAACCGTCAAACTTTCTTATTTTTATTTTATAAATATTTAATTTTGAATTATATAATGTATGAACTGCTACTGTGGTTATAAAGCAATATGCTCAAGGAATTTAAATTAATAATACGAGAATGCCATTCTCGTAAATCTATATAAAATAGACGTATAACAATGGGCGTAGGAAGAGAGGGATGCGGTCTCGTCCGTGTGGTGAGTTGCAGAGCTCAACGCTGCGCTACAAACATAAAAAAGATATATTGACAATTTTAAAAAAGAAAAACATTCATCTCATAAATATTATATGTTAATAATACTTACTAAAAGTTAAAACTGAGTAATAATCTGGGAACTAAATGTATAAAATTATTATTATACTAATAATTACTATTTTTTTGTTTTTCATACGGAAATGTTGTAAATCGCAATAAAATTGTAATAAAAACAGTGACTTCCTTTACAATTGTAGAAGTATTTCTTAATTATGTTTCTCATAGAACTGACAGTCGTCTTAGTGAAAGCCGAGCCTATTTATCAAGACATTGCATGTGGAATGGCAGAACGCAACGCCACGTCTAACAAAAAGAGGAAATAAGTTAATTTAAATAATAACAATTTAGTTAATTTATATAATAATTCTTTTGAGCGTACATCGAACCTGTACCCATCATATCAGTCCATAGATGAATCGTTAGCCCCCGTGGCCGTAAAGAGATAAAACGGAAAATAATAGAAAGTGGGTAAATTCCTTTTCTACACCTTAAAAATGATATAAGCTACAAGATTATCTCAAGATCCGCCTAACACACCGCAGCTTGTAATTGCGGTCTTTTTAGCGCTATGAATAATGCATAGGTTTTGTATTTAATTAAGGTTCCAGCAGACGCTGACCGTGCGCCCGCGGGGGTATAATGACATTTGTTCGTTGATATAAGTAATTTTAGTTTATGTTTGGAGTAATACAATAAATAAATCAGCTTCGCGCTGTATCCCGCATGTACTGGAGTAGGCACTTAGTGTTAAAATACTCCGTTCCTCACTTTCCACCGATTTCTGGAGACATTGGGTGTTGTGTGGCGGATCTGAACGCTGCGCTTTTGCCTCGACACCAGAGCGAAGAAATGAAAATATTAATAGAATGAGTAACAATAGATAGCATTACTGAAACGAATTATAAATACTCAGGTAATATAAATTTCTATAAAATAATCTATAATAATATTTTGTAAAGCATTATCTACATTTACGGAGTGCTTCGCTATATAGTCAATTAAAGCAGCTATTATGTTATAGCTTAGACTATATAAAATTATAGTTAATCATTTCGACGTAGCCTACTGTACCTGCGGCTAGAGTTACCTCGGCCACTTCGTATAAGTCATGGGTGATTTTTTACTATTTTAACTATTTGGCAATTTTTTTTCAGCTTCACGCTGTAGCTTCGTACAACAGAGCTGGCAGAGGGAACCTAGTGTTAAGTCAATCCGTTCCCCATTTTCCTCTGTTGAGTGGCCGAACATAACACCGCGCTTTGCCTAGATACCAGAGCTAAGAAATAAAAATGTTAATTAAACTATTTTTTTCATTTTCTCGAGTTGGTATCGAACCCACAACCAATCGCGTTTAGTCGCACACTTGTGCCACTACGCCACGATTGGCTTTAAATGTTTTTATGAACGCAAAATTTCTCCGCTTAAATATGACTCTTCCCTAAGTGAACTCGGCCTCGGGCATTGATTATGTGAAGGAAAAAGAAAACACAAAAGTCAGTCAGACGCTTCGTCCAACCGGTTCTATCGTTTGAGGCTTCATGAAATTGCTCTGTTTGGACGCACCCGATGTTTGGGCCACGATTATAGGGAACACGCCACGTTTACTTTCTATATATATATAATGGTATTTACTATAATGCCAAACTTGTTATATGTATTTGTGCACATGTGTAAGGGTCCACAAAAAATATGGGGTAATATATTTTTTTAATTTTAGCTTAAATAGACACATTTCGTGTCGAGTAATCTGTCAAAACGACATTTAGACCAACTTGAAAGGGACAAAGGGGTTCATGCTGGAAACGCCATAAATTAAGAACTGAACTGAACTGAAGAGAAAGGGCTATATTTGAAATTAAAACAAACATATCCCCGAGCCGAGTTCGAAATTATTGCATATATTAGTAGCTGCCCAGAAATTTCGATAACTCCTCTCTAAACATTACTCCCCTACACTCCTCGAAAGACCTACATACATGCCAAATTATTTCGTTATTCGCCGCGTGGTTCGGGTTGTATTTATTAGTCAATCAATCAGTAAAGACATTGTTTTATATATTTCTATAGGTTTTGCTATATCTAACAACTATGTTATTTACTTAAAACAATTTATAATGTACAACAGGCTAACAAGACATCAGAGGCTCTAGACACGGGAGTGTACCAGCAATAACTCATCCTAACATAAATAAAACATCAACTATCACTAGCGTCGACCTCACCATATGTAACGAACGCACTCGTATATCATCTAATGTGACATCTTTCATGTGGATTTTACTATTTTTGTTTTGAATTTAACAAGCTTTTATCGTCATTTTAAGTACTTTAAACATTAATAATCCTATAGTATATAAAAATGAACTAGAAAAATATTTGAAATCATTCTTTTTTCTATACATTTTCAACTTATTTAAATATTATCTCATTATATCCGCCTTTATAATAATATGACATCAAAAACAAGAAATTAAATATTAACTAATTAGGACTAATTACATTCGGCTTTTACTCAGATCTCAGAGGAAAAAGAAAAACGAATTGTCTTGACACTAGCCTGCTACGGCCATACGGGAAAAAGCCTGAAGCTATAAAAATTATCTACAGGCTATATAAAAACAAACACGCAAAGACAAAAGCTGCAGTTAATTTCTTCAATCAATTTCAACTACCTGTTACAGTTCAAGATTCTTCCAAGCTAAGCCCAACATCATTTTAATGGGTTTCCATTGTCTGCCGTCTGGTCCATCGCGCAGCATCTCAGGCGTATTATATTATCGGAAGGTGCGGTTTGGCTGACCTATTGGTTAAGCCTTATATTGCATGATATAATTTAAATTTGTTTTTTTTTTTGTTTTTGTAAAACATATTTAATCTACGAGGATCTTTTAATTTTTAAATTTTGAGTGTGGCGATGCCCCATACTCTATTTTTGAACCGACTTATTACACTTTCTATTAGGTGGCGGATTTTGGCAACACGCAACAAACCAGATCGAGATAAAGTCAAAAATATATATAGAGTCAAAAAAATGACCATATAAAGAGTATAAGAACAAGAAGAAGACAAATTATCCTAACATTAAAGCCACCACTTGATCAAATCAACAAAAATTAAAACAAGTTTTTAAAAAGATACACTAAACACTTTAAGGTCAGATCAACGCTGGTATTTCTTATCAGATGAACTTAGTCAAATGGGACAGCGGTTGCGCATTACTTTTGATAAGTTTTATCTAAGGAGTAATTAACTGCAGGCCACTTTATATGTAAACGTATGCTTATTCTGTTTACATCCTGCATACAGAAATAACTACGTTTTTTAATTTTATTTGATTCCCAAGGCACTTGCAAAACTACATTGGGCATAGAGTATCAATTGAAATGAGCGCTACTAATGTTTTTTTTTTCTATTTTCTGTTTCATGCTTGTTTTTTTGTTGTAAATGCTAAAAATTTGATTGAAATGGTAATAATTTAATTCTATATTAGTTGTTATTTTTCTTTTTCGACACTTGGCGTAAAAAAAAAAAATTAAACTATTCGTTTGGAACTTATTTTTAAGCTCTTTTAGTGTAAAATGATCTTAAAAATTAAAATTGAAGTGAGAATTAAGATAATATCCACATAATAAATTAGATCTAAGATTCTTAAATCTAAAATAGAAATAGATTCTTAAATCTGAAATTGAATGAGAGACATAGTAAGGCGTTAAGTTTAGACGTGTAAACATGCAATGTGTCTGAGAGAATAATCTTATTTGTTATTTATACCGTAATAAAATCTAAAATTAAAAACATTCCTCATAAATAACACAACAAGAAACAAATTAAGAAAAGAACAGTGAGTTCCCAACAATTTCTCGCACCGTATTACATAATGGTCGGTGCTCCGTTACTCGCGAGGCACGCATCTTGCAATTTGCAGGGCCACGAGCACTACCTTAGTACAGCTGGGCCTGGAACATTGTATTTGTAGTAATTACAGTGTCAGTCAACGTCTGGCTCTGGTATGCTCTGAGTAATGTATAGCTTGAGATTTTTAAGTACCTACTTCTCTTTGGTGCATAAGGAACTACAGTTATAAAAGCAAATCTGAGATTTCAATTATTTGTAATTCTACAATTGCGTGATTGAACCCCAGTAGATATTTCAGAGTTTATTAGAAATAATTTGAATTTTTTGATTAAGTTACAATACAATTTGTCAGTTTTTTGATATACAAGTAGTTAATAATTGTGTTTCAAAGATTATCTAGGAATCTTTTCTTTTTTACCTGCTTGTCTGTTTGCATCAGGGACATAAATATACAATATCTAAAACACCTGAAATACCAAACTAAGCCACGTAGAGTTTAAGAAATAAGAAAATTACGTTTTACCAATATTCGTTCACTTCGGCCAGCAATTTTCATGCAATAAAACTAAAACAAACGAAAAATAAGAGAGTAAACTTAATTACTGTATTTTGAAATATGCATATGTATCTATCTACAGTACAGTATCGTTCACAGACACGTAATCTGCGGGATAAATATCGCATCGAATTTGCTGTATATGTTTTACAACACGAGCGATGACTACTTGCAATCGGCATGTTAATTGTTGTGTTTTCTTGGAAACAATATAATTGACGCCAATTTGAGCTATGACCAAAACTTTGACTATGAAAAATCATGTTTTATTTATATACGTATTTTATACTGCAAGTACGTACGCAGTTTTTTTTATATAAATTAAGAGGAGAAGAACTAGACGGTCACCGGTCAAAACATTTGTGGATTGGCCCTTTGAAAAGGCCTATATTGGGATTACCTGGGAACTCGTCTGGTGTTAGCAGAGTGGAATATTGCACTGCAGCATATCTAATATTTCATTCTTTACAAACACTTTGCAATTTTGTACTTTTATTTTATTTGTTTTTACGAAATAATGAATGTCAAATCTTATGACATTCTTTGTTAAGTAGGTGTCAAATGTCGATTTACGACAGCAACCTTCAAGCTTCAACGCGGCTGATACAATTACTTAGTTTTTATTTAGATCAATGTAATGTGTATCATCTTAACTTCTCTAAATATTTTGTGAATATAACTAGCCATATAAAATATATGTAGTAAAGTAAAAGCTGCTTATAATTTTCTCATAGCAGCATTATTTTCTTATAGCAGGGCATGTCCTCTATGCCCTAGGAACTCAACGTTGGGTTTCATTTTAAATTACAATTCACATTACAAGAATCAATTACAAAAATCATTTGAAATTACAATTTTAATACTTTATATACTAACTAAATCTCGAGGTTTAATCGATACTTTGGAAAAATCAAACTTGCACCTAATATTTTGTTTATATTCACATTTAAAATTAGAAAAAATTGAGATTCTTTAAAAAAAGTATAGACTACGAAAAAACTTCAAAATTTTAATATAAACTAATATATTACTTTTCACATACTACTTTTAATGTCTAAAAATATATCATTTTCAACCTGATTTCTTGTTTACAGGTCGCATGAGCGCGCGCACATAACGCCATGTCGGCGGTCATGAGCACCCTTTCCATGATAAGCGGTGGACGACGTGCCCACCGCAAACTTACTAGGTGAGAAATTACGTTATTATTATAATTAAAATACTTTATAATATTAATATATCGTAGAAGATAAACGTGCAGGTTGTTGGTTCCATTTTTACGCAAGGGAATTATTTCCATTTTCTAGTAAAACTAGTTATTTTTGTTTTAAAGGATATTAGTAATATATAAAAATGCTTTAAGTTGTAAATACAACTCATAAAATAATGACAAATTGCGACAGTAGTAAGTTAAAATCCTATTCGGATGAATGTCTATTTATATCAAAACCACGCTCATATACATCAATTAGCGTTTAACTTATATTAGAACAATAGAAAAACTCGTATTTGTCGGCTTAATATCACTTAAATAGTTATTGACGTTTCTGAGTACACATAATTTATCAGTTATTTAATCCTTAAGTCGGTTGTAATATAAAAGTAGCTCGCGCTGGGTGGCTCCATTGGAATGTTAATGCTGATATTACTCGGATAACAGCAGAGCGTGGGCTTTAAACTTATGCTATGGACTCTATTCGTTTAATTTAGTGTAATATTTTTTCTATTTTATAATTAACTTTCAATTTCAATAACACATATATTTTTTAGTTTCACGCTATATCTCGATTATATCAGTGTAGGCAGAGTTAAAATGTGAAATCGTTATCGTTATCAGAATGAAGAAATAAAAATATCAAATATTTCATTTACTCAAGTGCAAATCGAATCCACTACCTGTTTACAGTCGCACGTTTGTGCCCCAGCGCCACGACAGGCCTCTGCATTGTAAGTTTAAGAAGGTAAATAAAGTATTATTTAAAAACCTTCTTTTGCCGATAACTGATGACGAAGCATATACATAATTGGAAACAGTTTTGCCTTTATGCAGCATATAAATCCAAAACACTAAGATAATAGAATATGTTAGTAGTTTACTTTCGTAAAAATAACAATAACAATTATTAAACTGGTAAATTTCAGAGGGAAGAAATGAAAATATTAATAAATATTCGTTCCCCTGAGTGGTATCGAACCTACGACCATCGCGTTACAGTCACACTCGACGACGACCTCAAATATTCCTAATTCTTACGACTATTAATGAAATCTAAATCGTGTAAGCGAAACTAAGGCAGTATATCAAGGTAACAAGGATGTCGGGTGGACAAGGCCGAGTCACGGGCTGTCGCGTTTTTTCATGAAAATTGAAATATAATATTGGTAACTTTTAGTTGAAGTGTACGTATGATATTTATTACTAATATGATCTGTTTGAAATTACATAATATATTAATTAGGGGGATTTCTTTTCGTGGATCTTCCGCGTTTCAATTGACTGATAGGTAATAAAATGTCTCTAGCTTCTTAACAATAATAACTTTTTTTGATATTTTTAAATGTATATTTTTATTTTTTATAATAATTTATATTTGAAAATGTAAAATTGATTCACTAGTTTAATAAAAGTATATTCATTATAACTTCTAACAATAGATTAGACTAACTTAGATTCCTATGTCGACCTTGCTTAATGTGGAAGAACATTAAGCAGAAAAAGAATCATTGTTAATCATATCCAATTAAAATATATCAAGTATTTTACTAAGTACATTTATCCTTACGCAAAATATACATTGTCATAGCAAAAATAGTGACAGTCATACGATAGGAAGGAAATAAAGATAAGCTTGTCACACCAAGCTTTCACCTCAAAAAAGTTAGTAAATCCTTTATGGGTCTGAGTATACGTGTGTATAATAAAATTCCGCAGTGTATTCTTAGTTTGTCACTACCAAAATTTCAAATATTTGTAAAAAAAATTCTATCAAGTAAAGCGTATTACACTGTTCAAGAATATTTGGAGGATAAGCATGTATGGAATTAATGTCTATTGATCGTAATGCAGGATAGCTGCCAGCTAATGTAATAGATTGTACCATTGATTTTGAAAAGAGCAACTGTTGAGTTTCTTGCCGGCTCTTCTCAGCAGAACTGCCTTCCGAACCGGTGGTAGGTTTTTGTTCATATGTTCATTCGACGATTCAAAAGTGTTTATAATAATTGCCTATTTGAATAAAGAATATTTTGAATTTTGAATTTGAATTTTACGGGTATTTTACAAATTAGATATATATTTTTATTTTTATTTAAATACATTAAAATATTAAACATTGTAGATGTTTCATTATATAAAACATTTCTCTTTTCCTAGCTCACGCAAGTCGGGGCAGTACTCGGACGCGGGCGAGGACCGCTCTCGGAGTCAGCATGACCTCAACAAGCAACAGCGGTCTGCCTCACTTGTAAGTCATCACAACATAAAAGCTAGACTTTCTTATAAAAATTTAGCATTAGTGCTTCTTCAGGCTTCAAAACGTTTACGTTTATGTTTACGTTTACGTTTACGGTACCTACTAGGTATGTGGTGGGAAAAAAAATCGCTGTTATTACTTAGCCTATTTATTTAACCTCTTTTATCTTCTTTTATTGGATAAGAAAAATTTTGCCTAAGCTGACACTGTAGGCTCCATATAAAATGAATAGAAAATTTAAAAAGGCAAGTCATAAAATATCAAACATTGCTCTACAATGTAAGAGCAATATCATCCACAGCGTTTATTACAGAGCTTGTGGAGAATAAACTGTATAAAAAGAGTAATACTAGCTATTAAAACATTCTATAATTAACTATGGATATCCATTCTCCACTTTCCGCCGAATTCTGGAGGCGCTGTGTGTTGAGTGACAGAACTTAATGCCGCGTTTTGTATCGTTACTACAGCGAGGAAATGAAAATATGAATAAAAAAAATATGAAAAAAATATTTCATTTACTTTCGATTTTCTCAAGTGGGAATCGAACCGAAGAAAAATCGGTTATTACATATATTAAAATTGTATAAAATTACCGATGACAAATTTTATAATCGGTTAAAATCACATCACCAAGAATAAATGAATGAATAAATTAAAGAATAGAAAAAAGAATAGAAGGAATTCTATATTTTTTTTATTATCTTTCTATTATAGGCGTAAACTATGAAATCACTATAACAAAATAAAATAAAGTGTCCCTCGAACCAACTTATTTTCAATGTACTTACCACGCGCTACCGACACACGATCCCCTTTGTAATATAAAACCTGTTGATGAACAAAAACCTATTTAAAAACTCAATTGAAATTAAGACAATGGGCTATTAATAATGTTTTAATGACTTGGCTTTTACTAAAATGAGTAAATCTCTGAGGAGGAGGACACCCACGACGCGTGAAAAGGAATATATTTAGACAGCTGTATAGTAATTAGCTGCATTGCTAATTACTATTCACACAGCTGGATTAAAATTAGCTGCATTCTAAAGTCTATTAATATAAATATTTTACTTGGGTATATAAATAATTGACCTTTATTTATTAATATTTTTGTTTTTTGATCTTGGACCAGCGCAAAAGCCCGGCGTTGAGCTCGAAAAATTCGGCGAAAGCTGATTTCTGTACTACATATAAATTGTAAATGTAAGAGCTCTGAAAGGCAGCGCTCGCTCACTTTTTGTCTCTAGACTCTACATACATTTCGTACTATAGTTTACAACAGCCGGCAGTCAAACGTCAAGAGTTAGTTAGCAATAAGTTACAAGGCTACGTTGATTAATCTCAAACACAGTTTATAAAAGTGCCGCTACTGAAGTATCGGTCTTCTTTTATCTTCAAGTATCTTCTATACTTTGAACGATAGTCACAGATAACCTTCGACAACTTAGTTGGTATAACAAGGTTAAACTAAGATAGAGTGGCAAGTTCATCACATCTCGAAAATTTAGTTAAAAGCTTTTACTTGAAGAATGTCAGTTCATATAATGGTGTTGAATAAAACAGAACTACTATTTTACTAGATGCTGCTTTTTATTTATACGGTAAAATGCAGCTGGTAGAAGAGATCTTCCAAGCGTCTCCCAACAAGAATGTATAGAATGCAATTACTTGATCGTACGAATACATCCCATGTCTTAGCCGTTCTCGGAATCATCACTCGTAAAAAACCTTTTCTAATGCGCTCTAATAATTAAGTATTAGATTTTCTTATTTAAATACTCATTATATACTCTATGTTTTCGAGGAGATACGTCAGGAATGTTTCTTAATTAAAGTGTACGTACTTTTTTTAGGTAGAAAGTTACATAATGGGTAAAAAATACATGAAAATTATTATAATTTATGTATATTGAATGCTTAAAAGAGAATCAACAAAAAGTAGGTGTTTACATTTGGATATTATATTCTAATTAAGTCGTTCGATCTACTGAAGCAAAAAATATATAAAAGGAAATAGAAAAATATTTACTTATTATGTAACGCTTGTGGCGCAAACGGTCTGTTTAGCACGATACCTGCAAGTTCGAATGACATTTAGAGCAAAATTCATAGTTGTATACACCTGTTCATATTACAATTCTAAAATGAGCATAGTAGAGAAAACGTTCCTAAGACTATCCCGAGGAACAGATAACATGAATAATCCTAAAGAAACTATTGAAATATAAAATTTTAAATTTGTAAATGTGTATTTTCGGTTTATAGCATTATCTTATAATTAATCTATTACTGCTATCACAACGTGATCCAATGTAGTGGTAGTCGTGAAACAAGGCTAGCGCACGCGCAGCGCGCCGCGCGCACGTCAAATGCACATATTAATGACATTTGTTATAAAATTAATTAAGCAGAGTCAACGCACTCGCACTCTTCTAACTAATGTCTTTGGACAGTTCATTATCCTGACTTTTTTATACACCTCGCGTGCTTTGCGCACAATAGTAGAAGGAAATTGTATGCTATCTATTGCATTAGTAATCTATTTCTACGTGTGAAAAATTTTACCTTTTTTTTCATTGACAGTAATCATATTGATTACTGTCAATCATTGGATTTGTTTAAAAATAATGACATATTCATTATTAAAAATCGGTTAATCTTTAAAATGTCTGTCAATATATTTATTATATTCATGAATTGGACCAAAACCGGTAAAACTTCACTCGGTGTTGATTTTTTCTTTCAGTTCTCTTTCAGTCCCAACGTATAATATTTTTTGTATAATTATACCGAAATTACCACTGAACTTAATCCCTTAAACAGATCAAGGAAACGAAAATGTTATTTTTAATTTTCATTCCTTGAATGATATTCGAAATAAAATTAAATTTATTGTATATCCCATGACCCAACTGGAACAGAAGCCTATATCATACTAAAACACACAAATTTAAATTACAATCTATAAATGTTAGAAAGGTAGTAAAAATTTCCAAAGTACTCTCATACCTTGAAACTATCTTGACTGTCTTTGATGCTCGTAATGAATAAGCTCCTCAGACACTTACAAATGCTAGGATATGCGATTTTTCTGCAGGAACATAGCTTTTGACACGAATTTGGCTTATTAAGTGGCCGAGATTCTTTCTTAGAGCATTCTAAGGAGTTTCTTTGTGTCGCTTTTGTATGACCGTCTAGTGTCTTCAGATACGTGTACTACATATTTGTTCATATAATTGATGACTTTAGTTTTGAAACTACTGAATATATGAATTGTTATAGATTCATTATGATTTGTTATTATAGGTTCTCGGTATATCCCAAACATACATAGAAGGGTATGCAGAGGGAAGATAGTGCTAACCGTTAAGTTAAGACACTCCGTTTCCCTCTTTCCGCCCAATTTTCACATTGCGTGTTGTGTGGCGGAACTCAACGGGACGCTTTGATGTGTTATCAGAGCGAGTGGATGAAAATAATTCTTTCATTCGAGTGGGAATCGAACTCACAACTCTTCGTTTAACATTTCGGTCCTTGGCGAGTTTAATTAAGAAATTACTGGCTGTATGATGTTTTATTATTTTATTAAATTGTTTTTTCACACATTTCAAATTATAACTATAATAAAATTTCATATAAAAATGTTATTACATTTGAATTGTTTTTATGGAATTTTAACAAGTTGACTTCTAATAAACGTATACGGTTATATAATAGTTGTAGATTTTTATTTTATGACTTTTAGGCGTGCATGACCATTATTTACTTCGCGTTATATAACCTTACGTTTTAAACTGGTAAGTTATAATATATATATTTTTTAAATATCCCATGAATAAAAATCTAACCTACAATCATCACATATTAACTGCAATTAACAAGCTAAACGACCCTATCTTCAAATGCTGTAAATAAAAATACACAACTTCTTAGAACTTATTCCTAGCTTATTGCGTGTAGACGAAAGAAAGGCTACGGCCTGATAACCCCTAATAAGCCGCGATGCTCCGTTTAGTCAGAAGACTGGCAAAGCAACCCGTCAGAGCTAACTGTGACTCAGAAAAAAAACTGACTGAGTAATTAAACATTAATTGCTGGAGCCTTGTACTATAAAATGTTAGCATTCTCGCGTGTCTCTATCGTACACGGCTGTTGTCTTTATATGAGAGATCAACTTTTTAAAGAATCTAGCAACTCAACACTTAGTTCTCCATATTTGCTAAATGTAAAGAAATTTGCATTTTTCTTATGTTTTTATCATAATTAATTCTCCCGCGTGGAAATCGAATCTTCAACTATAGTATTTAAAGTAGGACAGCACTGCCCCGCTGCTATACTATATTATATAACACCTATGAATTATATATTGGCGTATATATAGTTTTTTTTGTATTGTTACAGCAAACTCTGGAGCCAGGTGTGGTCAATCTGGAGAGTCTCGAGGCGAAGGTGAGATGTGATATCATATCATAAAAATTGTTATGAATAAATCTAAAATATATAACGGATTTTTAAATTTGTTGCCTTCACTATCACTACACTACATCTTTCTCAATTTTTTTCAAAATTTGTGAAAATTATTTAGATATACAGATAAATGTACAAATATAAGTATATCTGTAAACTGAAATCTCTATCATTTTAGGAAACCTTCCGCAATCTTAGTTATAAAATTGTATTTAGCTTTCTTAATAAACAAATAATAACCTACGACGTAACTGGAGGCCATAGATATTACAAATATACAGCTTACGGCTATCCATTATTACAACATAATTTGTCTTCAAAGGTACTAAGGAAAAACGTTGAACTCTATATAAATAGACAGAAGACATTTGTTTTTTGTTATTGATTAAAATATTTATATATTTTATAAAATTTATTTAATACTATCTATAGACATTTAGGCTACCATACTTATTAGTACTTTATACAATCTTTAAGTACTGATGTAAGAAAAGTAATAGTTTTGTTTCATAATCATTTTTTCTATGGAACATAATATTTGACCTTAATCTTGAAAAAAAAAATAATCTTGAAAATAATGTTACGACACTCCGTTCCCTCCTTTCTGCCAAATTCTGGAGGTATTGCGTGTGGAGTATCAGAACTCAACGCCGCGCTTTGCCTCGACACTATAGTGAAGAAATGGAAATATACATTTTAAATAAATATTTGACTTCCTCGAGTGGGGATCCAACCCACAACCACTCGGTGTGTACAGTCAAACTTTGTACCCCTGCACCACGACTGGTCTCGGATCCTGGCCTGGATAATAATCCATATTATATAATAATTACAAAAGCTATTACTCCTAATTCCAGTAGTTCCCGCGTTAATTGATGCGCACAAAATGGCGGCGCAGTTAACGCACAGATAAAATCACAAGATTGTACATGATCGCATCGTTAACTGCCATACCGCGAGATGTTTGTAAACATTTATAAATTAAGGCCCGTATTTATAAACCGCTTTCAAATCTGAGATCGATCTTGAGATGCCGTTATCATTCATAGATATGTAATTTATTACTAAATAAAATATAGATGCCACCCGAGACTCGTGAAAACATTACTTTATCTGAGTAGATCAATAGCTAGCTAGCTATTGATCTACAAAAATACATCATTTTGTGATAAATAATAAGAATAATATTACTAAAGGCTTATTTAAAAATAGTATACTTAGAACCATCGCCTCATCGAATGCGTCCAATCCAATCGCTCTACCAAATATTTTTACGGATATTTAACGAATCTTTAATGTTATTACTTATGTATTTTTGATTTATGTCTACTTTATTACGTTAAATTATAATAATCACACCCAATCTAGATGAAATTTAGAGATCTTTTGCTTCGCATATAACGTAAACTGAGCATAAATTAATGAAACAGATAAAATACAAACATTTCCCGAGTAATTCGTGTGAAAACAAATAAACTTGGTAAAGAACAATGTATGGGAATGTTGCTATGAATACATAGTGATGCAGAGATGCTCGCGATACGCCAGTATCTCGTGACTTCGCTTAACACGATGTAATTTGCCGTTTATCAGTCTTATTCATTAAATGTAATTTAAAACGCAGATATCTTATGAAGTTCTGTTTAAAATAATCAGGGTAGGCATAGATAATTCGAGTAGTATTGTGTTTAAGTAGGAAGCGGAGGCAACATACCGACTCGCACTGGAAGATTTATTTGTTTTATATAAACATTCATCCGTGTCAGATTCGTTTCCACAATCGTGGCGTTAAATTTATGTTCTATAGATAATTGAGTTTCTTTAACTATTAATATAGACTTAATAAGGATCCTAGTGGAAGAGATAAACTAAAAAAAATATCTATTATATTATATATATGTAATAGATTTTTTTTAGTGCTTATGCTTGGTATTTTTAGAAATAGAAAAATTCTCTCAAATGACAAAACTACTCTCAACATTCTTAATCATTTCTTAAATATACAAACAGTACCGCATCACGCTAGTAATAATATAGTAGGGAATATTCATAATTTTATATGTGATAATGGTCAAGATATCTGTCAACTCAGATGTGTTAGGCACACCTTTTATAAATGGTTTTTTAAATATATATTTCTTTCCTCGAATCAGTGATGGCTCTCACGTTTACAGAGCCATTGACGAGTTAACACCTTGTAAAATATAAGCAAACATGACATTAAGCTGTTAAGTTTAAAAAATGCTAATCAATTGTATAGGTATAACAAAAATGGTAAACTAGTCGACCATAAAATATTTTATTTATTTTTATTTTTACACCTTCACGCTGTATCCCGCGCATTGCTATGTGCAGGTAGAGGTAGAGTGTTAATACACGCTATTCCCCTTAAGATACGTTCGATTCCCACTTTCCGCCGAATTCCTGTGGCGTTGCGTGTTGAGTGGTGGAATTCAACGCCGTACCCGTAACCTCCTAACTAAATAAATATTAAACATTTCATTCTCGGGAGTCGCCCTTGCGCCAAAACGACCACATACATTCAAATACTTACCTTGAATTAACATTCTATTTAAGAAAGTACCTATAACGATTTCTATTTTAATAAAGGGTCCATATTATTTCATATATCAAAGGAATAAACAGAGACGGCCATCTCGATAATCTCGCGAAGCCTAGCCCAGTGTGCTTGTAGATGCTATCTGAAGAGGTTCCAAGGCAATCAGAAATCTGCATAAATATCACTTGTCGATGTCGTTTCCGCGCTACGTCCAAAGAGAAGAATGTTTGATGTGAGCCATGTATTCAGACTTAGAGCTGGCTTGTAGACTTTAGAGTACAATGTAAGATATTAATACCTATTTGTGAGTTTGTTTGTCTTCTTATGTATTGTTAAATTGTTAATGGTAATACGTTTGTACTTTGTAACATTTATTTGAAGGGCTATTCCATAGTAAGTAAAGAAGGACGGTCGGAAGAGAGGCGCGAATTTTAATACCTTTTCTAAATATTTTAAAATAAAATTCACACGGGTGTCCTTCCTATAAGGGCCGTTGCAAACAAGCAACTGCCTCGATGGACACAATTCCATTGCCATTGTAGTCTTTTGTACTTATATCTACGCTCTTTTACACGAGTTTGCTAACAGTATATTATCAGAATGCAATCAATAAGTAGTAAGTATTTAATATTTATAATAATTATATATCACAAACTATCATCATTCATCTATCTTTTTTTATTTCGTGCTTATTTTAGAAATTCAAAGTGACCTAAATAAGTTTGTTGTTTTAAGTTTATATTAATTATTATGTTAGAAACATACTTTAAAATAAAAAAACTAATGTAGAATTGAAAAAAAAATTTATCATACATATTCTAAAGAAGGTAAATACGAGTACCTTCTTAATTTATCCAACGCTATCAGATATTTATATAAAAATGTGCCTTTTCTGTCGTTTCCTCGGAGGGAGCATAAAAAATTAATCCTACTCGTCAGCGATGACGATTCTTGGACCATGCACTTTTTGTTTAGAAATATCAGGCTTTTAAAAGTTCCGCACTAACGTTATAAGTCACAAAGCTGCTAACCTCAAGGCTAAGCGCGGCCGAGTAGAACGCGCAGGAAACAGTAATGACTTCCTTCACCGACATGCCATATAATATCCTAATTAAGTAATATTGCAAAAGAAGTATTTGCATCTACATTTTACGTAAATATTATATTTATGACTAGCTTTTGTCTGCAGCTTTATATGGAAGTGGTAATATCTAAGTTGTTTATGACACAGGTACACACAGTGGGTTACATCGAAAAGATTAACCCTCCTATATCCTTGTTATATTATTAACTTTACTTCAATTTTTGAGTAGCGGTATCATAACATGAACAAGATTAAACACCAATAAACACTTTATTCCACTTGTTTTACACTTTATTCCAAGTTTACAATATACATATACATTTAATTAATTTTATAATTATTTAATTAATATTCTAATATAATAACTGTAAAAAAAACTACATAAATTTTTATAAAATAGAGATGAATAGATTGCGGAACGTTCATTCTATGGAGACTCATAATGTAACAAGTATATGATTTATTGGAGACGTTCTCTAAATTAAATTTTTAATTTCAAGCTCCGTTAAATTATGACGCAAGCTTGGAATTCTATTCCTGGTTGTTATAACCTGTTTTATTCCTGTTACTTATTATAAAATACAAATTTAAATATTATTTTTATGTACCTTAAGGCAAGTGGCATAAGGTCTGACCATTTCCGATATTATTGAGTTGTAGGTTCGACCCCTATTCGAGGGAATTCATGCTTACCAGACCGGGAAATATTAAGCGACATTGAATTCCGTCACTCATCACGCAAAAAGTACAGGTAGAAGAGAGTGTCTTGACACTGAGCTCCCTCTGCTTACCCAGCTTCATACTAGATAGAGCGTTAAGCTAGCAAAAACTACATTTTATAATAATCAAATGACAGATTTAATATACATACACGCAGATCGTTAAATGTAACATAACAAGACTTATAGGTCTAGAACAGGTGTCATTAGGTAGATGGTAGTTGATTGTCATGATTTATACGTCAATTTGCCACTAGTCCTGCGCGCGCGCACGCAATTTGTCACGTCAAGCGGTCTAGCAACGCGTGGCGCGAGTAATAGTGAAATTACTGTACTTATTTACAGTACGGTTGACAAGTTATGGCCGCCCTGAAGTAAGCTGCAAATGGCTGCGTAGATTTGATGTTAGGATTTTTCTTACTTTTAATTATTCTCCCTCCGAGTGTACAGGTCGCAAAAATTCGGAGAGCCTTACTTCAGGGGGCCATGACTCATCGACCGTACTATACTTACTGGGTAACGATATGTAGTTCAGTTAGCGTATTTATTTGTTATATTGTATGTTTTCATCAATAGTGATTTTTATAAAAATAATAGCGTTTCAGTTTCGTTGATTTGTGTTATTCATAAGCACAGGATTTTTATTTCCGACTTCATGCATCTAGCATGTAGAGGGGAAGTCAGAGAGAGCCTAGTGTTAAGACATTCCGCTCCCCACTTTCCGCCAAATTTAGGAGACATTGCATGTTGAATGGTGGAATTAAAAGCGAAGAAATGAAGATATTAAATACTTCATTTCCTTAAGTGGAAATGGAACCTACAACTTATCGCGTTTACAGTCACACGCTTGTTAAATAGACTCTGCGCCAGGACTTTTCTCACATAGACCACGCATTCATATAATGACTGAAAACCCCAGAAATTATAAATAACCTAATGAATTAAGAGAAATTATATTACATATGGAAAAATATGATCGATAGTTACTATGCATCAATACACTCGAGATGTATAGAATCATTTATCGAGCCACGCCTTAAATATAACGTACGGTTGCATATATTATTTTCTTGTGAGTGTAATTGCGTGGATATAAGATATATGGTGAAATTTACTTGGAATTTTCAAAGTGCTATTTTATATGAATAGTCGTCTTTTGTATAAATATTGGCATTTGAGAAATTACAATACAGAAAGAATGTATCAAAATCAAAATCAAAATAATAGTGCGTGGGCGAGCACTGCCTTGTAGGCCTTGCCTGTTAGGTATTATTAATTACTTATATTTTTTATCATATTCACGCTGTATCCGGCACCTAGTAGTATAGGCAGAGGGACCCTGCAAACTTAGTGCTAAGACACTCCGTTCCCATTAAGAGACATCCGTTCCTCACTTTCCGAAGAATTCTGGATGCACTGGGTGTTGAATGGCGGGAGCGTTGTCTAGTCACTTGAGCGAGAAAATGAAAATATTAAGTCAATGATAAACGACTAAAACATATGACTTGTAATGTTTCATTCGTTTATAACGTTGGTAACAGACTTAAGCATGAAGCTACCATGTTCCTAATTCCTACTTAAAACTATCTTTTGCTTTTATTTAAATGTAAAGTTCTTGTTTTTTCAATTTTAAAACGCTAAAGCAACTGATGTATTAAACTAGACGTAATCTACATATTATGTTGTTTATCCAGATGGCGAGTATCGAGGTGTCGCTGGCGGGCTCCCGGCGCCGCAGCGGCGTGCGCGACGCTGACAGAGAATTGGACACACTGCGAGCAGCTTTGTCTGATAAGGATACTTTGATACAGAAGTATTTATTCTTTTTAGTTTCTTAGCCCCATGCTGTATCCTGCACATAGCAGGTTAGGTAGAGAGACCTTGGGAACCTAGTATCGTAAATTTTGCGGAAAGTGGAGAAGGAAATGTCTTAACACTCGGTTCTCTCTGCCTTAACTCTATACCGCGCTTTGTCTTTATAAGAGGAAAACATTTTTCATTCTAATATAATATTTATTTATTTTAAAAACAATTGTAGTCCATAACAAAAACAGTTTACGACGGTAATAACTACAGTAGTATGATACTGTGTCGCAGTTATTAACGGCCGCCTCACAAGCGTCGTATCAAAAGATAGATCAAATTTAATTGCATAATTATAAAATAATTATCTTATTTTGCATTAAGATATCCCAAAACATTCCTCGGAATAAAATCAAAACCACAATTTATCCTTAATTCTTCCTAAAGTTCTCTTATTAATAAATATACCCCACGCATCGTTTTAAAATAACCTAATTGGCATAATTTGCGAAATAATACTTAAACGTTGGCGAAACTCGTTTCGATAAACACTGAACAAACGGCGCATGAAATGTTGAGTTATGGGGGTCATGACCTCTTGGATGTTCTCTATGTTAGTTTTAATATTATATTATTTTAGCTGTAAATAGCATATGTTATGCCATAGCGACGAAAAGCAAGGTGGGGGACCTAGTGTTAAGACTTTTAATTCTCTACTTTCCGCCCAGTTTTCGAGATATTTTGTGTCGATTAGCGAAAAAAATTATCTCCACACTAAGGTAAAGAGACCGTACCCAGAAAAAATCAAGCATTACACTATGCGTTACTAATTCTTGATAATATTTCGCAGTCTCAAAAAGCAGCTGAGCGCATCCCTAAGCGCGGCTCGTCTGGCTGCCCAGGTGTCGTCCCCGTGTTCCACTCCTCGCGAAGACAGAACACCCCTTTCTCACGATGAACGCAACGCTTTGGAGGAAAGAGCAGCGTCCGTCAGATCGGAGTTGGACACGAGACGGTCTAATATTATTGAATTAAAACGACGTTTGGAGAAAACACATGTTACTGAGTGAGTATAAAAATTGTAATATTTTACTGATAAAACAAAAGAATGAAGAAACAAAAGAATACAGAAGTATTTTTAATCAGCCGCATGAATTGACATTTATACATATTTTATTGGCTTAAGTGCTACGATGTCTTTAAAATAATTGTTCAAGGCAATATCTTCTTATTTTTAAAAAAAACATCCTCATTAAGCTACATTGGGGTCCAAAATTTTATTATTCATTTTAAAAATGTCCTTTGCGATAAATAAATCCTAAAAGATTACACTCTTCCGCAACTGAATGACTAACAGATTTATACAAAACGCTGAAATTTGGCATATACGTTCCTTGAGGAGTGTAAAGGAACACTTACAGAAAAACAGACTAATGATAATAAAATATGACTTTCCCAGAAACATAGACACCCGGATAGAACAAGCAGAGCTACAATACGCTATAGGGCGCGAGGAGTTGGAACTGCTAACATTAAGTGAACAAGCGCGCGCCCTTACCTTACTTATGGAGCAGGCAGAGGCAGCTGCGCGTGCGCAACGAGTTACTTTGTATAGGTAGGTCTTATTTTTAAGCATATAATATTTCTTGGGCTTATTAACTATTTATCGTGGAAAGCAATATCTGCTGTTTTTGCGATCAGATTTATTTCGGTAGGCACAGGGAACCTGGGAACTTAGTATTAAGATACTCTATTCCTTGCTTCCCATTCTCGAAGCATTGAGTGGCAGAACTCGACGACGGAAGAGCGAAAAATTATTAAATATATGATTTTCTCGAGTGGGAATCGTACCCACAGCCTATCGCGCTTACAGTCGCAAGTCCACTGCGCCACGACTAGCCTCTTAAAACTAGTTAAAATATTTAAATAATTTACACTACTGACATTTGACTCAAAATAAAAATAAAATTACACAATAACTATGTTATATACATAATGTATCTTAAGAATAGATGCTATTATAAGATGTCTAGTATCTATACATCAAAGTTCACACTTTGACGTTCGTATGAGAATCGTAACGACAGAGTAATTATACTTAATTACGTGTTACGTGATAACCATTATGTCTTCATTGGAGCGCGAGCCTTCTTTCAAGTAATATAAGAAGGTCAAGCTCCGTTTAATTATTTTCAACAAAAACACTTTAGGAGTTGCTTAATCTTTCTTTTTATGGAAATTTGATAATAATGATTATTTAAGTTACATACTCAAAATTATTTAAAATTATTGTTTTAATGTAATTAATTGTTCTAATTGAGCTTGATAACTTTTTTTTCCACGTAGGCAGCAGGAACGTAGTGTTTAGATAATTTGTTCACCACTTTCCGCTTAAATTAGAACCGTAATGTAGCCCTTCTTTCTAATCCAAAACTAAATATGAACATATTTCCAAAGCACGCGAGTGATTACTACATATTATGTCTTTATTCAATTGAATTGAAACTAGAAATGGGGTCGGGTAATTTAAGTTCGTTTTTAAAAGCCGTAAAGATGACACGATAGTAGCAAATTGTAAATTGTCAGTAATTGTTACAAGTTGCGCCACTCCCATTGTAAGCTGGCCGGGGGCGGCTCCCGCTTTCATCGATTCTTTTATATATTTAATCGGTGGGAAATATCTATATAGACGAATGTGGGTTAATCTTTCAACGGAAAGTTTAGATGTGGCGAGACGCGAGTACATAGTGATTAAGACATCGGAAGTGAACTAGAATTTCAATGAATTTATTACTTTTTTCGACCGTATCTGTGAAACTCGAATTTGACAAGAAAACGTTGGGAATTCGTTTGGTAATTTTATTCAAATGCATTTAGTTGATAATGGTTTAATGACTTAAAATCAAATTAAATTTACAAAGATATAAATGAATGAAACTAAACAGATTCAGTACTATAAATTATGACCAAAGCTAATATGATTTTTCATGTCAACAACCGTTTTACGATACTGTTGAAATCTCTCATGCTAATATATTTCAGAGTTCGTGAGATGGCCAAGATCTTCCTGCATTTAGATGCTCTTTTTTATTTTTTGTGAACAAGTCATGGCAAAATGCAAGAATTTGACAATAATTGCTAGAGAGATATCAATGTTTGTCAATGCACTCATGGCTGTATAATAATTAAGTATACATAAAAAAATATTGTTGCAGATCTTTTTTTTTTACTTTTGTAGGTACCTTACTAATCGGATATGTTTTTGCTAGCTTGCTATATCTATGTTTTGTTACTATTTTCTAATTATGTCTAATAATAAATTACTATTTAACCTCTTTTCCAAAGACCGATTATTGACATTGGTTGTAAAAACAGACGACGAAGAAAATTCACTGTTTGCTGCTCGAAGCATTAATCTTAAGTACTTATATAGAGTAACGTTATATCGCAAATCCGCATCAAGCCCTAAGGCTATTGTGTTCAATGTTATAATTCAAGTTTTTCAAACATTTTTCCTTTTCCCATACTCAAGTTGTGGCGTGATCTATCACGCTATTAATACGTTCTTTAGATTTATTATAAGTATAAAATCTATATCTGATTCAATACTATAACGGGCAGAATATATTTTGATTCTCACCAGATAACGCTTTACTTACGCTGTATACCGCACATAGCAGGGTAGGCAGAGGGAAGCTGGAAACGTAGTGTTATACTCCGTTCCCATTAGACACTTCCTTTCCGCACTTTACGCTGCATTCTGGAGACGTTGCGTGTTGAATGGCGGAACTCAATGCGTTGCGTGCTTTGTATCGTAACCAGAACGAAGAAATAAAAATATTAAATATTTCATTTTCTCGAGCTGGAATGGAATCCACAACTGTCTATTTACAGTCGCACGCTTGTGCCCCTGCGCCGCGATTGTCTTCGATAATTTGGCCTCACAAAATATAAAGTTGGTAAAAATCTATTGAGGCAATGGACCAGCATTTGACTGTAAATGCGATGGTTGTGAATTCGATCTCCAGTCAATAAAAACAGTTCGAATTTGTCGAACAGTGGGAAAAATAATGTCTAGACACTAGGTTTTTTCGACCTACAGCAACTAAATGCAAATTGTTTATTGAGCGACGGTAATTAATGCTGTATTTTATGTAACCAACAAAAGACTTCAAAAACTTATTAAACTCATATAATTATATTTCTATACATTTTTTTTTTGATTTAATTAACATTAATAACATTATTTGATCTTAATCTTATTTCCAAAATTAATGTCATTACTAACCTAACGATAAAATTAACTATACGGACACTAGCGCCTACACTTAAAAATCCCACGTTTTCGCTAAGGAATAGGTAAAAAGTAATACGGAAGTAAAAATGACTGATCGATCAATTTGCAACTAATTGTTATTAGCCTTATTTATATTGTTTTCTCACTCACGCTGTCACGCTATACTAGAGCTATCGCTGCGATTTTCACGATTGCCGGTGATAAAAAAAATTATGTGGGAATTCATACAGTAAGTTAAAGTAAAGGCAAGGTAAAGTAAAAAAAAGTAAAGGTTACGAGAATCTAGTGTTACGGCACTCTGTTCTCCGTTTTCCGCCTAATTCTAAAGGCTTTATCCAGTGAAATGGAAATATCTGGAGTCATGTATGACACTGACACGTATTTCGCAGTTTTAGTATAGATATAAAAGTCTCTAAAGTAATATAGTAAGTAAGTTGATGCTAATAACCACTTTTGATTTCAACACTGCTGTGAGATTTTCACAATGGACTACAAATTTTCGTACACTTTAGTGAAGTAAAAGCGAAAGCTCGTGGTTTCCTTTTGCGGTTGTTGAATAAAGGACTACAAACTTCACTTTCCCTTCCTTTATGTTTTAATTACTGCTTTTTTCATTTTTCTTGTATTCCATTTTTCATTAAAGCAAACCATTTTCTTCTTTCATTTGATTTATATAAGGTCATGAGCGTAGGGTGAAGGAGGGGCCGGGTGGTCCGTGTCCACCCCAGAATAGTCTGGTGCTCACCTCAGAAATTTTATTAACAAAAAAATTGTCCCAAAAAATGAAAATAAACTTATATTATATTCAAAGATAAGGTCCAGGAACACTAGACCTCCACCTCTCTCCAGCTAGTCACTTAGTAGATACAATCATAAAAATGTGGTGTTTAGTTTGACTAATTTAATTGATATTTGAAGTGGATTATAATACTCGTATTGCAAAATGCCATAATAAAATTTTATCGTTCGGTAACACGAGCTTAATCGCAATTAATGTTTAGCCATTTACAGTATCCCTGACCAATCGACAACAGGTTTAAAAACATTGCTTTAAAAGTTCCGTGACTCGAGAGAAAAAACGGAAATATTATAGAAGGAGGATGTTTTACGTCCTCTTTTCTTACAAAATGAGTCAAATGCCCGCAAAATTAAGTTAGTAATTTTTTCCGTACCCAACGGGTATAACGGAACTTTACTACTAAGACTCCGCTGTGTGTCCGACCGTCTTTGTCTTGATTAGAAGGTCACCAGGTTATGTCTGGTAGGAACCGTCACAGTCAGACAGTTGATTTTTTTTACAGATAATATATATATCTATTGCCGCTATAACAAGAAACACTAGAAAATTTCATAAATAATTAAGGGGGCTCTCATACAATAAACATTTTTATTTTGCGCGTTCTTGCTCGATATTGATAACGACAACAGGTAGACGCTTGAAACGACGCATTTCACAGATACTTTAAACGTAAATAATTAAATTATTTTTTTTTTTTTTAAATAATTAAATTAAAATATTATTATTATTAATTTAATTTAATTATGTAAGGGATTATAGGAATACAACAAAAGTGTTTTTTTAGCGTTTTTATGGATAATGATACGAAACACTTCGTGCACGAGTCCGATTCCCACGTGGTTAGTTTTATTAACTTGCAGACAGATGCAGGAAAACTGACATTCGAAATATGCTCCTTTGATCTCACCGACCCGAAATGTTGATTTGGTAAAGATTTAAGAAATAATTTAACAAATTGGATTTAATGAATTTTTCGTCGCATATGTAAGATATTATAAATATTGTAATTAATTAGCTGAATTGGTTAAAGTGCTTGGACAAATTCCAAATGGTGTAGTAAAAATCTTGGTAGATAAAACTTTTTTTTTTAGATATTTTGTAAATTGAATAAATGTTTTATATTTTTAATAACTATACAAATGTCTTTGGATGAATCGAGCTTTTAAAAAGAAAGAGGATGTTGTATAAGAGGAGATAATTGGAAATACCTGGAAGTTTCGCTGTGTACAATTTTATTTAATATATTGTATTATTTAACAACGTTTCCTAAATATAGTTTAAAACTAGACATTCGATATTTATTCTTCTTAGAATGTAACAAATTAAAAGCTTTCGCTTTCAATACAAACGTAAACCTTATTAAAAGTCATATGTTCCTTTAAAGCCTTTAACACTTTCCTAAGCCTGTATCGCGAATATGTCACTTTTATACTATTATAGTATAACAGACTGTAGATTTTCTTATGAGCTAAACGCCGGTTATCCGTTTCAAGCCTTATACGGCACCGTCATATCTAACATCTAGATGTGATACGAATTGATATATGTACTTACTTAGGATTTTAATGATATCTAACTCCTATAAAGTAATGTTACAATGTTAGTACTTTTTGAAAGTTTCCTAACATGAGAGCGCATTTACAAAGGTATAATATAAGAAATTGCATTTTTTCTTCTTATGTATGCACATACATCTCTTGCACGTTAAAGAAGAAATATTGCAATTGGTTGCGAGATTGCGATTTAACAATTTTTCCCATATTCCCAAAAGCAGGCGTAGCGGGATAAACATAGGAAACCTAGTGTTAAGACACTCTTTTACCCACGCACCTCATAATTTTCGAAACATTGCGTCTCCAGTGGTAGTACTCGACGCCGCGGTTCGAGGCGGGCAACGCACCTGTAGCTCCTCTGGTATTACACTTACCACCAGGTGACCTGTGCTATCATTTGCCTTATCCTTTCCATGAAATTAATTCAATTTCCCTTATGAGGGTCCAACTAACAAAATTGAGAACATAGTATCTTAACTCTAGAATCTGGCTAGTATACAACAAGAGAAATTTTAACATAAAAAACGCGAATATAATTTAAATAAAAGGCCACAGGCAGCGACACAGTATCTGACTGTAAACGTAACGGTTGTAGGTTCAATTTTCCCTTAGAGTAAGAAGCGCAGCGTTCAGTTCCGCCACTCGACACGCAATGTCTCGAGAATTGTGCAGTGTGTCTTAACACTAGACTTAACCGAAATAAAGAACGAAGCTAAAAAATACAAAAAATTAAATATATACTCGTAGGTAATAGGTATAATCATATAAAATTGAATTTGTACTTTGCACGAAACTATTGGACTTGTTATATGCACCTAGAGGTAATTTCCTTCGTCCGCTCTGTTGCCTGCACGACCCGCGGTGCATGGAGTGTGGTGGTCGTGGGAAAACCTACGTTTTGTTCAAACAGTGCGTTTAACGTACTTTAACTAACTTAGGATTCGTAAATAACCGCTAATATGAGCTTGAATTGTTTACAGTTACAATGTCTATAGTATTTTTATGGCTGAATTATTGAATTTTTTTGGATAATAAATGGGAGGCTTTGTTTTTTTTTATAATGTAGATATATAACCACATCTAGTGGGTGCGATTCTCAATCGTGGTTTTATATAATATTTGAATTTCCTCAGTCTGGTAACGAAGCAGCCGAGGCGTTGAGATCCGCCACTCACCTTAATAATAATAATTATACCTATAAATTCAGTCAGTAAAATAACAATATCTCAGGAACTTACAGATCTAACAGCTCGTCCAGTAAATAATAAGCACAAGGGCAATTGTTAGCACACGTGAGCAAGGTTTACAATCTGAACTTAGGCCCTGAGAATAGGTCGTAGGTGTTCCATACAATACCTAGGCGTTAGGGTGGATATGATTTTAATATATTTACGTAATGGATGTGGGAGCAACCTCCACACACTTTCAACACAATTTGTAAGTTGTCATTGATTAATATATCGTTTATTTTACAAATTTTAAAGAAATGAGTAAGACCAAGTACATTTTTTTATATCTTTTATATATTACTATTGTTCATATCTATTTTTCTTCCTATTACTATATTTCCCATTCTATATTTTCCCATTCCATTCCCATGCTATATTTTTTCTCTTCTAATAATAAAAAACTGAGAAGTCTGTTTGTTTTAACTAACTTATTTCAAGAACGAACTAATTAAATTATAAGGAGCAAAGTAGTAATAACAATGTTGACGAGGACGAGGGAGCTCCTGAGAGTAATTTATACCCATATATATATAATAAGAACCAATAGAATAATATAAGACTTAAAACTATATTCCTCGCAGAAGGCAAATTATTTATTGGTACTTAAGATTGGTACTTAACTGTCAATTAATACTCAATTAAAGAAAAATTCTCAGCTAAGTCCAATAGGTATATCACCTACAACTATTGCCTGTAAGAGAGTTTTCTATATAAACCAATTAAAAAGATATATATCTCAGGTCACCTTCCCGCTGTATCCCGCACGCAGCAGGGTAGGCAGAGGGAACCTAGTGTTAAGACACCCCTTTCCCCACTTTCTGCTGATTTCTGTTAGCTTTGCCTCGACACCAGAATGAAGAAATGGAAATATAAACGTAAATAAATATTTCACTTTCTCGAGTGGGGATCGAACCCACACCCGTCGCGTTGCAGTTGCGTTGCAGACCCTTATGCCGCTGCGACACCACAGCCTCTTATATACTCTCCCTCTCTCTCTCATGCCTCTTATTACTTAGGTAATATAACAAAAAAAATATCCATCAATACCACCTAGCATGGTCAACCAACGGTCAGCGAACCGTGCCCCGAGCGCCCTCGCCCGTGACGCTATCTAACTACATATCATAACTACCGAGTACCGACACCTCGGGCCTGGACCGTGAGGGCTCACGGTCACTGCACCTAGGCCCTGGCCCTTACGGCGACCTACGAATAAAACCGCCGCTAGTGGTAGTATTGGAATGTTTATTTACTAAAAGTCTTGAAGGAAACACCATTGCATTGTTCTGGCGAAGCATCTGTACTTCTATACTAGTTTAATATTATACATATATTAAAAGTTTGTTTGGTTATAGCCTCTCATCTCAGGAACTATCAACATACAATTTATAAAGTGTCAGATTACCATGATTCCACAGCCATCAGTTAGTACCATTAGAGTACGGGACGAGGTCGCAAGTAAAAGCGAATTTAGTTTGCGGTTATTTCATTTGTTCCCAACACCCATATTTACTTCAAGCCGGTCGCGTTCAATGAACAAAGAACACTCCTCCAACTTGCGTCCACTTCAATATCCTAAATTTTAAATTACTAAATACTAACTAATGCTCACAAATTGCAATACATGTGTATGCTATCACCCTTACTTTACCTATGTAACGTGTGGTCGTAGCATCAAAACTTTGAGCTTCACGTATGTTGCAGGGTAGGCGGAGAGAGCCTAGTGTTAAGACACTCCGCTCCCTATTTTCCGCCAAATCTTGGAGGCATTGTGTGTTGAGTGGCGGAATTCATCACTCACCGCCGCGCTTTGCCTAGATACCAGAGCGGAGACGTGAAAATATTTATTTTGCTCGAGTAGGAAACGAACCCTCAACCTGTCGGATTTACAGTCGCAAGACGTATGTTCTTCTCTATTAAGTAAGTACTAATTTCTATTATAACAAATTATAAATATGTTTTTCCCTCAGCACGGTACGGGAGTGTGGCGGCACTGCAGTCTTACTGTCTGCGGACGTCCGCGAAGGCGCTTGGAACGCGGTGACACGCGGTACTGGCGTGGTGGTGGACTGGAGCGAGAACCCCGCTGTTAAAACTGGAGACAGGTAGTTTCTATATATAGAAAATCTTATATAATATAAGGAAATAATCCACACATTCCTTCTTATTTTTGCGGAACAAACAAAATAACCTATATCTACCTAATTTAAAATAAAATGCTATGCGGGAAAAAGCAGATTTTCGCTGGCAAGCAAAGAAAGCTTATTGTTAAAAAACGCTGTTCCTAACTTTACAGCACTATTTGCCAAGCGCTAGTTGAGTGGCGCAACTCTACGCCGCACTTCTCACCTGAACGTGGAAATGAAAACAGTTTACAGCCACATATTACTATGTAATTTTATTAAGAGAAAACATATATAGGCTGTAAAATATTTTAAAGTGCTATTAAAGTACAGCTGGATTAACTGTTTCATATTAAAAGAAATACCGCAGTCATTAAACCGCCCATATTAAACAAGATTATAGGTTTCGTGCGATTATGCTTCATTTTGTTTTAAGTAAATACTATAAATTTAAAAGATTATATTAACATGACCGACCAACCTTTACAGTATAATGCTATGTGCGGGTAACCCAGGAAACGAGTAGGTACATATACATACCTGCCATATATCGTAAAAAATATTCCAGGACGCTATTACAAAGTGAATCTTTATTACTGATAGCACTGACCGTATAATTTATTTACCTAGCCAAAGCGAGGGCGGGGCTCTGATAGGATAGAAAATAAATGAATAGCCGTCTTGCTAGCATGCTATAAGTGCTTTGAATGTAATCAAATGAACGGATGATTGTAGATTCGATTTCCACTGAGGTAAATTATACTAATGCAGCCGTCGTCCGGTCCGGTTATCCTCACACCACGCGCAATGTCTCTACATAGACGGAAAGTATATGATATATGTATATACAATGACTTAACATATTTGTGCCGACCCTGTACAGTGTACATGCAAGAGAAGAGTTTATTGCTATACTACCCCCCCCCCCCCCCCGCGGCTTCGCCCGCTTGAACTACATGCTTATTCATTTAATAAACAGAATTGACAGCCAAATGTATTGAGATATCAATGAATCATTGAAAAATTTCATTTACTCGTTCAGAAACAGCCTTCAATGATAAATCATTGATTTGGGTAAGAATTTATAAAATTCTTTGTAAAATAACTTAAATGATATTATATAAAAGTAAAAAAAATTAAGTTTAACGATTTTATATTGCAGATAAATGTACTAAAAGCTAAAAAATAATTTCATGGATACAGTCATGGGTACTAATATGTATACATTGTTATATTTCCAAAATAAAGTAACTCGTAACCTACTCACTTTCTGGAAATACCTATGGTCACATAAATTCCTAAAAATGGAATATACATTTATGTAAACACCTATGACAAAAGATGTCATTTTTGAAATATATAAATTTTAAACATATGCATTGATTAAACTAAAATAAATTGTGCGATTCTGCGAATAAGATGCCTTCAAGCAAAGCTATACTTTCACCAGAAAAGGTAGAAGTTTCAGGGGGGCATTTAAAACTTAATATAATTTTGAATTTGGGAATCCAACAAGCAGCCCCAACATTGGAACTATGAGGAGACTTAGATGCATCAGTAAATATGCCTATGAAATCTGGCCAATTTTTAGCAAAACAAATTTGAAATTTTATATTAGCACCTGGATGGTTTTACACAATACCCAGGCTCGTTATTACAGAAGGATTATACGTAAGCGCACTAAACGAAATAGAATATAAAGAACGAATAGGAGAAGAGAAAATACCAGTTGAAAGGGATGAAAATTTACGGAAACTTTTTAAGATACAAGGGAAGAGCGGGACTTAATGACACGTGACATTCGATGAAGACACCCAATCAAAGGATGAGAAGAAGACTGTAGGACTTTAGACATAAAACGATCAGAAAGGTATTGGCGACGAAGGTGAAGCGGAGGATCAACACATTCCACTTGCATGGCGTTTGATGATGATTTATCTAATTTGGTTAAAGCAGACCTGAAGCATGGATCTAACAAGAAAATAGCATAATCAAAATGGCTACGAATAATGGCGATATACGAGTATAACAGTTTTAAAGTAAAATGATGGGAACCCCATCAAACCCCTGATACTGCACATAAAATTTGAAGATTTTTTTCACACTTATTGGACACATATTCCATATGTGGAAAACCAGACAGCTTAAAATCTAAAAGCACACCCAAGAATTTCACGCAGTTAAGAACCGGAATACTTTGATTGTTATAGACAATATTGACACCTAACACCTTGTTTTCAAAGTCGGTTAAAAATACAGATTTATTATAAGTATAAGTATATTTGCAGGCAAACTCATGCCATGAGTTCATTCTAATGACAATAACTTTTTTTAATGAACCGATTTTGATGAAACAAACTTTAAATGTTAAGTTGGGTTAAAACAAAGAAATTAGTTAAAGTTTTACGGAAATCGGTTCAGTACTTTCAGAGATTAGCCTGACCATTCATACAGGCAGACAAGAAATTTAAAAAAAAAATGTTTTCTATTATTCTTTTTAAGTGCCCCTCTATCCATTTCAGTCAAAAACACTTAATGTAGACAAAATATTTTTACTGTTTATTATAGAGAAGAGATTACTTAACTTAAATAAACAGATAACAAATAACCAATAACAATTTATCATTTAAATTTTACCATAAAACAAAAAATAATTGCCATTTACAGAATCCTAGAAATAAACGGCACGTCGACGCTAAGTTGCAACCAGGAGGAGTTGCGTCGCGCCACCTCTATGTCACCAAATCGCTTAGTATTACTTCGCGGACAGTCTTCACCTCCAGTGGCTGCTTTCACTCAGGTATCTATTCATAATTTGCTTTCATAATTAAAAGATTTAACACATAAAATAGCAATTAATGGAAATTCCTCTTAAATTTTAAAATAGACATTTTTTAACAAAATCTCTTACCTTGAGTAATCAAAGTATAATTTATTATTTTAATTTTAAAATAGGTATACATAAGCCGTTATATAAGATCATACTTCTCATATGGTGCAACAATCACATCCTAATCGAGACATCGCGTGTAGAGCGAAAATAATTCGTTTCCCCGAGTGGAAATCGAACGCACAACCGTCAGTCGCACAACAGTCAGTCTCCGCTGCGCAACGACGACGGCCTCTGTGTGAATGTTTATATAAAACATTTTTTTTATTATTATTTACATTCCAGAACGAAGCGGTCTCCCTACGAGCAGAACTAGGTGCTCTACGAACCGCAGCAGAAGACGCTGAGAAGGCCAAAGAGGGGCTAAGATCTGACAACACGCGTCTCACGCACCGTATATCGTACCTCGAGGAACAAGTTGCTGAACTGTTGTCTGTACATACACAGGTATAAACTGTTATATAAACTGTGTTCCATTAATGAGATGTTAAAACACTCCGTTTTCATTTTCCGTCCACTTGAGACATTGTGTATGTAGATTTACGAAACTCAATGTAGTGTTTTGTCTTACCAGAGAAAACAAATTAAAATAATTAAAGGAAGACGAAGGCATTGCGTGTTCAGTGACGGAACTTAACGCCGCGCTTAGCTTCGTTACCAGAGCGAAATATTAAATAGTTCATTCCTTCTAGTCAGAATCGAACCCACACCCCATAGTCGCAAGCCCCGAGCCATAACATGCGACGGCGCATGATATAAACAATAAACGCTTATAATTTTTAACAGTCTACCTACCTAAACCTGTTTAATTATATAATTTGATAGTAAATAAAATCAATCTGCATGATTACAGTAGTTTAAAAAAATTTGGAACTGTAATAAAATTAAATTACCCTCATTTAGTTTCTAACCATTATATAGAATAACGAAATTTAACACAAAAAAAAAAGTGATTGCTTTATAAAATCCACCTACAAATAGAGTTAATCAATGAAGATAATTAGAAAATATTACTTAGTAATAATATCAGCTAATTAAAAAATAGAATATTCTTTTTAAAGGTCAACCATATTTCGTAAATATAAATATGAAACTTCATTTTACAGCTACACCCAGTAAGCAGTAACGACAGCTGTATTACAGTAAACAAAACAAAGAAGAACGTCACAAATATCAACATAACTTCAGAACCGGCCAAAGCGAGTCCCAAGTCGGAAGTACAAGTGTTCCAAAAGGGACCAGACATTACCGCCATCGTAGCCAAGCTGCCTGGACTCGATAGTGGAGAATCAAATTTACCTATAGTGAGGCCAAGATCTAATGCATCAGGAGCTTCCTCTAGACTAGCAACATCCCCAAGGACTTCCCCAACTCCTAACAGAAGGTCTCACAGTTCCCACAGTTTAGAACACCGGACTGGTCGAATGCGCCACTCCCTCTCCCACCACTGCATCCACGACTACACCACAGAAACAGATGCCGCCATCAGGATGATAGAACGAAATCAAAGACACATGGAAAAACAACGGCTTAAAGATCGATATAGCAGGTCCAAAGATGAGCAATTCAGGTCGAACAGCGACTTGGACGCAAAGGAAACACAATCAAACTCCTGCGAGCGTCGGAACGAGATCAAAAAGGCCGCAGAAAGAATAGAAGAAAGTATAAAAAAGACGAACTGGGCGGAGAGAAAGACATTGTCAATAATTGAACAATTAAAAAGATCGCAACGTCTCCGTAAGATGAAAAAAAACGAAAGTGTCGAGAATATTCAATCGGAAACAGAGAAGAACTATGTTTACAACAGAATAGATGGTAAAGTATTGGAAAACGCGCACAAATCTAGCAGACGCTCATCAAAACACTCTCGGAGCGCTAAATCATCGGAATTCGAGTCAGAATGTTCAGATTTCCCCAACGGAGACATCTACAGCAGCTCGCCGCGCCTCGACTACGGGTCCGAGAGCTGTTCCAGACTTAGCCATTATTTAAAAAACGAGGATGAAATAAAAACGCGACCAACTCCACCGCGAAAGCCTCTAAGACTATCTCTTCACAAAGCTCGAAGCGCACATTCATTAATAAACGGCAGTGAATCAGAAACGAATAGCCGACCGCCATCACAGAACGACGTGAACATGTCCAAGAGGCCCGTCAAGAGGAGTCACGCAGCGGATAGGTGGGCGCGGGAAAGAGTGCGAGACGGGTGTCGTGCGACCCCCCGACCCGCACGAAAGGCACTCAATGGTCTGACTTCAGCCCCCTCACACCCCGCACCCACTACACCGGCCGCTGACGACCTCTACCCAGAAACAATGCATGTCAGAGTTAACGGCAAAGTGCACTCTGGGAAATGGTGTTAGCATGTTGATTGTGGGATGATGACTATAAGTGCGAATTTGAGTCATTAAGACTTTGTGTTGATTTTAAAAATATTATTAATTAGTAATTACAGGTAAAACATAAATTTATAATTATGTATGTAAAAAAAACAGATGACAGATGTCAATTGAGGCTTTATTTTTATAGTGAATCTGTAATTTAAAGGCAAATGTACATAAGCAGAGCACCCACCGGCAAATACTCACCTGTAAATATATTTATAAGTAAACGTATTATGAACAACTCAGCGTTCGTGAATATTTATTTTCTACCACACAAGTTTCACTTTTCATATGCTTAATAGTAACAGTATAGAGTAACAAGTAAGTAGGTTGGTTTCTAATAAAACAAAATATTCATTAAAAGTTAATGGAGGAATCGTTCAGTAAAGATATTAAATGCTTTATTTGACATATGTGCACATGCGATCACAAATCCACATGTTTAATCAGCTAGATTACTTGTAACACGCTTAATAAGTGCGGATTCTATTCCTACTGCATCTAAATATTTTCTTTTACTTCAAATCCTATAAATTTAATAGACAAATGTACCATTATTATTTTATTGTGAAAACCTCAACAGATTATTCAAATTTGAACATACCTTTTAAATTATATTATATTTTTTTTATATTTTTGAAAATAAACCAAATTCGATAGCTATAATACAATTAATTTGTGAAGCATTGTGAATATCACACATTTAACCAAATGGGAAAACAATTAAAAGCAAAAACATATAATTGATTATATATTTAGTAGTACATTACTTACTACAACTTAGATTATCCAAAGTATAAACGCAACAACTGTAGCGACGTTATATAACCAAATTAATCATATCAATCAATTGCAACAAAAACCAACAATTTTACTTACAATATATACTATACATAGATATAGATATATTAATTAAACATATCAACTTTTTCATATTGAACGATTATAGTAAAATTTGTAACACTATTGCTTTAACATAGATAAAAAAAATACATTTTATATAAAAATATATTTTAGCAACTATTCTCTTGCTCTAACAGCTAGTTACTTATACATTAAACCACCTTTCCCACCGAGAGTATAATTTGGTGTCTTTCCATTCAAATTTTTATTCAAAGAAAATCTAGTGTGAAGTCATAAGGTGTTCATTAGCGTTGTCAACTCAACATTTCTATTTAGATATTTTTGTGTATATATAAGTTTCTCATTATAACAGGAAAGGGCCAAAGAATATTGATATCCTAATATAATAATAAAATTTGTACCAACAAATTTAAGAACACTTAAAAATTTAACTATATTAAAGCAATAGTAATACAAGTTTTATGATCACACCAAGTACTACACAAATTTTAAATTATGATGAAAAATGTTATTTCATCTTTGTTTACTAATTTTAGTAATAAAAAGCAAATCACACTCTTCCATCAAAAACTATTTTAAATTAGTAATTTAAAGACAAATAATTCAAAAAGTAGACAAAAATTTGTAAAATGTATCTAGTTCTTGGTTGTGACGTCAGTAGAACTAACTAGTGAGTGTAACACACTAGTCTATTACATGCACTAAAATCTAGACTTCATTGTAGGTTTTTTTAACTTCACGTTGTATTCCGTATATAGCGTAGGTAGGCGAGGGAACCTTCCGTTTCCCACTTTCTGCCAAAATCTAGAAGCATTGCGTGTTGAGTGGCGAAACTCAACGCCGCCTTATTCCTCGTTACCAAAGCGACGGTTTGGTTGTACCCCGAATGTAGGTTGACCTAACTTGGCTTTATAGACAATATTTTCTCATTTTAGGAGACATTTCTCTTTGCCGGAGCTCCGTAAGTCTTATAAATTCTGGAAACGATTAACGTAATGCAATATAGTTTTTATATCTAATTAGACTAAAGAAACCTAATTTGCCGAATAAAAGAACCTATTACTAACATATCCAGTGAAAAACAACAGCAATCAATAAACTATTTCCTTAATAATTAGATATCAAGGCCCCAAATTCCAAACAAATAGACAAAAACAATAGAAAACACTCAATAAATTAGATTAGTGTGTTACAGCCCTACTTTAATATTTTACATTATTTATAATTAACATTGTAGCAACATACAAAATCTTTGTGAAATTTTCGGTCACTGTTCTCACAATGCATTTTATGACCTATAAATTATTCCGCTATTTATAAACATCAATTTTATATGAAAAAAAAACAACAAATAATATATTTTTATTCAACTTGAAAAGGAAATTTACGGGGAAATCTAAAGGATAGCACAGAGCGAGCAGTTAATCTTAACTATAATTAAGTTATTTATAAAAGCAAATGTATAACTCGTAGTAGAGTTCGAGTTGAATATAAACCGCACGATTAGCGAGTAAAAGTTTATTTAGTTAGTTACGAAGTTAAGTTTAAGTTTGATGCCTTATATTTACATTTATAATGTATGTTTGTAATTGAATTATATAATATATTTGTAGTCAGAAGAACTCGGATTAAGTTATTTATGTAAAAAATAATTTCCCACATTAACTTGGTGTTTATAAATAACAAAATAACCAACTTATACATATATTACATAATAATATAAATGACTATAAATCAGTCCTTTCTTATAAATTTTCAATCTCAGAAACAATAAAAGCTGTCATTATATAACATATTCGTTAACAGTAATCCTACTCGGTTACTATGACACCAAATGTTGACTTGGACAGTGATTGCTGCTAGAAATTTCTTTAAAACTCGAAGCAACGACCCAAGTTGACGAACCTGGGTGAGAAGAAATAAATATATTAATTTATATCAAATAAAATATTTCGACTTGTAGTAATCCTTTTACTAATAAATGTCAATTCATGTAAACTGAATAATAACTATTTCAATTTCTTCTAAATCTATTTTTTTCTTACCTGTCGAGACAAAGAAAAGTCCAATAAAAAATATTACAGGTTTATTTTCAAATTTGTAAACCAGACGGATTTGAATCTGTAGTTCTTAAAACACAATAAAACCTTCCAGTAGCTGTTTCAGTACAGCAGGACAATCTAACTTAGAGGATTACTCAAACACCAGTAAGAGTGAACTTACCAGTACCAGTGTTTGATTACCAGTATGGTTGCGTGATTACCAGTAGAAAGCCAACATAAACGCGAGCAAAATTTGTGAAATATTATATACACCTTACAACGCCAAACTTAAAAACATGATTTCAGTTATTATTAATAACCATTGCATTGAAAATAAAAGTATTTACATTAAATGTGTAATTTATTTATAACATTTTTCTGATCAGACTTATATTTTTATTCGTATTAGCTATTCACCATACCCTTTATTTGAAATCAAATTATTTATTTTATACAGAATAAGTTTGCCTTCGTACATCAAAAATTACGGTCGACGAGTCGTGGCCGCTCGTCGCGTTATTAGGTGTTTTGAACTTGCTTGCTTGTACATTGTTTATTCATAATGAAAACAATCAAAAGTAAGAAAAGATCCTCAAATTAAAACTGCACAGCCGACGTTTACTAGCAGCTATGTTTAAGGCGACCACGACTCGTGGACAATACTGTACAATATAATGAAAAAAGATAACTAACTTTTTAAGCGCATGAGGCAAGGGCAACTCCCGAACAGCTTGCTTCATCAACACGGACAATCTGACCCTTCTGGCATCACCTCCCTGCGCCTCGCTCCGCTTTCTCCGCGCTAAGTGAGTCCGGACGCACTCTTCTATATCGGAGTTCCCTTCCGTTTCCCCCGTTTCCGTCTCCGTTTCCCCGGGTTCCGTTGGTTGTGATGGCGTGCGGCGTGGTGATCCGCATCCGGCTAGAACTGTTGTGTAAATATATTTAATGATTACTGAAACCTATTCGATTAGGAATTTATGAGAAACTAACAAACCGTTCGCGACTTAGCCGTTTTGTACAACAAAATTATTTGTCTCTTCATTTAAATTTCTTACGTATTCTAATAACATTATCATTTTAATTTGATTCTATTACATTGAAAATTGCCAAATAATAGATTTTCTTACAGAGATTTGGGACAATTTACCGTTTTATTTGGTGTTATTAGCAGAATAAAAGTTAATGAATCTCTAATCTATATATATAAAAGGACTTGTCCTCACTGACTGAGGTAAGACGCACGCACAGCCGTAACCACTGTGCGTAGAAACGTGGAATTTGGACAGATGTTTACTTTCCTAATCTGGACATCCACTAAGAAGGGATTTTGAAAAATTTTAGCTCTAAAGGGGTGAAATAGTGGTTGAAAGTTTCTATGGAAAAAAAATTAAATCTGCACCGATTTCTATAAAATTGTAAATTCAGACTCTTAAAAATATTTAATTGAACACGTGTTTCACTGTTTTTTAGAATTTACCCCTTAAGGGTGCCAATAAGGGGTTGAAAGTTTGTATGGAAAAATGTTTAAATCGCCACCGATTTTTATACACATTGTACACATGTTTCGTGGTTTATTAGAATTCACCCCTTAATAAGTAAGCAAAGCTGCGCGCGTCCGCTAGTCTATATATATAAAAAAGGAGATGTTCCTACTGACTGAGGTTAAATGTACGGACAGCCGTAACCGCTGATGGTAGGAACGTGAAATTTGAACAGAACACACACTAAGGGATTTTGAAAATTTTTAACCCTAAAGATAGGATGAACAGGTTGAAAGTTAGTATGGAAAAATATTTAAATCCGCACCAATATTTATATATTTTTTAATTTAGACTCTTAAGAATATTTCATTGAACACGTGTTTCATGGTTTTTTAGAATTCATTTCCTAAACTGAAAATAATTTCATAAAAAATATTCGTATAGTTCAAACGGACGAAGCCGCCCAAGTCGGCTAGTAGCATTATAAAGTGGAAGAGTTTGTTTGTCTGATAAATAACAAGGGAACCAACTAAAAAAAACTAAAATTACTATAAATAAAACCACATACCTGAGGCATTATCAACTCCCGACCGCTCAGACTGATCACTCTCCGACTCACTCTTAGACTTATCCCCTGAAGAGGTACTGGGCGTCATTTCCTCTATACCGCTATCCAGCTTTCTTCTTTTCAGTTTGGTCTTTCCTTCCGTCTCATCTTGTTCTTCTGTTCTACTCTCTTCCCATTCCATTTCTGTTTGTGATGTTGAGGCTTCTTGAGCTATTTTTGGTCCTAAGTCTATTTCTACTTCTGATGGTACACCTGGCAAGTCGGGTCTGGTGAGTCCCTGTTAAAAATGATATAAAGACTTTTGTAACATATTCTAGAATACAAATAAGCCATTTATCGTGGAGTGTTTGATTAGATTCAAAGTGTAGGTTTAAAATGTTAAATGGCGGAATAATATGATAGTAAATATAAAGAGAATATAATGAGGATGTATGGCGTAACGGCACAAAGTCTGATTATTATATGCGACATTTGAGTAAAACAGGGACGAGGGTTGAAAAATAATTTTAAGTAGATAAAATAAATAGTAAAGTATACTAACAATACTTCCATGTGCACTATCATCTCCCGACCCTGACGACCTTGGATCTGACAGATCAGCAAGTTTCTCAGAGCTGGTCTGCACCTCCTTATTAGACACAGATGTTTTCAACTTGTTCTTGTAAAATACCACCCGACATCCGGGGGGTAGCCTCGGATCATCCGGATCATCACTGTGGGGCCTTTTGAGACGCTTGTGTCTCATGTTAGATGACCTATCTGGCCTCTTTCGAGGTCTTGGAGGCCTCGTTTCCTCGGAATCTGAGGTATCACGTGGATGGTCTGATGAGTCGGATCTCGGTTCAACTTGGTTGTTATTTTCCGTTTGTTCGTCCGTCTCTTCTTCATCTTCATTTTCTTCTTCGTTGCTTTCATTTTCATTTTCGCCTTCTTCGTCGGAAGTGTCGGAATTTGAGTCGACTCTGTCGAAGCGTAACGCATCTGCTAATCGATTGTGCCCCATGCTAATAACTAAACTGAGGAGTGCATTCATTTCGTTGCCGCCACTCTCACTATCCAAGTCGTGAAGGAGGTTTAAGCCCTCTGTAAAAATAAAATATTTATCTTATTTACCTATTTTGCATTTATATCATAATTACACAATTATGAATGGATATATCAAAAATTTGTATAGTATATGAAGATTTAGCATGTAATTTAAATTCAATGCATCCAAAAAAATCCCAATGTAATCACTGACATTTATTTTAATTCTTATTTTATAAACATATTTTACTATTTATTTTACTAACATTAAAATATTTTTACGATTTATGTACAAACAATTATTAAGCACATATAATGTAAATAAAAATGAAATGAATGTGTGAAGACATTCTGTAAGCGACTTTTGAGTTGCAAAATCAAAACCCACAACTCACCAACAGCGCTCCCCGGCTCAATGGGTATACATATTCTGCTGGGGCACACGGCGGGCGGCGGCGGTCGAGGCACCTCGCGCAGATGCGGATGGCGGCGCATAACGCCAAGCCGCATGGCGCGGCGCACAACAGCGCGGGCGAGCAGCTGCAACTGGACTGGGGATTGATCATCTGTGGAAGGGAACGAGTTAATATATTATGTATGATATTGTTGAAGTGGATAATTCTCGTTGCATCCTTTCAATTAGTATTCAAATGTTCATTTATCTGAAACACATCATATTTTTTATGTCAGTGTAATTTATGGTAACAATGACATATTTTGTATACAGCTGTGTTGTTTTACATTATCCACCACCACTTTAAAATTAACAAGTAAGTGCGTCACACAAAATTCAGGTATGGATAAAAATCGTGGAATTAAAAAAAACAAAAATGGGTTTGAAATATTTTACCCAATATGCTGTTCCCATAAAAGGAGCGCTGACGCTTCACCAGTATAGCGCAATATTTTGCTTTAGTTCGTTGACCACACGACGGTGGTGGGTGGGTGGTTATTTATATTTAATATTTTTATTTTCTCGTTCTGGTAACGAGGCAAAGCGTGGCGTTGAGTTTCGATACATAATGCTTCCACAAATCGAAGTAGGGAATGAAAGTATCTAATGGAAAACGGAGTGTCTTAATGGTTAAACTAGGTTCCCGGGTTCACTCTGTTTATGCTCCTATGTGCAGGATATAGCATTAAACCCGTAAAAAGATGTATGTTTTGCTTTAAGATTAAAACATTATTCAACAACACCCATATGGAAATATGCTATCATAATATATGTATGTTAAGTAATTATGTTTAAAACACTACTGTTGTGAGTTCAAACCAAAATCATAACCAAATTCTTGCTATCATTATGCCTAAGCCAATGCACAATCATTTAATAACCTGATTTGAATTCTACATAGGGTGTTGTCAGCACCACTTTAAATGAAACCACAGTTTTAACTACTCTATAAAAATTAACTGTAAAGTATAACATAAACACGCACACACTTACCTGTTAAAGCGGCAACGGAAAACACACGAAATACACATATACAATAGTATGGATCACAATCGTGAAATGAAAAAAAATCCTACGTCCAATCTGTTGACGTATCTTGCTTAATTTCTTTAATTCTGGGTTTGAAATATTTTACCCTATATGCAGTTTCAGTAAATGGAGCGCTGCCTCTTCCATCCTGTATATCATTACATACCAAGTTTAAGTTGTGCCGCAGCCTCTTCATCTGTCGGCGCACGGAGCGTTGTGGAGGGCACGTTGATCAAATTACGAGATGTCCACTTGTTTTCTTCCACGCGATGGATTTTTAACATAGTGTCGCCTACTGGCATCACTAGGATACCTCCAATCTAGATAAACGATCACAATATGTTTAAAAACTTTAAAAAACAAACAAGTTCATGTTATGAAAGTATTGTATTGCCTATTTACATTAAGTAATTGGGAGAAAGAGTTATACAGATAAAGCTAAGAAAATCGTATAAAAACGTAATAATACACAATTCGACTTCATGTGGTTGACAAGAAACTATGAATTGGTTTTATTAGAATCTAACCACCAATCCATAAGTCATACGTACATACATACATCTGATTTCTAACACCGACGCTCATTATATTGTTATCTAAGTGAAAAAAATGAAAATATTAAATAATATATCGTTTGCCCCCGTTTAAATGTTTTTACCAAATACTTATTTTTTTAATATTTTTTTTTACCATTTGGTACTCTATTTAGAGTCGAATGCAGTTAGTTAAATATAAAACTATTTAAACCATACCTTAACAAGCCTCTTGAAGTAAGTCTGATGTTCTTCTGGGCAGCCAGCGCCGCAATACACGCGGTCGTAGGCAGCGGTGTTCGGTGATAGACATAAGCCATTACCTATAAACATTATATATATTATATTGCCATACTTTTAATCTGACAAAGAGAATCTACTGTTAACGCAAAGTTCTTCAATACTCGAAATTCGCCACTTAATTCTAATGTTAGAGTTCAGTTAAGTTTTTCTAAATGAATGGTGGGAATTTGTGCAATGTCCCATTTGGTGTTACAGAGTCAAAGGTATTTTATGATTTGTAAATATTCCTAAGCCCGCGTGTTTAGCATCCTTATATTTTCCTAACTTCTGTGACTAAATCATTTGGTGCTCATAAAGTTTTTGAACTATTATTAAACTAATAAATACTTATCAAATGTCTTTTCTATTGTATTTAACAAGACTAAAAAAATAATTAAGAAGGCTCATAATCCACACCCATCAATTGTATTGTGATTCTATTGAATCAATTGTAAATAGTAGAATCAATATACATTACTGTTAAATACATACATAAGTGAAGATTAAATTATAATCACATGAAATGGCATTCTTTTATTTTCAAATCCTCAATTTGGAGTATAACCACACAGAATCGACAGAATCGAAATATAATATAACCGACAAAAATCTTCTTGTCGATTATATTATAGCTAGTATATAATATATTTGTTCGCGAAAAAGACAAGATTTAATATTTTTTGTAACTTCACGCACCTACCGCTATTAACAAGTTCAGCTAGAAAATTCTGTTTCTCTTTGCGTGCTAAGTGACGAACAAAATACCGCCTTTTGCTGAATAGATTAAGAACCAAACCAAGCCAGACTTTAATTATATTAAAAAATCTGAAAGTTTCTCTATAAGAGAATATTAAATTTGGGTGGTGGTTACTTTGGTGGCCAAAAGGCAAATAAGGCACATAATATAACTTTCGTTAAATTATAAAGCTCATGTTTTTTATATTTCTACGGAGTAATATTAGAAATGACGTTAAACCAATTCCAGCCAGCTAATTTTATTAAAAATGTTAATTGTTTCCTGTAAACTCGAACAAATTATAAGTAAAAGTTTACAATAGACCAAACAAAATATCTCACTCGCATCCACATAAATGTATATACCTATATAGACTTTCAATGTGTCTAGCAACTGGAATATAATTTATTAGTAGTCCCCCAAGCAACATAAATTAAATTAAATTTATATACTACAACGAAAGTACACTTTCAAGTTATGAGGGTTTACAGGTGTCTGGCAGGACGATAAAACCGTGCTAAGAATTTAATGTACCTTATTTACCTAATGGCTGCTAAAGTTAACACCACCGAAAATATTCTCTGATAGTGCTTACCAGTATTGTAAGCGCAAAGATATTTTCAGGTTTTATACTATAACGAAGATCTGGCTGCTTTAGGCTCCCTCTCTATAATAAGACCGCGACAGTAAAAAAAAAATACATAAGCTTCACCCTGAATCAGAATCGAACCCACAACCATTACTTGGCACAGAGCTACTTAAATAGAACTAAAATTATTACCAAATACGCCACTACGTTAGTAGATCAAACCAAAAAAATATGACGATATCTCAACTGACACAGTAAAAAATCTACATTGTCAATATGAAATATTCATCCAAGTTATTTTTAAACTACTTTCACGTACAAAACACGAAATAAGTCACGCTGCATTGCATACAATCAACACGTCCTTGTTGCGCCACCGCTGCGACATATCATTCAAGCAGTTCAAGGAACTTTTCAATTATTTGGTAACTATTTATTACAAAACAATTTGTTGCATTAAAAATTATAATTAAAAATAAAAATATATTTTCCCGTAAAGCCCAGTAGTAGTCTTGAGACACTCCATTCTGCACTTTCTACCCGATTACAAGACATTGTGCGTAGAGTGGCGGAACCCTAAGTCACGCTTTGTCATGACGTTGAAATAACTCAATCCTCTGCGTAGGGATTGAACTCAAAACCATTGTGTTAAAGTCAGACGCTTGCCCACTGCTCCACAAAGAAAAACAAGCGTGTAAATTGTTAAGCAAATCTTGTGATGATTAGGTTAGAAAATTGTAACAAAAGTTTATTAATTTAAATTATCTTTAAATACATTATATGTATAAATAGATTATGATGAAGCTAAGCAAAGTGTGTCAAAAATACAATGTTTAAAAAAAGAACTTGTATTATCACATTATAAGCAAGTAGTACCTAATAAATACCTCAGACTCATTGAATATTTTTAAATGCTGTTATGCACACACACGGCATGTCCTCAATAATTAAAAATCTTAGTTTCTAGCGACAGCTATTTGCTCTTATTTATATGCATATAAGAAAATAAAACAAATAGTAAAGATAAGATAGTGATTTTTTTATTGCATATGTTTCTGGCAATCTGCCTAATTTGGTATTCTATATGATACCAAATTATGCAGACCGGAAACATTATTTATTTTATACTTGCCTAGGTAGTCTGAATGCACCTCAGCCATTTCTATTGATACTACATATAAACTAACACAACTGCAGCTACAAATTAGCAGATAGTGGATTTTAGGTGTAGGTTAGGTTTTTTTTTTAATTTTAGAGTTTCTAAGTAAATTGTACTTAAAATCTGCTAAATCTGTAGCTCGTTTATAAGAATAAGAATATCTTTTTATGTTACACAATGCCTGTGGAACATTATATGATACCTAGGAATTTTATTAATTACCTAGGTCAAGTATGTAATAAACAATAATAATTATGCATATTATTTCATACATTGCCTGAATACACTAGTTTTTTTATACATTACCAAAGGATTGTATAAAATACTGAAATTATACAGATTGGCACATATATGATTGAATGATTATATAGAATCATTTATAAACGTAAAAGAAATCATTAATTGTTCTTAGTTTCATGCTTTCTCCTACATATAACAAGGTGGTTCTAGACATAACATATTAAGTGGTGAAACTTGACACCACACATTATATACACCAACAGCAGGAAATGACAATAATTTAAATATAATTGCAGAAGACATCCTCTGTTCTCTCTGACTATCCTAGTAAAGATAAAGTGTGAAGCTAAAAACATATATTTCATTATTAGACAAAATAATCACTTACCAAGAAAAAACTTAGGCATACAGAAATCAAAGTCATCCAAAATAGGTGAATTTTCTCTGAATTGGCCCATTTTCGTAACGGCATATTCAACTAATGCTGGATGCACCTCCACTCCATGGCTAATGCCTGATGTTCCTAGGATCAGGCCAACTAGGGTACTGAAGTAGCCGGTTCCAGAGCCGATATTCAGGAAGGACAGGCCTGGGCTCAGCTCCAGCCCCTCCATCACCTCACTATTGGGTAATGGAATACACTTAGATATAGAATCATAATATTCCAAGTCTAAGTGTGGGGTCCCCAGGAACACCCCCTGGTTTTGAAAAAAATCAACTAAATGATAATTGACTATCTTCTCATATTAAGAAATTGGGTAAAAAATATTTACCTCAAGTGCAATAATGTAAAATGTTATAAAAAAATCATATAATTCATCACCATCATTTTGGAGTTTATATTTAAATAAATCACATGGTTTCATTATTAATGTATGCCACAGTAGCTTTGCCGTGATCTTTAACTTTAACAATAACAAATATATGTTAGTATTAAATATATATATATGTTAGTTATTAAATATATGTAAGCAAGTTATTTTAAGCATCATCATCATTTATTTATATTGAGTATCATAACCAAGTTACATTTAAGTCAAACAATATAAATAATAAACAACATAACATGAATATTTAATTTAAACACACATACATGATTACTAAAGAAGATACAAAATAATTGATATCACAATAACAATGTTTGGATGTATATAAAAAAATGTTTAGATAGAAAGTGTAATTTGCAAAATTAAGAGGGTAGTAAGGTATTTTATTTACATTTTTATTTTGTTATATATTAATATACAACATCTTAAGAATATTCTGTGAAAATTTGAAAGCAATTGAAGTTAAACTTCCAGAGATATACTGTTGTAAGCCTCTGCCCTCCAATTAGACCACAAGTTTCAAATCTACCTGACAGTACAGAGAATTTTTCACGGCTGCTTGATTCTTTTGTCTAAGACCCCACATTCTCAAATTCTATGTAAGTATATAAAGAAAACAGCAATTTACAAATATCTGTTTCGACAAAAAAGTCTGTGAAACTTTAAATGCATTTTATTCACACTTAGGTTTTTCGAAGTGTATTTTACTCAAAATCTACTGAACCGATCCTTTTGAAATTTTGAATACTCTTTCTTTACATAAATTACGAGGTAACGCTGACGAGTTTTTTAATTTTTTTTAAATTTTAACTTACTTTAGAACATAATGAAAAAATCAATGTTTTGACTTCAAACCTTGTAAAGTATTGAAAAACCAAAAACAAAAATACTGGACAGCATTACCTGAGGAAATGTATCAACTAATAAAATCAATTTTGTTTTTTTAATTTCAATTGATCCAGTAATGAATTATGCAGTTCACTGCGAATAAACTTTTTTTGAGACGTCTGCGAAGATTTGCTGTTATTCGCTCATTTTTAAATATTTTTTAATGAAACTTTCACAGAATATTCTTTAAATATCATGTAATTGCACTATAATTATAGAAATAAATAAATATTAGTGGAATCCTTAAAAAAATGATTGAAAATATGCTTTTTTCGCTCGAATTAAGCTTATCACCCCCTCAAATTATAAAAGAATGCATTGTTGTTTAAAATCTTACCTATAAATACATGGAGAATACAAGTGAAGAGGCCCGTTTTTCCAGGCCAAGTCCCTATGGGCCTGATCCCGTGACTCAGGCGTCATAAAATCCGCACGATCCAAAGCGCGAAATACTCTTTCTACCCCCGGCGACCGGATATAATTCCCGGTAATTAAATTGTCTGTTAACTCATCGTTATCCTGCCCCGAACTTATTGCACCACCCATTTTTAATGGTATATAATTATATTTGCTCTGTAAAAGCAAATTATTTGCTACTTCAGTCGATTATATATTATGTGACGTCAGTTGTTTTTCAACATATCTTTTGTAACAACTGGCATCAAAGCTAATAATAAATACCCTTCGCTAAACTATTAACGAAAATTTAAATGGCAACTTAAGTTGACTTTATTATATAGAGTTTTGTTACGGATTCCGACAAACTTGTCGTTTAATTTAATGATATTATTCTTATATATAATTTTATTTTAATAAAATCGATAATTGAAGAAGAACAGAGCAAAATTAGAACACCACAGATAATAAATTGTGTAATCCATAACTCCATAAGTTATCATTGTTGACAGAATAAATAAAACTAAAAACAACAAGGTAGGTTGACGCCATAAATTAAGAACTGAACAAGATAGGTCTAACAATATAAGGGTCACCTCATGAAGCATTATAATTCTACGCACTGTAATTAATTATTGTATATTGTATACTAGAATTTTATGCAATTTATGCCTGCTCTTTACAAAAATACTTTTCAGGTGCATATTATTTGTTAGTAAAAATGAAAATTTACGACACGATTGGTTTTTCGTAAAAATATATTATTTTAATGATGCAACCGTACTCTTATTATTAAGGTATGTAGAGTTGATGGTGGAAATTGAAAGTCTACACTACTGTAACCCTACGTTCATATGGCCACGCGGCGACGCGCTGCGGCGCGCTCACTTGTTCATATGACGGCGGCTTGCGTGCGGCATACTAGTGTATACATTCATCGAGAATGAACATGGAGGAGACCATTTATTGTGAGTCTACACTAAGTCTACACGATTGCACGTCGCCGCGCGGCGAACCGCGGTCATGTGAACAGCAACATTGATTTGTTATAATCCCAAGCCGCGCGCCGGACCACCCCGCGCGTCGCTGAGTGGCCATATGAACGTAGGGTTATAATTCGTTTTCGTTTTTCGAATGAGCAGTATGCTGTTGGCCATATGGGCCTCTACAGCGTCACCGGGCTTGGGGAGGCTGAGCTAGACGAGCTCTGACCTCGGCTTGGCTGCCGTGGAAGGTACCAACAAAAGAGAACACAGTGGCACAAGGGCGTCTCCTTTGAGACTCGGAACGCAAGTTGCGAACACCGTTTGTAGTGGGGGGCTTTGCTTCGCTCGGTCCGACCAAAGCCTACTGGGGAGGGCTCTTGATGCCCTGATGATTAGTTGAGGGCCTGGGTTGAGTAGTGAGGGCTGAGTAGTTGAGGGGCGCGCCGAGGGGCGATTGGGCCACAGTAAAACTGGGACTTCGTCTCCACCGACGGGGACGGTGTGTTTGCGATTGTGTGTAGCCCTACCTACAAATTTAGGGTCGTTCGCTTTAGTGATGGGGTCAGCATCGTCGGTTAAAATATCCCAGGGTCTACGGCGATTGGCGTATTTGCACGAGTTAATCACCAGAGGGTTCGGATGGGATTCGGTTTTAGTGAAATAACTACTAGAGAGCTTCCGAAAGTGCTCTTTTACTGAATCTAATTTGACGTCTCTATGGAGATCGGTATAACGCATGTACCACGGGGCACCGGTAGTATTACGCAAGAAGCGGTTTTGAATTATTTGTAATCGCCTAAGGTCTGTCTGTACGACTCCTCATCGAATCCTCAGTCGACGGCAGCGAGCGCTTTACTGAGTACGAATACTTGGTATAAAAATATAAATTCTATGCACATATATAATTAATAAATAAATCAATTACAATATTGAAATATATAAATGACACATAATAAATAAACTATAAATATAAATAATAGTTTCCTACAAACTACATTAATTATCAAATGTCTGAAATACAAAAATGAGATTTTCTTATAATTCTTAAAACAATTTGTACTTAAAAATAATACCTGGCAAATAATAAATAATATAGATATTGACTTTTAAATTAGTTTTTATTATCATTTTTCATTCCTACGTGACTTACGTGGCTTTTTTAATGATTTGACATTTTTCTACAATCTATGGTATGATAGAATGGTGAAATTATATTTGACAGATTATCAGTCAAATTGGGGTTGGGGAGAATTGTAATTGTTTTGCGCATTTCTTATTACAATAAATCAATTCATCCATTAATAAATTATTTTTGTTTAATGTTGCGAATTTTTTTAAGAAGAACGGTTTTAATCCATATTAATACGAATGTATTGTGAGAATAAACTAAATTGTGAATTCAATAAGTGTATTGTAAAAATATATGTTTTTGTGACGTAATATTACAAAAAAAGTAAAACAATTAGTAGTAGTATGGCAGAAACGACGGAAGCGAAGGCGAGCGCCTCGGCTCCCGGCGGTGACGCTGGTGGTGAAGAGGAGAGGCGCGACGAACGTATGCTTGAATGCAATATTTGCCTCGATACAGCGCGAGATGCAGTTGTTAGTATGTGCGGACATCTTTTCTGGTAAGTTCTTTACCTAATTACAAAATACAAACAACCTTAAATATACTATTGGTTTAATTTATATGCATATGGCCATTATACAATGAGCCCATAAATATACATGTATGTTTCAATAGCTTAAGTAATTTCGTAAAAACAAGTTTAACTATAAAGCTAAATGCTATTGCAGCTGGCCATGTCTTCATCAGTGGTTAGAGACCAGACCAAATCGTCAATCATGTCCAGTTTGTAAAGCTGCTATTAGTAAGGAAAAAGTTATTCCATTATACGGTAGAGGAAATACTAAACAAGAAGACCCTAGGAATAAGGTAAGCTTATTTAAATGGGCTGGTCATCTTATAATTGACAATATTATATATGTTGTTTTCCCTATGAATGTTTCCTTAAAAATAAAAACAACAAAACCCATCTGAGGCAGCATCTTCATGCCTTTTTATTTTTTATAATTTTGCCCCCAAGTGCGGGTTAACACCACAATCATTGTCACATTTCTTCTCTCTTAGTCTCTTAGTTTTAGGCCATTGTGGCATAGTCTGGAGTTGATTATATCAAATACAATTTTAAAATTTATTTAATATGTATTGTGGTAAAATTTAATTGTAGTGTATTAAAAGATTTTACTGTAATATTTTTACCTTATCTTAAAAAATATCCATTGTCAATCAATTTTTTATTATTTTTATAAACATTTTATAAGTATTAAAAGTGTCTTTTAAAAATGGCTGTCACTAGATCTGTTATCATAATTATAGTCTAATAGGTAAGGTAGGTAGGATTGGGACAGAAAGTGGAAAAGGAGTGTATTTTTAGGTTGTCTGCTAACCCTGCTATTTGTGGAAGTATACAATGTAAAGCAGAAAAAAAAAAACGAAATAATCTAATAATAAACATACTTAATAGCATCTGTTGTAATGAATTCATAAGACTTTAACATAAGACACATACACACATAAGACTTTTATTAGCTATAGTTTAATATGGTTGACTATCTTACTTAATATATTTTTTGCATCCTGTAAGAATTTTAAGAACTTCTTTCTTATTGCTCCCCTACATTCTCCAAGGAATCTATATGCCAAATCTGAAGTAACTACTATTGCTGTGTATATTGTTATAAACAGTTGCAGAATCTCACATATTGTTATGATAATAGAATTAATTTTAATAATCAAATCAATTTATATAATCAGTTTCATGCTGTATCCTGCACATAGTAAGGTAGGCAGAGGAAACCTAGGGTAAAGACACTCCATTCCTCACTTTCCACCAAATTCAGACATTGAGTGTTTAGTGGCGGAACCGGAGTGAAGAAATGGAAATATATATAGGTGGACGGACTAACGGACAGACAGCCCTAGAGACCCATAGACCATATTAGTAAGACTAAGTAATAGAATACCGTTTTACCCCTTGGGTACGGGATCCTAAAAAGACAGGCAAAGTTTATACTTGTTATTAATTTAGCATACTGCAGAAGGTTTCAACTTTCTAATCATCGAAAGGTCACTAGTAATAATAATAGAATGTTACAAACTAACGCTATAATGAAATGTTTCGCACGTACTAAGAGATACCGCCGTGATGTTTCTTATCTGGCTTGTTAGGTATTTCTGATAATAATTGCATTTACCCAATTCCTGGTATAAAATATGAATACTATTTTATTTACTTTGCCTTAAATTATATGCTCTAAATTGCTTGGCTGATCTTGTATTTAGTTCTTTATTTTCTTTCTCTTTCTTTTACTCTTCCATTTCAACAAACGTTAGCTTATGATTATATATTATATCTGTTGAATAAAATCTAAAATCTAAAAAACGCGGCACGCAATATCTACCTGACAAATACTATTCGTATTTTATACGACGATAGCTATAAATTATTATTTTTTAATAATTTGCTTAAGATATCTTGGTAAAACAGCTCACTTATTTCAGGTACCACCAAGACCAGCAGGCCAGCGGACAGAGCCCGAGTCGAACAGCGGGTTCCCCGGTTTTGGTTTTGGTGAAGGGTTCCACATGTCGTTCGGTATAGGCGCGTTCCCCTTTGGCGTGTTCACTTCCACATTCAATTTTGGTGATCCCAGGCCTAGTGCTGGTAAGATATTTATTTTGAAAACATAAATAATAGAGACCGTCGTGGCGCAGTGGCGAAGTATGTGATTAAACGCGACGGTTGCCTACCTTGCTAAATGCGGGATACAACGTTAAGCTGAAAAAATATATGAGTGTAAAACTAAAAAATAAATAACTTATTATTTATTTTATGTGAAGAAGATCGCGATCCACAGGGTATTTAGTTCGCGTCCCGACTCACGACCCGCATTATTTGTTTAATTTTGTGTTAAAGTATCATTGTGTGTTTGCTAAAAACTACAAAATGGCAACTTTCAATATGAAGGAAAGCGCAGTTTTTTAAATTACTTTTTAAATGAAATTATATTACTGTATTAATCGCGTACATTTAGTTTTATACATTTTCGAAACCCCGACGTTTCGAATACTGCAGTAGTCAGTGGTCACGTGTGTAAACTACGTTTATATTATAAAATTATCCCAGATACAAAAAAGTATCATTTTAAATTAATTACCAGACGAGACGAACAGCATGGAGGATGAATTTATTTATATATTTATAGGATTATATTTTTTTACAAAAAATAATAAGTAACGTAGTGTTTGGAATAGCTATAATACATGATACAATAGTTTCATGTCAGCGGCAACGGCTGAAAACACCAATTTAAGAAACGGTAATGTAACTTTACTACTTATGAAAAATCATTGATATCTTTTTAATGACAAATAATTACCAAAAACTATTTTTATTCTCTCAATGAAAAGATAATAAGCTTTATAAAAATGTGTAATATTAATATAGTTACTACAGAAACTCACGAAAAAACCAACGCTTAACAACAACTTAAACAGCTATGCACAGTGTTGAAAATAAAAAGTCGTTTTGGATACTTTAAAATGGAATCAAAAACAAAAATCGTATTCTTTAGATAAATTAGTTTATTCTAGTTCTAATTAACGGAACATTGAAATTACTAATTTCGTTACGAATATTTATGAGATGCCCTTGTGTGGGAGCGTTCCACTGTGTGCTGCCGCGCCACGACGTTTCCGAAAATTAAGCCTGGATTACGAACCTTTGTCGATTCGACGACTCGGGTTTGTTTAAATCGCGTTAACTATTGCGCGCGCGATCGTACTGCTTTCATACTTTAGGTATAGTCTGGCTAACATGTTATTGATAATGGGAAGTACTCGCGTAAACTTGCGCATTATACGTATTCGCAGAGAATGTTCGTTCCGTGTTACCTTCTTATGTTGTTTTACCCCACGCTTAGCAATTCACATTTACCAATACGATAATTAAAATATCTGATCATCTTTATGTTGTAGTAAATTATACAAAACGAAAATTTTATGAGCATATCTAAATATCGAAAATTAATCAGCTGTTCCATACATCGTTGTCGATAATAAAATCAAGACTAGCCCTATACCGCATTATACCCTTTATTAAAAATCTTAGTCTAATCGACGAAGGTTCGTAATAATAGTCTAAAAATAAGGTTAATAATCTAGGGTTAAAAACTCCAAAATATGCAAATTATATATAAAATAAACTTAATTTGAAATGTACATACATTTACATTAACACAATATACATTTAATCTTTCAAATATAAATCATACGTGGGTATTTCGAATACCTAGAGTGGTTTCCTTCGTGAAAACAATGTGACGGCCATTTGTGTTTATGTTAATAATATTATGCTTTGTCTACATATCGTTTATATTTTATGGGAAAGCAATTACTTCAGTGATTATTTTTTTTATATATAGTAGGAAGGAAATTACCGACCAATACCATAACCAACATCTATAAAGTTTTCTCCAAAATAATTTAAAATCGAATACGCACAACATTGGATGAAAATCAACTCATGGAACAAGCCGGCTTTAGGAAAAAATTTGCCACAACAGACCATATATTCAGATAGTCGAGAAGTACAATGAATACAAAGGTTTACCTTTGTACATGGACTTCATTGATTACTCCAAAGCATTTGACAGCATTTTCCATGAGGCAACATGGGCCAGTCTTAAAACTCAACTACACTCTACATAAAAATAATCCAAAAAATATATGCTAACAGCAAAGCTAGAATAAAATTAAAATCACTGCTCATTAAGCTACTAAATTTAGTACCTTAATAATATAAAAATATTTATATATATTTTGTATACAACTAATTTTTTTGTATATAATTTCAGCACCCCGCGGCACGGCCCAGTATGAAGAGGAGCAGTTTCTATCAAAAATCTTCTTGTGGGTGGCCATTTTATTTGTCCTCTGGCTCATTTTTGCCTGACATGGACAATTTAACCAACCCTGGCTGCGAATGGCAACTTTCTCAGGCCTAAACACACCTACTTAACTATATATATATTATTATTTAAATATTTTATTCTCAAGCATAAAGTGCCCAATAATTATGTGTTAGCAGATAAAGCATTTCCGTAAGATAAGGAAGTCAACTTGGTTGTAACTTACTTTGTTCTTACTTAATTAAATTAATATAATAGTATTTGATAATTTTCTACACAATGTACCAACAAAATAAAATTAACTGCTTCTGTTACTTATAGTTTACTTATGATTTATTTGGTTTTTTAAATTATGTATTAATGACATTCATTTACTTACCAAGCCTTAGGGAATGTCGATCCCTGTATGTCTCACAAGCAATGTCATATTAATTTTTGAAAGGAATTTGAGCAAAAATAATTTTAGTATTAGATATCTTAACATAAAGTCAACAATCATACATTTGATCCCCCGAAGAATATTTGTACAAAGCTCTTGTAAAACTTGGCTTCTAAAATTAAATGTGTTAAGTGCACTTATTATGTGTGCATTTTTTATTATATAATATGTGTAGCATTTGTAAATTAGCAGTAAAATCCTTATTTTAGTTGCCTTTATTTTTTGAACCTGTGACTATCACAAGTTATCTTAACTTAGTAATTGAATCGTTAAAGTGCTATTGTAAAAATATATAAAGCAAGTTGTAATAACTTGATACTAAATAGGTAAAATTTTTTTAGTATTTACATACAGATGTTTGGTATATATGAAATGGGATTCGGATCCACAACCTTCAGCTTTGTAAATACCGTCTTCAGCAACTAACCCTAGAAAGAGCATTTAAATACGCATATAATAAGTGATCATTATAATATTCAGTCTAAATTTTATTTTATTTGATGGATTGGGGATTGGTAGTTTTGTTTAAATTGGAAATGTGTTCGAAAATGTAATAATAATAATATAGCCTTTTATTCCCAAATAAGATAACAATTAATTTTCCTATGTTGTAATGACTCTGTTTCACATTATAACAGATCCCTTATCTGGGTGTGCCTATTGGCATAGGCCTCCTCCAACATTTTCCTATATTCTGTATACTTCTCAATTTTCTCTTTAAGTCTTCTCATTTTGCATATGCCTAATTCCAGTAAGCTTTCATGCATTTTGAGGGTTCATGTATTTAGTGTTGCAATGTTGTACACTTTGGATCTTTTAGTTGGAGGGTGTTGGTCTAGATCTCCCGCGGGGACCAGCCGTACTGGGCTGGAAAATGTATAAAGTTCTTTAAATTCCATTACCATGATATTATATTGACAGTCGTCATACAAAATGGATTTTATTTTGGTAAATTTCAATGAAACAAAAAAAACAATGTTTAGTAAGTTCTATAATTTTCAGACTATTTTCAACATAATGCACCTAATTTCTTTGTAGAAATTATAATAACATTATTAATTAATATTATTATAATTACTATTGAGACAGTACAGACTTTCTGCAGTTTGGAGTGGTGAGTTCAATTTATTTAATAGAATATATTTACAATTTTGGTTATCTGTATAGTGGTATAAATATTTTTATGTAAATAAAAATGTAAAATCATTTTTATGATCATGATTTAAAGTAAGTAATATTATCCATTTTTTGTGTTGACTTTGTGATTTTTATTAATTCCAAAAAATAAGTTTTCTAAATAGAGTATGTCAGACTGATTTGAAGACATAATGTATGTTTATTGATTGACACAGTTGTCTGGTCTTTCCTCTCTAAGTTTAACGGGTTTGATTCCTGGTGAAAGCAAATTTTAAGTTACTTATGACTTTGGTTTAAGGACAGGATTGACTGTCGGAGCAGAAAAAATATATATTTTGTTTATCTGTAGTTTATTTTAATATTCCTGTAAGATAAGTGTATATAACTTTCAACTGTTTGATGTAAATTATTAAAAATAAATAATGCTATCATTTTTTTTTTACTATTATTTACTATATAAACCTAATATTATTTGATTTATTACTTTACTATAAAGTAAAAGGCTATTGTGATAAGGTTATTTTAAATTAGTATAATATTCAAAATTTGAGGCTCCGATGGAATGGTGGGACAGTGTTACTCGCACTATTGGGATTACTATTGTTATATTTAAATTAATATCATTTCTCATACGGGACAGTGTCTCAACACTAGGTGCTCTGTGACTATATTATATTAGTTATGTTTTGTATGTATCCAGTATGAATTTGAAGTACAAAAAATTGAACTTGATACAAAAATTAATTTGAAATTAGGAATTTATTTTTATAATTTAATATTTTCTAGCTTCACACTATATCTAGCACATAATTCTCCGAAGCAATGCGTGCAGAAAAAATCATAGTCAGAAAATGAAAGTTTTAACATTTCCCCCGATTGCCACATTACTCCTGCCCCCGCTCCACGGACTCTCGACATTATAATTACGTATTTGAATAATGCATCAAATACAGAACAAATTGCCGCTCTTATCTAACATTATAAAATAACAAAAGCAATAAATAAAACCATGTGATCTCGACTCATCACTCACTTTATTACTTACATTACACATTAAATTCAAGATAATATTATGGCCCTAAAATCAAATAAAAATAGAGTACACTGTTTTGTGAATAATGGATAATAATTTATTTTTAATAACTATTAGTTATAATAATCGTGAGTTTTTGTGGTGTAAAGTCAGTGAATGCTGAAAAAGGTGTATTTTTCCTGTGTTATATATTTTACAATTAAATTAATTAAATATATAGTATATTTTCAATGACTTAATTACTTTATTATTCAAGGCTCAATTATTGTTATGCTAAACAATGAAATATTAATTGCAGTTAAAGCAAGGGAATAACAAAAAATCAACAAATTGAAAATTTGTTATAGAAAACATAAAAAGCTTATGTAGCAGATATATTTTTTTCTAAAGTGTTTTTCTTATCCAAGTGTGGAATAAAATATTAAAAACTAGTGGGCCCGTACGAGGCTACGCACGCTTGAAATATTAATAAAGAAATTGAAAACTAAAGACTCTTTCAATTCAGTAAAACAGTTGTATAAAATAACTGTTACGGTAATTAGCAAATTTGTCGAACTAAGTACTTTTTTTTTCTTTTAATTGACATATTTTTTTTTTATGAATCAATTATAATAAAATAAATGTATAATCTATATGTTTTCGGAAACTTTCCAGAATACAATAGTGAAAACCGCAACTAAATCGGTTATGTCGATTCTGAGATGAGCGATAACAAACGCACAAACAGACAAAAATTTTAAAAATCATTGTTTTGGGTTCTATTACGTTAATAAAGGTTCCCAATAACATTTTTATTAAATATCTTCCAAGCACAGACACTGAACCTCTTACGATTTTATTATAAGTATAGATAACTTAAAATCCATCATTAAACGTATTCATGATTCACATAACCCTTTGGATATACAGGGTGGAATTGTCAGCACCACTTTAAATGAAACCACAGCTTTAACTACTCTATATAAGCCTAATATAATTCGGAAAAAAAATAATTCCCAAAAATAAAAAAGTTATTTTTCCAAACAAAATAAATAATAAAATTAACGTTTCAAAATAAAACGCCATTTGTAATATATAACATAGGCACGCACACACTTACCTGTCAGAGCGGCAACGTCGCACGCGTCGCACGTCGCACGGATAAAAATCGTGAAATGAAAAAAAAATCCTACGTCCTAACTGTTGAGCTACCTTGATTAATTTTATTAGTTCTGTGTTTGAAATATTTTATCCTATATGCAGTTTCAGTAAAAGAAGCGCTGCCTCTTCCACCCTGTATATTTTTCATGTCATTTTTATAAAATAAAGCAATAATAGTGGGCGGCATGGTCGTTGTCACGACAAAGCTCTTGAATGAAAAGAAAAAAAAACAATAATAGTAATAAACTTTTCTAGTAATAAGATTGTTTTGTATCATATTAAAAAAGCTATAAGGATTTACATTATTTCATACTAACACGCTGTTTTATATCATAATCATACTAATTTTTTATCTTATTTTTATTTTTCTAATGAATCAGCCGAAAGTAATATTTGATGAAAACGAGATGAAGATATTCTTTTTTTGTATTATAATATATTTAAATAAAAAGAGGGAACATTTTTATAATGACAATCATAAAACTTTTGCCTTTATATTTATTATATTTGTTTTGGGTTCAATTCCAACATAAGTATTAGATTCTTAAAACTATATCTTAAATGTAGAAATTAGGGTGACATTTATTAATAACTAAAGGCTTATGACATTATTTATTTTATATGTAATAAGTATTTTAAAAAATCATTTATAATTTGTTTTGCTATTATTAAATTTATTGTGAAACGATACAATATTGTGAAAATTTGATAGGCAACTAGGCCAAGAAATATATCATTTTCTGTTGTCTGTAGTTATTTAACATAAGAAAAAACCAAGAGATTTCTTATCTCTTTGTATCATGTTTACATTTGTATCATAACACAAATATCAATTCTTTTATGATGAAGCAAAATATCTCAATAATGAAAATACTTAAAATAATGTAAGTCTATACATTGAAGGACTCATGGTGAAATTTGGAGAAATCTCTTACAAACTACTGAATTAAATGAAATTATGTTTATTCGATTTATCGCATATAATTTGATATTTGAAATGTATATTTCTTGTGAAAATCATTTATATGTTGAATACAAAAATATTCATTTTAAAATCTAGTGCAGCATTTTATCACATCACACCTTACAGAGAAATTAATAATAATAATATACTTAAATAGTAATTATGCGATAAATCCCTTACCAAAACAGCGTCAATCAACATATACAATATTAAAAAATAACTCGACTCACTCAATTCCGTACAATTTGAGCGTACGGTCCATACTAGTTGATGCTATGTACTGAGCATTCTTACCAAACCTTACACCAGTGGCCGAAGCAGTGTGATCATTAAACACTTTTAACTCCTGCCACTGTCTACACAAGTACACTCTAACATCTGTGCCGGCTATGGCCAAATAAGTACCGCTTTGGTCGAAGCACAACTCCTTAATAGCGTAACCCTCATCTAATTGAATAGTTTTGAAGTTCTTCAGCTTCCTCAAATCCCATAGTTTCACACAGGAATCCTCAGCAGCTGTCGCCAGGTAGTATCCGTTTTCTGAGAAGGATATCGAAGTGACTGGGCCGACATGGCCAGGAAAGTTTGCTACGTTGCTCTGCTCTTTGAGGTCCCAGATTTTGACCTGGGAGTCTTCTGTGCCAGTGCCGAAAATCAAGCCGTCCGGATGGAATTGGGCTGTTGTTAGGCTCACGCCTGATGCGTCACTGACCTGGAGGATGAGACAATTTTATAGAATTTGTATAATATTTAATTTATTATACATTAGCAATGATCTTATTTATTTTTGCGTAATTAAAGATTTATGACATAAAGAATTGACCTTTAGCACAATAATATAAGCCACATAAAAAACATATTTTTTTCTTCTTTATGCTGTATCTTGCAGATAGTATGGTAGGCAGAAAGAATGTAATGTCAAGACACTACATTCTCCGATTTACGCTGAATTTTGGAGGCATTTCATGTTGAGTGGCGGAACTCAACGACGCGTTTTGTTTAGGTACCAGAGCGAGGAAAATAAAAAATAGTAAGTATTTCACATTTTAAATAAAACTTCATTTTCTCGAGTGGGATTTGAACCCACAACTTGTCGCATTTACAGTCTCACACTTGTGTCCCTGCACCATATAGTTTAAATAAAAAAGTCAATTATTTAGCAGTTAAAATAAACTATGTAACTGTATCATTTTCTATTTTTATACTAATCTTTACCTTAACCTTTAAAGGGAAAAGTTAAAGATTAACTTTTCTCACTTTAATATGCCAAATTGCATAATTGAGCTCTACCTAACAGTGTCTCAAACTCCACAAAGTAGGTTCTTTCTGCCTGTAGGTTCTATCTGCTGTATATAAGATACGACATAAAGTTATAAAAAACCACCGTATACATACCTTAGTAAGCAACGCCCCAGTCCTGATATCGGAGAAGGCCCAGTGCTGGTCAGTGGACGTGGACAGCACATAGTCTCCCGTGGGATGGAGGGAGAGTCCAGTCACTGGACCCTCGTGGGAGCGTAGCACCACTGTTGTTTGGGAACTAAAATTATTGTAAAAAATATTATTTACTATCGACTATCATGTAAACTATAGCGGCCGTCAGAGCGCAACGACACAAGGGTGTGACTGTAACGCGACGGTTGTGTGTTCGATCCCCACTCCAGGAAGTGAAATATTTATTTACGTTTATATTTCCATTTCTTCGCTCTAGTGTCGGGGCAAAAGTGCGACGTTGAGTTCTGCCACTCAACACAACACAATGCCTCCAGAATTCGGCAGAAAGTGGGGAACACAGTGAACCTGTCTTAATACTAGGTTCCCTCTGCCAACCCTGCTATGTGCGGGATACAGCGTGAAGCTGATTTTTTATATAAGCTATATCACTAAAGTTTCGTCTAAATCCATTCAATAGTCTTTGTGAAAAGAAGAACAAATATCTATTCTATATTCATAAACTTTCACATTTATAATACTAATAACTGATAATATTATCATAAACAAAACAGGTAAAAGTAAGAAAATGTGTATGGATAAAATGGCTGTGATAGCAAAAGGCATAGTATCTGATTGTTACATATAATGCAATAAATATGTAAAGGTTAAATTTTCACTTAAGGGTTTTTCTTTTCTGAATAAGAGAACAAAGCGTGGGTTTGAGTCCCGTTGTTCAACACATAATATTTCGAAAATTGGATGGTGCGTGGAGTACAGTCTTAATAGTCTATCAGCCTACCTTGCCATATTTGGAATACAGCATGAAAATAAAACAAAAAAATCAAAACTCACGTGGGCACATTCCAAACCCTTATAGTATGATCAGGGGATGCGGTAATAACTGTATCTTCATCTGGATGGTATATGACTCGGGTGACTTTCTTAGAATGTCCTTTCAAAATGGCAACCACTTGTTCTGTGTCCTTGTTGAAGACTGTTGCATTACGGTCATTGCCTCCAGTGAGGAGACGGCTGTGGTCAGATGGATTGATGTCCAGGGCGAGGATACCTGGTACACTGGCTGAATGGAGACCCTGGAGTGTGGAGGAATGTATAGAATAGAATAGTCGTTTTTCTTATAAAAATACAAATAATACTAAAAACATAGAAACAAAATTTGTGTATAATACACATACAATAGCAGTCTTGTTGCTTCAAGTAATCCCTTACAAGCAACCTATATAAATAATGAACTGGTTGTAAAAAAAAGGAAATAATTAATATTAGAAAACATAATCTATTTCTTATAATAAAATCACAAGATATCGATGTTTGTACATGGAATATACAAAAGAAAAAAAAATTGCATTGTGATTTTTTCATATAGCGGCGGTCTTCTTATCAATATGCTATATACTTAAGTTTTTTAAAATGTTTTCAAGACTAAATTATGATTATCAGTCACACATACCGGATGACTAGCCAGTGTTAGGAAAGCCCTAATCTGATCAGGAGCCACCAGCCCTTCAGGTACAGTTCTACCTCTCCTTTTACGTTCCTGAGTGAGAGCAGTTGCTCTTTCTTGTAGACGGGAGACAACTTCTGCTGACATGCCCACTGGAGTCACTCCACCAGCTGCAGCTGAAGCTTCAGCCTGGGAATTTTATAATTTAATATTTATAATAGATTAACATTGGATATGAATTAAATATCTTTTTTTTATTATGTTATATTTTGACAGCCCTTTCAATTCTAACCAAACAAAATTAAGTTTGTATAATGAGTATACTAATTTCTTTTGATATAGTTCTAAACAGATTATAGTATAAAAGGATGTTCGTTAAATGCAAACAAACTTATCAAAATCTGTCACTCAGTTAAGTACTGGCTTGATTTGTTTTCTTTATTGTTGTATATCAAGGAAGGCTATATAAAGGCTTTATTACAACATATTAATCTTTTCAATATAATCTACTATAGTAATGGTTAAGGTACCTGAAGCTCTGAGAATATGTCATGTACGTTGTTGTAAGAAATATTGTAAGTTATTGTCAATTGACTATGTGGGCAAAGCCGAACACGCAAACACTAGTACTATATATTTTTACTCTCAATAGTGAAGTTTATTATTTAATGTAAGTATTAAAAACATATTTCAACAATAATACACTCCATACTATAAAACCGATAAAACCACAACTTACAGCATGTGCGGGCTGTGGAGCCACAATACCAGCTTGCGGCTTAAGTGTGGCGAGTGCTTCACGGGCCGCAGTCACCTCCTTTGTGAGACGCGCTATAACGCGACACGCTGCGTCGTGCTGGTATAAAGCGTGGCTTAGTTCCTGGAATATCATAAAGAGCAAAATGCAATTCAATATAAGCATTCATATATTATAAGACTATTGGCTTTAGTAAACACAATAGTTGCGGATTGAATTCTCATGTGGAGGAATAATTTTGAGGCAAGGATAATAAGACAAAGTGCAACACAGAGCTCTGAGACTCAACATGCAATTGGGTGGAAAGTGCGAAACTGTATGTATCTGTATCCAGGATACAGTGTGAAGCTACAGTAGTTTATTTTTCAGCTAAAGCAGAGTAGGCTTAGAGAATCAATACTAAGACCCTTTATTCTGTAATACAGTAGAGACTGCAACTTTTAGATAACATGCACAAGTCAAATTCAGGTATTTATTATATTATTCTAAATAAATTATAATAGGCACAACAGAATTATGAAATAGCTTGACGACAGCATATGGCTTAGTGGTGATACTTGGATACTTTCCAAAAGGAGTGGGTTTATATTTCATTTTGAATTTGTATACATTCTGTGAAGAAGTATACTTTTTTATTAAACAGTCTTAGAGAACATCTTCAGGCAACTCAACTGGGATAACTTCGGCATCAATATCAATGGAGAAAAACTACACCACCTGAGATTTGCAGATGACATAGTCTTGTTTGCAGAAGCAAACAATCAATGAATACCAGCAAAACTAAATTAATGACTAACAAGACCAAAGTCAAAATAGAAGTGAAGGAAGAGATTGAATATGACAATGAATATATATACCTGGGTCAAACAGACAAATAAATAACACTTGGCAAAGGTACTGGTCCCTCCAAGTAATAATGAAGAATAAATCAGTGCCCATTTCAGAAAAATCAAAAATATTTAACACATGTATCCTCCCATGCCTCACATATGGCTGTCAGATTTGGCCATTATCACAGAAAATTGAACACAAGCTGGGAGTATGCCAAAGAGGAATGGAAAGGAGCATGATGGGCCTGAGATTGAAAGACAAATGCAAAGCAACAAAAATCAGGAGCATTACCAAAGTATCGGATGTCAAAGTAAAAACGCGAATTCTGAAATGGAAGTGGACTGGCCACATGATGAGATCACATGCAGGCAAGTGGACCAAAAAAGTCTCAGAATGGTACCTAAGAAATGGAAAAAGAGAGAGAGGGAGGCAGATGAAAAGATGGGAAGACAACCTGCCAAAGGGGTGAAGACACAAGTGGCACAAGTGGAGGGAACTTGAGGAGGCCTATGTCGTAGGACAGCCTGACCTGGTAGCTGATACTAGTTGAAATAACTATTAAAAATAAAAAAATGAAATAACAATTTTAATTAATATTCTAAATATATATATTGTAAGATGTTAGTTATAAGTAAAACAAAATTTGTAAACAGGTAAGAGAAAATAAAGGCTCTTTTTATTTTATACTTTGTTATACTTTGTTAGTAAGCTGAATTGTACCTGACGAGCAGTCTGCAGTTGTTGTCTTTGTGTGAATGTATGTAACATAAGTGCATCCCACTCATCTTGCATGCTTTTAAGAGTTGCTGGAATGGATGTAGCACTCGGTGGCTTAGGTTTGACAATCGCTGGCGCTATAAAATATAACAAAAAAATTTAAAATATGTTTTTAACCTACCCAAATAAATAAATCTATATATTAGAAAATATATTAAAACAAAATAATTTTATAAATATTTACAAGTCAAATAATAATTCGTCTACGATAAATAGATAATGGGTGACATACTTTTGAAACTTACTTTTAATTTCGATAAGGTCCTCCACTCGTAACTCTTTACCACTAATGGGGTCGACACCGTTTTCTATAATGTACTTTTCAATTATACGTTTCTCAAACACCGATCCCGATGATGGAGACACCACAGGCACTTCTGGGACCTCGTTAGATACTGCAATAAGCAAATAGGTTAGTTTGACCCACGCAAACAAAAGTATAATATATAATCATAAGTAAGCCATTAAAGCGATAATTTGACACAAGAAGTGGTAAATAAAATGACGATTCATATATTAAAATATAAAATCACTACGGAAAATTGAAAATAAAACATAAGCCACTGTTTGAAAGAAACCGGTCTTTGAGGTACTTTCGTTATTAACAATAAAAAGCAGTATTTGCATAACTAAAGTCTTTATACTTACTTGCACAGTACAACGCCATTTTATTTTAATATATTTAAAGATCCACAACAATGAAAAAATATGAAAATCACATTAGAAACAGAATTCCCTCCGACTTTAACAAACTTAAGCTGTCAAACATATAAAACAGATAAAATATATTACAGATAAAATATAAACAGATATGATAAACAGTTGACAACAAAACTGTACCACCCGCGTCACAACTACCTACCGTACCGATACTTATATTTTTCAATATATATTATTTAATTTAAAAAATAATTATTTTATGAAGTTAAATCATATAACAATATTTATTACAAATAATTACGGGACTGGAGTAAGTTGTCCATCAAGTCATCAAATTATAAACCATCTTATTAATAAAACCTCCTCTTTTGAGAAAAACTTTATAAAACCTGAATTCTATTTAAAAGAATGTCTTTATTATAATTATTTGGTGATTGGTGGACTTCATTTGAGTGCGCTTTATGACCCTTGTCTCTTACTATTCTATTTATACGGAATATCTTAACACTATGTTCCCTCTGCTATATGTGGGACACAGCTGAGAGCTGAAAAAAGTAGCTCACAAATATTTTTTAGCTTCAAGCTCCATCGCGTATATAACAGAATAGGCAGAGGGAACTTAGTGTTCAGACATTCCGTTTCCATCAAGATACTTCCGTTCCTCACTTGTCGACAAATTCTCGAGGCATTGCGTGTTAAGTTAACCGTCGTTAGTTAGGCATAAGCGTGAGACTTTTCGACGGTTTTTGAGTATGATTCCCACTTAGGTTAATGAATAATTTAATTTCCTGGCTCTGGGAAAAAGGCAAAACACGGCGTAGTCCTACCGCTGAACACTCAATTCCTGGAAAATTTGGCGGTGCGTGGAGAACACTTAACTCTAGATTCCCTCTGCCCACCCTGCTAAATACGGTGTGGGATACAGTGTTTTAGCCTATATATAAGATAAAAATATCATGATTCTTATTCTATTAGTGTCTTCTATATTATCGTAGTATAGATAGTAGATAGTAGTTTTGTATGTATACTAAAATTTACAGAGTAATATGGGTTTAAGAAAAGGTTACAAATGTAATAAAAGCAAACACAATAAAACAAATAAGATTTAGAAACTTTATTAATTTCCGAACCACAGTTAGAATAGTTTTTGCCAACAAATGGCACAATTTAGCACAAGACTTGTGTAAAAACTTACATTTTACCAACCACAACTTTGTACATGGCCACTGCAAAAATATTGTTGTAACTACACCAATATACAAATATTTATTTACATAATTAACAAAATACTTAATATTTATTTATTTACATTATAAAATGTAGAGTGAACAATATATTTAATATCATTTAAAAACTGTTTGTGTCAGACTTACACTAGATTATTTTTAAAGTAACAAAAAATAGTTCGTTTCTAAGCACAATTTCAAGTATTTATTTATTCATAAGTCCAAGTCCATATATAAGAACGTCGCCATATAATAAAAAAGTAAACTGTAGTCAAAGATAATGCTATTTCTATAAAAGTATGAAACATTCATAATACATATATAGCAGAATTATATATACCATAGGTAAAAAATGAGTAACACAAAAAAAATAGATTTTTTAGTAATTCCATTTAAAAAATAAACATTTATTCTACTTATAAAATAAAGTAACGAAAACCATTTCCTATGGCATTATTTACATTTCGTGTAAGCTAAAATAATACTAGATTGCACACTATGTATTAAAAATAAATATTTACAAATACTTGACTGGACCAAAATTGATTTGGTATAGTTCATTCTTATTTTATGTAGTTTCTATTACATTCTTTGGTTTGAATAGGACATGTGGGACAGCGTGACAAACGCGACTGTTATGCATTTGGTTCCTCTCTAGAACGATTTATTTCCATTTCTTTGAAAAAAACAGCATTGAATTATTCCACTCCACAGGTAATCTAGAAAATTGGGCATAAATTGAGAAACTAAGTGTCTTTTTAACACTGGGTTCCTCTGTCTACCTTACTTTATTATATGAGAAACAGCGTGAACTATGTAAACTACGTGTTGGCAGTCAAAGAGCATTATAACTTCTAAACTTCTCAGAAATTCTATAAATACTGAACAGGTCCTTTCTTTCTTTTTGCAGACTATGAAAGTTTGAATGTTTCAGTATTATTTGGGACGTAAGAAATTATTTTTTTAACATCACAACCGCAAATCTTAATTTTCGCATTTTGTGCTCAAAATCTAAAGAAAAGCCTATACAGTCTAGTTCAAATAGTGTATTGTCAATAAATTGACTTTCAATTTAAAAAAACTTACAAGAATAAGCAAACTTTACAAAAATATATGTATGGTGAAAGTAAAAGTATTTTTATTTAGTGTAGTATCATAATAGACAAAAACAAAGTGTATGTTTACGTTACATTTAGAGTCGGCTATACCAATCTGTGAGTTATATATAGTTATAACCTGAGACAAAGATGTACATTCGCATTAAATGGTTAATGATAAGCTATACTCGATTCACGAAAGCATGAGATAAAAGGTAAACATGTCAAAAAAGGTTCTTTTACATGGCAGGTTTGATGGAGTTATTTAGACTTTTACATTAATTATAAAAAATATTTATCTATGGATTTATGGAAGTTGATAGTTCCTCTGAATCCTCCGAATTCTAATAAATAATTGAATAATAGTATAAGCATAGTTAAATTCCTTTTTTGTAAAACCTGTGCATAAATAAATAAATAGAAATACAAAAATACCTAAAGTTTGAGAAATAGAATTTTTTAATTTACATTTTGTCTCACGCCATAATGAATAGCAATTATAAAATTCATATTTACAATTGTTTTTGGACCAATTTTAAAAAATGTATTAAAACAATTTCTCACATATTTCATTCATAAAAATAAGCAAAGTGAATATCATAATTCTTAAATTAGGTTAATTAGTATATACAAAAATTATACGTTACATCCATTCGCGCTATTCACAGAAGGGAGATGTGAAAAATATACTTTACAAATCTTAAAATCTATAAAATTTCAAACAATACTCCATCACCAATAAATTAAAATAATTTCATAGTGTCACTTCGCTATTTAAAAAAAGTGGATAAAATGCCGAGACCTAGTGAGATCACAACCTAGTGACGTATAATATATATTTTAAAATTATTGAGTTTAAATTAAATATATTTTATTCACTTCTTAAAATTTTTATTTAAAGTACTTTCTTAGCGATTATAATACATTTTAAATTTATTATATAACACTGTACAAATATTATTATTATTATATAGTTAGCACATTATTGTTCTACACAAGCACGGTGAGGGCGTGCGAAAGGACCCGAGATCACGATAGAGAGTCCCGCAGGTGTCGCACCGTGGCGTATACCTATCACAAAAATAGTATGATATTGAAGACTATAAATATAATTTACACTAACTAATTCTGTTGCCTTCTAATAGAAACAACAGAAAAATAGTTTTAGAAAAGAAATATTTTCCGCTAATGTTGTCAGTAGATATTTATGTTTAAAACCTTTCCATATGAAATTTCTTTAAAACTGATGTAATGTTAACATAAGAGTGACTTATTATTACATTTCTTCCTATATTCAAGAGGTGACGAGTGGCAAATTCGGGTGAAAAGGGATAAAAGAGTCCTGGGACTAGTTTCTTCTATCCTACAGTGTTATTACGGAGAAAAAGCAAAAAGCTATAATAATAATTAAAAACTATGTTACAAGGGGAGGTCCAAAAAGTCGTGGAAGATGGGTGTCATTCTACTTGGGGACTCATCATTAATATATAAATTGAGTTTCAACCCTGTTGCGTAGTAGAATTTATTATTTTTTCTCATTTTTCCCCCTTCTTTTACCCTAATGAACAATGCGCTAAAGTTCAGAGAGCCTAACTTCTGGGTTGCCACGAGTCCTCGATCTATGTCCTCGAAAAATCTATGACAAAAATATACCTTAACAGCCGGCCCAAGCCTCAGTCGTAAGCATTGCACTAATTCCTCGCACGAGGCCATCACCAGCTCAGCGCCGGACAGCCGCGCCGCCGCCGCCGCCGCTCCTACTGCCGCGCCCGCAATACGCGACAACAGGGCTGCTACATCCTTCTGTAATAAGATAGGATTTTTATAAATTAAATAATTGCTTTCTTGTGGAAAAGGCAAGAGAAACACGCGTGCGGTTCACGTCATTGTAAGTGGTCACCACCGCTCACAATCCTGTGTAACACCAGAGGAGCTACACGTGCCTAGCTACCCTGGTGTTACACGGGGAGAAAGACGTTTGCCCAGGAATGCGACAGTAGAGGCTAGTATAATATACTAACATAATAAAGTTGGTTTTTCCAAACTCAAAATGTTCTTCATTCAATTTCACTTTTGGATTGTCACTTTACATAAAGATTTCATTGGTCAGTCCTACTGGAAGCTACTAATGGCGATAAAGAATACAGTAGGGTTGTGGGTTCTATTCTTAATCAGGGGAATTATAATAATTTAAATATATTATTTAAATTTTTCCTTTTCTTACTTTAGTAATAAGACAAAAATGTTTCGCCACTCGATACGACAATAGATCAAGAAAATTAGGTGGTGCTCACGAAGTGTCTTAATACTACGTTCCCTCTAGGTACACTAAAGATAAACCTTTACCAACCTGTGACCAAGTACCAGGATCAGACGGCAATGACAAATCCGCCATGTGCCTTGCAATCAACGCATGGGGCGGCTGCAACGACGGATGTAGCATTGGACTTAAATGCGCCGGGGATTGATGGATGGATGAGTGTTGCGGTGATTGATGGATTGACGAATGATGGGGCGATTGATGGTTTGATGAGTGGTGGGGCGAGTTGTGGGCGTCTCGTCGTGATGTTGAACGTATTGGACGGTTGTCTTCACTGCCGCCCCGCCATCTTTTACCGCCGCTGCTTGATAATGATTCGTCGTCTGATACCTGTTTAAAAATATTAAGAAAGTTATATTTTTTGAAGCCAGTCGTAGCGCAGGGGCAGAAAGTGGGACTGTAAAACCGATTGGCTGTGGGTCCGATCCCCACTCGAGGAGATTAAATATTTATTTCAATTTATATTTCCATTTCTTCGCTCTGGTGTCGAGGCAGAAGAGCGGCGTTGAGTTCTGCCACTGATGCAATGCCCCCGGAATTCGGCAGAAAGTGGGGAACGGAGTGTCTTAAGACTAGGTTCCCTCTGCCTAGCCTGCTTTGTGCATAATACTTGACTTTATTTAACAAGTATTGTCTACATTTATTTGTTATACCTGTAACCGTTGCAGTATAGGGATTGAGAACCATTATATACAATATTTAGGCTTTATATAAAATATAAAAATAAATAAACTAATTATGATATAAAATGTTCTGTACTTACAGGTTCATTCCTAGCCACTTCCTCAACTCGTTTATGTTTTGGAGGTCGTCCTCTGGGAAGCCTAGAAATGATTTTAAAAGAGTATAGAAATTATATTTATATATATAATAAATATATATAATAAATATTTATAATAAATAAATATTTACTTACTTTTCTTTTGGCACTTCATTTGGTGTACTTGTTGATAATGATTTTGGTTTTACTGGTATTCTGAAAATGAATAAAATGTTTTTTTATGAGATAGAAGATTAATTTTCAAAGAAATTTATTTATTCAAAGAAATATATGTGATGCAACAAATTTTATTAACAAATTTTAAATTGTGATGCGGCATCTACTAGTACCTGTACCTGTGCATGGGCTGAAGCGGCACCAGGCGGTCGGGCGGCGGCGGCGGCGGCGCGCGGTAGGGGCAAGCGGACGCGGCGCCGTGCTGCTTGAGCGCGCCGCCTCGCACCGAGCCCAGCCCGCGGCACCCGCCCACGCCGCACGGGCCCAGCGCGCGTAGCTCCTCCGTCGCTATTACAGATAAACATCATTTAAAGGACGTTTCATTGTTATATTATACTCGAATCTTTATATAAATTGTAGGCTGTGTTATTCTGATTATACATCAGAATTATTCACTACATTATTGTAATCCAACAATGTCTTCTTTTTCAAGTATTAATGAAATAACCTTTAATCCATCCTAACAAACTTTCACGTTTATAATATTAATAAGATTGGCCAGAGCAAGATAATTGAAAATAATTAAGACCAACTGGAATTGTAGCCCAGAACCCATTAATTAATTAATACTTTTTAATTTTACATTTATTATTTTTTGCTTCGCATATTTCAAGCATATATCAGGGTAGGCAGCGAGAACTTCGCTCGGAGATATTCCATTCTCTCTTTTTTGTTTATTTAATAAAGTGCCTTTATAATATTAGTTTAAAAGTATAGATATATAGACCAACTACTAAAATATAACATGCAACTCACTCAATGGCGGTTCCAAAGGATGTCCAGTCTTCAAGCACCATCCCACTGGATGTATATCTGGAGAGTCATCATCTAACCAGCATGAAAGATCATCTGGCCATCCGTCGAAGGAAACTCTCACTTGGTGTCCCTTTATAGCGCTGATTGTTGCCACTCTTATTAGGAAAGGCACCTGGAATAGATTTTATAAATATTTAAGTATTTCTTTATGTAAAAATGTATGAGTTACCTTAAACATTTAAAGGTAGGTTTTCATCTACACTAAAATTAATCATTTAAAATTTCGTTAATATAGCTTCTTTTTGAGTCCACGAAATACCAACATGGCATCTATGCATATTTTATAGTAATTATTGTATTTTACATAATACACGTTAGTGAGTCCTATACAATAATTACGTTGAATGATAAGGCCTTCTTAAAATTCATTTGTTGTCTTAAACAGGCAGGGGAATTAAAAAAAATGCTAATTACACGCTCATTACCATAGAGACCTGCTTTTATATGCTAAGCAACTGTAAGTTTTGTTGCTGATTAATAGTTTTACTTAATTAAAACGTAAATGTTTTCAATAGACGAAACCGAAAGTCGAGAGAAAATTACAAAAAAGTATGAATTATGATTTTATTAATTTTCTTTTCATAATTTAGTTTCTGTTTTTAACCATGATACTAATAAAACTAGAGAGTAGACAGATTGTTAGTACCTACTCACAATTCTACATTCACATTATGTTAAGCAATTCATATGTATTGGATTGTAAAAGCCCAACTGAATTGTGCAAAATAATCATTATTCGCTATTTTAACTGTAAGAAAAATATGTTTTGTTCATTACATATTTGCTTGTTCTATTTTAGAAAGTTTGAGTTCCCGCTAATAGAAGTCGCTATGCATTTAAAAACACAAAAAAAAATTCCATAATATTATCTTCTTATATATAAGGAGATGTTCCCACTGAATCATGTAAGAGGCACGCACAGCCGCATCTGTTGATGGTAGAAACGTGAAATTTGGATAGATGTTTATTTTCAAAATTTGGACACCACTAGGAAAGGATTTTGAAAAATTTTAACCCTGACGGGATGAAATAGGGGTTGAAAGTTTGTATGGGTTTTTTTTAAATCGACACAGATTTTTATAAAATTTGAAATTCAGACTCTTAAAAATATTTCGTTGAACACGTGTTTCATGGATTTTTAGAATTCACCCCTAAAGGTAAATAAGCAGGCGAAGTTGCGCATGTCCCCTAGTAATAAGTTATATCTATAATAACTTACCCTAGGATCAACCACTTCCAGCTTCATGCCGGCCTTGTACCCGGCGGGCGGGCGCGTCTTAAACGCGCGAGGCGGCGCCGCCGTTGACATCGTCTCCGACAGGTAGTTCTCCCATGAAAACGTGTCTGGGTCCTTGTAAACTGTTAAAACATATTGCAACATAATACATCTGAATATAGTTTTATTCATATTAAATAAAGTTATATGTATTTTTTTATAAAAGTAACGAATCGAAACGAAATGTATGTACGTTCTAGCAGCATAGAACGTATATCTCGCTACCTTAAAAAAAATATAAAAATTAAAAAACTTTTTTAAATGATTAGATTTTATTTTATTGCTAAAAATGTGATTTTATAAAAAAACATCTAACAAAAAAGTAACAAATAATTGTTCCAAAATATAAATATCACCAATATAATCACCACGCACTGCAAAAGAACACTACACGAGAAGACGCTTCGGTCTGCACTTAAATCAAAACAAATTAGAATTACTTAATTGGCGCAACACAACGGCTCATTTTGTCTAACAGGTCACATAAATACTATCTCATTTGATTTGAATCTATTATTACGTTCAGTCGGACGACTGCACTACGACAGAGTAATGTGCTAAATGAGCCTTTAGTTAAGGACAGTATGGCCACCCAGTGGTCTGAAGTTAGTATATAGCTGCGAAGACTTGATTGTGATTATTTTTTCGTCGAGTAAACAACTCGCAATAGTTCCGAAAACCTAACTTCAGCCAAGACTCATTGACCGCACTATATGGTCATAGCAAGCATCCCTTATCATAATTATTATCAACTAGTTTTCCTGGTCTAAAGGGATACTGTTATCGTGTTACTCTCGTTATACCGGATATATATTTTATGATGCATACCATAATAACTAAAATAAATAATTTTGAGACCGTCCCGGCAGACACCCAAACAGTCAATTCCCACTCGGGGAAATGAGTCATTTTCATAACAAGACAAAACGTGCAGTTTCTGTTAACGTCACACAGCAGGTAACGTCTCGAAAGGGCGATGCGTGGGGAAAAAGATACCTCTCTCCCCACGCTTGTGTTCTTGTTACTAAGACACCCTAACAATAAGTTCCCTCTGCCTGCCCTGCTACACGAATATATATGCGAAATACAGCGTGAACCATTTTTTTAAACTAAGCGGTAGTTGTTACCCCTTCATTATTACCCCATTTGGTAATTAATAAATTACTTAAAAATAGTTTAGAAATAAAATTTTAAAATAGTTAATTAGAAAAACGTGAATAATAATTGAAAGCAATTATCATTTATTATATAACGAGTTGATTATTGTTATTTATTATAAATAGCAATAACCACACCTTTACCTTTAGTTATTAATTATTATTTTATTTATATAATTACCGATTCTCTCGCGGCTACGCCCGCTTGAATCGTAAATTACTTTCGTGTTCTAATAACATTATCACTCAAAAGGCAATATCTATAAATTTAAAACTAAAGTCGGACAAATTTGTCAAATAACTACAGCAAATATTTGAAATTGATGTAACTTTTTTATTTACGAGTATAAAGCGATTGCAATAAAACAAACACTAAATGTTAATGGAAGAATTGGCAAAATTTCTTAATAGTGAAAACCGCATTTAAATCGGTTGAGACATTTTTGAGATTAGCATACACAAAATGTATGTAACATACATAATGTTTGTTTGTATGTAAGTATATGTGTAATGTGTACGTTTAATTAGGTATTTATATTTGTATATATTTAATATATGTATGCTGTTTGCTTTATAAATTTATTATTATTATTGTTTACACCACAACCCTTTTCCCCCCTTTTTTATCCTATGCCTTAAGGTTGCCTGGAAGAGATCGCTGTTTTAGCGATAAGGTCGCCTCTTTTCTTCCTTTTTTGTTGTCTATTTTATTGTTATATTTCTTATGAGTGTACAATAAAGAGTATTATTATTATTATTAAACACAGAAATGTTATTTCCGGGAATACAGCGTAAGCCGATTTTTTTAACCAATAGGTATGTATAACATACCTCGTATAATAAATATTAAAAAAAAATATCAAAAATTATACGTCATATGTGTTTCTTCGATATTTAGCGACATACACCTTCAAAACCGATTGATAGAGAAGTCTCGTCGCAGCTGTATCCCGCACAAAGCAGGGTAGGCAGAGGGAACCTAGTTTTAAAGCACTCCGTTTCCCACTTTTCACCGAATTCTGGAGGTATTGTGTGTTGAGTGGCGGAACTCAACACTGCCCTTTGCCTCGACACCAGAAGGAAGAAATGGAATATAAATTATAATAAGAGAAGTCTCTCTTGATTTTAAAAAACATTACATATTTTAGTAACAGAACTCAGCATTTGTGTGTTTTGTTGTACGGGCGTCCCTCGTATAACACGGTTTCGATATTACACGGTACAAGAATTGATACTAATATAACACGGTTTCGATATTACACGATACAAGAAATGATATTAATATAAAACGATTTTAAAAAATATGCATTTTAAATTTGAACTTTTTTCGGTTCAATAAGCTGTTTCTACTTGTTTTATACTATGTAATTATTATTATTAGTATTTGAATATATTTTTTGTTGTATTTTTTAATTTTTGTATTTCATCATAAAACTGAATTTAATTAATTTTTCTTAATAAAAACTTCAAGGTAACTTCCTTTTTCATTTATGTAGTATTTAGAACGAAATTTCAGCGATCATAAAATTTTACACCTTAAGATTTGGTTTCGATATAACACGGTACATATTGCCTTTATTTATATTATTTCAAAGTTTCGTATAACACGGTTTCGATATAACACAAGACAAGGTCTCGATACTACATGGTGTACAGTAAGGTATACCTAGTTTCGTATAACACGGTTTCGATATAGCACGGTACGAATTAACCGTGTCATAAGAGGGATGCCTATATTTAAGTATTTAATGCCTAAGATGAAATCGAACCTATAACCATCACTTACAACCACATGTTTTCCAGCAGCGCCGCAAAAGTGTCAAATTATACATTACACGTAAGATAAAATTGATCTATAATTAAATTTAAATATATGAATGTAATAAATATTTAAATATATAATTATAAAAGAAACCAATACCATTTTTGTATGGGTAATATGGGTACAAAAAAAAATTAAAAAAGGAAACGGGCTTAATAAAATTTGAATTTTAATACACATTTGCGAACGTTTATAATTTATACATACATAAAAAACATATTTCCTTGTCGAAAGCCAGATAATATATGTATGTAACAGATATAAAAGAGCTTTTATTACAAATATATGAAATACAAGATTAACTTTACAAATCAATTTTACTTACAGTAGGTAAAACCATTTAAAAATCTAATATCACATTTAACACGTACACAGAAACGAAGAGTTAATAATTAATTAAAATTAAAACGCGAACGTAAAGACACCACATGATGTTACATGATCGACGTCTGAACGGCAACTGATAGGGAAGGCTATTTACGTATAAACATCGGCCCGATTAGACTATACTTGTGTACACATTATGTATATATCCTTGTACACTCGTTAAGAAACTAAAAGGAGTGGAACGATTTGATTTGAAATAACTAAAACAAATGTATTTTAGTAGTAAGTATTAGGTATAATAGACTAAAGCTAGCTAAACGCCGCAAAGGTTGTAGGTTCAATATAATATAAGAGTAATGTTTTTATTTAATAATTTTTATTTTACACTATAATTTTACCTAATAAAAGCGTTATAGTAAAGTTAAAATTATATATATATTTTTATATTTTTAATAAGGAAAATATTTACTAAAAAAATATATAAGTGAAATTTATTTAACAAATTGTTAAATGTTTAAATATAAATAATATCATTCTTAATTATCTGATTTAGCGACGACTCACGCTGAGTAAAAGAATAAAAATCAAAGTTATTTTAAACAATGAAAACAAAAGAATATTGAATTGAATCTTTCTTGTAGCTTCATGATATATTCTACACTTAGGAGGAAGAGGGAAACCTGGGAACCGAGGGTTAAGACACTTCGTCCTCAAAGAGACCCTTTCGTTTCACAATAAAAATAATGTGAAAAACCTTCTAAGAACCAACATAAAATATACGATTACATAATTCTATATCATCATTTTTACTTAGAAAATATTTTAGTTACCTTGGGGCAATTAATATCGGAATAAATATTTTACGTTACGTCATAAAATGGTGTATTCATAAAGATATCACAGAGTTAAATTACGCACAAATACATATACGTACAAACATTACCGACATATTTGTTAAAGAAAGTATTCTTTTGTTTACAATAGTATAGAGCCCAATTGTAGATCGAACCTATTAAAATAAGTTATGACATCCCTAATAAATATTTTAAATTTGCTACCCTGCCGACTCTACCTACTTCTTCTATTCTTTATCTTTTTTAGTGGGAATCGAACCCACAAACGAAGCATTGACAGTTGGACGCTGGGTGTAAAGTTAACACGAAGAAATTGTATATTGAGGGCAAGGCGGCCTTAGTAATAATGTAACGAACGGATTACTACAGTAATGTCAACAAGTGGTGGCCCCCTTGATGTTTGGAAGAAAATTATCAATATTAAATCAGCTTTACTCTGTATCCTGCACACAGCAGAGTAGGCAGAGGGAACCTAATGCTACACTCCGTTCCTCACTTTCCGCCGAATTCTGGAACCAGACTTTGATTCTAGATTCGACACAAAAGCGAAGAAATAGAAATTAAAATTTAAATAAATACTTAATTCTGCGCTACGACTGATAATAATAAAATAATCAAAAAATAATAATAAAAGATCTAAAATCAAATATGCGCAGCCATCGACACCTAACTTCAGGGCGGCCACGTCTGGTTAACCGTAATGTAACTAGTTCGAAACTAGTAGGTATAAAATCAAATCGTTTAGATACAGCAGCACATGTATATGTGTCGCAAGTCGCAAGGTTACCTCAGTTTCTAAAAGAACATAAATGGGTTCCAACCCGAAAAATACTAAATAAAAAAATAAATAACTAAACTTAATTCAACCATAATGTTTATACGTGTATATTAGTAAAATGCTGTTCCGGCAATTCGCTCACATGGTGGGTGTCCTTCAATATAATAAAAACATATTAAATATTTTATTGCAATAAACTTGCAGTTTTAGCTTCTGTTAATCATTGGACTAAGAAATATAAAAAATAATACACTATTATTTAGCTCCACACTGAATTATTTGAGGAATTGAGTGGCGGAACTCAACGCCGGGCTTTATGTCAGAGCGAGGAAATGAAATATCTCAATCCTACAAATTAAAGATAATTGAACCCACCTACAACCGCCTGTAACCCCTGTATCCTGCACTTAGCAGAGTACGCAGCAATAAGCTAATCTTAAGATACTTTGTCCTCTACTTTTCGCCCAATTTCGAGACATTGCGTGATAAGTGGCGGAGTTAGTCTTAGCGGCTTCAAACCATGGGAATATCTGTTATTTTTTGATATTAAAAATTCTGGGGTGGGCAATTAACTACTCTGGGGTTGATACGAACCATCACCCCACGTTCCTACACCAATGCCTCCACTACCACTGCGTTTGACTAGTTAATAAGTAATAAGAGAACAAATGGACAGATAGACAAAAATAAATATTTGCAAGGTTGGTATCCCAATGATGGCTTATCAGTCAGTCACTACTTTAACAGGTCAATATTTGATAGTAACCGATATAAACAAATAAGATTATCAAAAACTATATTTTCATAGCAATAGAAGGGACCGTTGGTATAAATTAAAACATTTATAAATAAAAGAATAAAGCGGCTTGTGATAAAATTCGATTTTTTTTCTCTTTTTCAGCTTCACATTGTATCCCGCACGCATCAGGGTAGGCAAAGGAAACCTAGTGCTAAAACACTCCGCTCTATACGTTTGCCGAATTTTGGAAAAATTGCGTGATGAGTGGCGGAACTCAACGCCGCGCTTTGCCTCGACGCCAGAGCGGAGAAATGAAAACATGAAATATTTCATTACCTCGAGTGGGGATCGACTCACAACCTGTAACGTTCACGGTCACAAGCTGTTGCCCCTGCGCGACTGGCCTCTAACAACGTTTACTGAAGTTAAGCTACTTGGTATTTGTATGCCTCATATTTCAATTATATAATTATAGTAATGCACTCAACTTATACTGGAAAGTGGATATCACAAATTAAAGGAGAATGTTTACTTCCTAATAAAGTTACTAGTCTTTTCCGATGATTATTCTGGAAAATCTTCATATTTAAAGCAATTATTTGTTGTATAAAAATCTAACAGGAATCTATTTTTACGTAACAGAATTCCATATAAAATTAACTCTCAAATAAATAAATAATCAAATAGCTCAAAAACAAATTGTTTGCCTACTTAAAAATAAACAACAGGTGGGCTCCACACAGTAGTCATACATGGTCATCAAAGACAATTGTCTTAAAAAAAACATCCCATAATTAAATCTTAAAATGAAAAACACAGCATATTCTTAACCCGTAAAAATATATATCAAAACTCACAGTTAGGTGGCGTCAACGCTAGTCCGTTCTCCTCCGCCCATCCCACCGGGTGTATGTAGGGAGATGTGGGGTCCACCCAGTAGTCGTACATGTCGTCCCAGCTGTCGAACGTCACCAGGAGTCGGTTGTCTAACATGCTGGCGACCGAGGCCACGCAGATGAGCTCGTTCTGACGGTCTTCAGCTTCTAGCTTCATGCCCACTCGGAAACTATTGGGTTTTATCTAATGAAGAAAGAGAGAGAATATTATTAGGTAATGTTGATGTTATTAAGTAGGGCAATGATGGTACAAACTATCTGCCTCCATGTTCGCGCATGTCTCACATATAGCAAATGAATATGAAATATGTAATGTTCAGGCATTTTAGACAAAGAGCTTTAATTCTCAGACACCAATACAGCAACTTATACTACTAACTTATTTATTCTATGTTACACTCACTAACTACTAATGTTTGCCTGTGTTAAATAAAACAAAAAAAAGACAATTTATAAATATAAACTTATCTTACCGCAGTAGTAATATGAGGAAAGAGTTGTCTAGGCGCTGCGATCGCGCGTATCTGCTTCAAGTATACAGGCCACGAGAACGTGTCGTAGTCGGCGGGAGGCTTCAACGTACGGTTATTCTTTTCACACCAGCCCGGAGGAAAGACGTCTATCGAATCCGCATTCACCCAGAAATCATAAATATCTGGGTATTCGTCGAAATGTAATCTCATTCTATAGCCTTGTACCTCTGCCACAGATACTACACAAAACATAGATGGGTGCTGCGGATCTATCGCCTCTAGCCGCATGCCAACTTTGAACCCATTCTTGTTATATGGGAATGGGTCCTTGAATAGCTTCACTGGTGCCGACTTAGCTTTGCACACGTCAAGATACCGCATCCACGAGAATCCATTTTTGCCGCACATCCAAGGATATTTCTCGTTCTCAATCATATCCTCGCTCATCTTTAGAAGTAACGCTTCAGGTATCTGGACCTCATTCGAGTCATAGTGTTTGAGCGGCACTTTGTCTTCCTTGCCGTCTTTTAATAAATCTGAATCAGAGTTTTGTTTGCGCATTAGCAACTTCTTGACTTTATTGCGTTTCTTTGCCAACTCCGACTTTTCTTTCTCTTTCTTTTTTTGATTTTGGACTTTTTGTACCTCAGTTTGACAGGTGACGCTACAAAAGCTCGGCGTGATAAATTCGGCCGCCATGCCGTGACACCCGCAGCCCTCGCATCGGAATAGGTCCTCGGGTGACGTCGGCTTCTTCTCCTTACTTGTCTCAATACGTTGTTTTAAAGGCGTATGATACTTGGCGCCCGAATTAGGGCCAATACCCTGATTAGATATCTCAAGTAGGTCAATCATACCAAATTCATTTGTTTGAAAATGTAAACTGCTTCCTTTAAGTTGCGCTACGCCATTATTCCATGTCAGACCAGGTGGATCTTCTTCTGTAGTTGAATTGGATTCGCTTTTTAAAGCAAAGCTTTCATTATTTGCAAACTGCATTACGTCGGGTTTGATTTCGATATGCACTTTATATTCTTCCATATCAGAATCACCCAGGACGACTTTAGCTTCTAAATCTTTATCTAATTTTTCGTCACAGAATAATGATGGTACTCTGTGATCATCATTAACTTCACCGTCTACATGATCATTAGACTTACTTATGATTTTGGGTTGGGGTAATGCAAACTTCAGATTCTTGTTGGACATATTCTCCGTACAGAGCGAAATACGTCTCTTTATGTTAGCATTTGCCGTTTTCCTATCACTGTTGTCAGAGTTTGAGCGTCGTAATATCGCAGGTGCTGCAATAGGTATAGGTACTAGATCATTTCTGTCGAACATATTCTTGTTCAACAAGCTCTTTCCTTTTTCTGGTATAGATAATGTAAATTTCTCGCGTGTTAGACCACCTTCATCGTCTTCTATCGACACAGTATATATATCATCATTCATGGAGGCATTTGTTTCAGGAATGGACAGAGTATACTCTCCTTGTTCACCTGTAGGTTCAGCTCTTGAACCAGGTATGGCCAGAGCAAAGGATTTTTCACCTTTTGGGCTGTGTGGCACACAGTCTTTGCCATTCACATTCAAAACTTTACCTAAAGGCTGTAACGGAGGCATATCATCCATGGCTGTATCTCTCATAACAGTTATATTTCCTTGAGGATCATTCTGTATCTGACCATTAGCAATTTGTAAATTTATAATAGGACCCTTTGAGGCCATAGTGGCTGGCAATGTGACAGGTAAGATAAATTTAGTATTCTGCATCTTCGGTATATTCATAGGTGTAAGAAAAAGCTTCTGATTGGAATTTACATTAGACTGATTGCTTGATATTAAAATTGATTGATTTTCATTCACATTCTTTGTATTTGGTTTCTTAACAGAACTTAGATAAATGGCTTGTTTTCCTGGAGTTCCCGGAGGCATGGTGACTGGGATCATTTTGTCACTAGATTTAGGTTTTTGTATGACTATTGGCTGAGCAGTGTTTGTAGGTGTCAGTATTGATTTGTTCTGTGTTTGCATTTTGGGTGCTATGTTAGGTTTAGGCGGAACATTTGATATTAAATGTATATTGTTGTTACTTGTTACCTGAAATATAGAACATATATTATTTTATATAGTAAAATGGAGATATTATATAGTATTGAGAAAATTATCATAGAATTATGTAAATGCATCATACTTAGAATTAATAAATTGAAACAGAAAATGTGTTTTCAATAATAATTTATAAGTACTAACACTAAAAGATATGTAACTAACTAACATAATAAATACCATGATATAAGTAACACACAAATATAATTAGACATATATCTATTCCAAACTTCAATAAATATTTCACTTTCAATTTATTTACCAAAATAGTTTTGAGAATTATTTTAAAAAGCTAAGCTAAACAAATTTAAAACAATAATAAGAAGATAGATATCTTCATAATTCATAATTTAATAGTAGTCATTTATAGAATGTAAACCTATATGTTTTGCCATATTGTGGGTTGATATTGTAATCAGCATGAGAACAACATTTTGCATACTTATCAACTGTGAGAAAAATATACATTGTTTTTGTTATTAACTAGAATACTAACAAAAAATAAATATTATAAAAAAATATTTATATATTTTATGTACATATCTAAAAAAATAATGTCACTCAAAATTTGTATGAGCTGAATTACTTATATAAACTCAAAATATTCTTTATTCAAATACTTTAGCAAGCATTTTTGAATCGGTGAGTGAACATAAAACTACCATTGCCCCAGAAGGCAGTTCTAGTGAGAAGAACCGGTAAGAAACTTAATAGTTGCTCTTTTCAGTGTCAATGATACAATTTCATGATTACATAGATAGTGGTAGCTAGTGATGTGGTGATGTGGTGATGTGGTGATGTGGTGATGTGGCCATAGATAGTGGTGAGGTGAAATAAAATTTAATTGGTAATTCCATAATTGTTTTCCAGTAAAAATTCTTGAACAGTATAATTGGCATGTTAGTATTGTTTTTACAATTACTTTAAAATTCTATAGTGGCAAACTTATAAAAATTGGCAATTAAAATATAAAATGTAATATGGTAAAATAAATCTTTTATATACAACATTTAAGAAATTAGTGATCATTAAATTATAATGAAATGAAAATCATGTCTAAGCTGTCTTATAAATATACAGAATATTATCCTACATAAACTACACAACCAGCTTGAAGCATAGCTGCTAAGTTTGTTTAAATATATGCATATAAAACTAATAATAGTAACTTTACACTTGTGAGAAACTGGTTCATCTTATAGAAACAAAATATGACAGTTGTTATATTAACTTAGTAATATTTATAATAAAAATACTCACAGGTCTCCTAACTATTATTTGTGGTGGATTCCCACTAGTGCTTGCTTGGTTTATCACTTCTGTACTAGATACAGGTTTCAGTCCAGTTGGAGTCTGTATGTACACTACATGAGGCATTGTTCTTGGTGGTCCTCTTAGTTGCACCCCAGTATTTGCAGTGTTTGGTAAAGACAGCTGAATAGAATTATTAGAACTGTTTGGTAACTGCACCACAGAATTTGAACCAACTTGCACTTGAGACACAGATGTTGGATTGCTCATTTTCACTGAATCTGGCAGAAGCTGTGTAGAATGTGACATGTTCATATCTGTACTACCATCAATATTAGGCCGAGGGTTTGAGCCCATATGGACATGTATTATGGAGCTGTGAAGAGCCTGATTGGGGTTTTGTAGAAGGGGCATAGACGGCAGGGTCGGGAGCTGAATGTTTTGATTGGCAGTGGGTATTTGTAGTGGGACATTAATGGTCTCTCCTGCCGGTAGCTGCACAGGCACACTGGTCGTACCGGATACTTGCAGGGGAAGACTTACCGGGGCTATCTGTAAGGGCACACTACTGGGGCCACCCGACAGCTGAACAGGCACGTTTATATTGGACGTGGAGCCCGGTATTTGCACAGGCACATGGACCGTGGACAGCTGCAGCGGGTAAGGGGAGTTGTTGGCATGAATCTTTACAGGGGCTATAGAATGCGTGACTAGGTTGTGAGCGATAGGCATTGAGCTCTGCGGCGCCTGCACTGAGGACATGATCATGCTGCTCGGTATTGGCGCCTGAAAAATGGTAAACAATGTCATTGGGGACTATTTTTTCCCACCTTACACTATCTTATTATAATAAGACTCACGCGCAATGTGTTTAATAGCACATTATGCTGAGAGTTGCTTTGAGACAAATTTGTGCTCGCGGAAGTGCTAGCTGCTTTTAATAATCTTTTTTTCAATATTTCTGTTTTCGGGTCATCAAAGTTTTGAAGTGAGTTACACTGTTGTCTCTCCATTTCTTAATATCGAAAACATTTGCGACAACATTACATACGTTCAATTATCTTTTATAATTCATTATTGTCAACCTGTAACGCATATAAAAATTAAAAATTGTAATGTAAAATTTACCTTAACGCACCACACTTCAATATTTTTCACAAAGTCAAAAAGTTATGAAATATTAATATTTAATTGTTATAAAATAATTAAGTTAATTTTGGTAATTATTGAAACAAAAGAAAAATTAATAATTTTCTTTTGCGAGTATCGCACTCTATCAATTGTGCAGCTACTTTTGCACATCTACAACCTTTTAAAAAGAAAAGTTCGTGGAACACTAAAACACTAACTTGCCGCTTACCTTTTAGTACTTAAACATAAACAGTTTTTCTCCAAGTATTATTCTGAGCAATATACATTCATTGTCGTCGAGAAAACCATTAAAGAAAAATAAATTATATTCAGCAAAGCGACGAATTTTACCTGCCTACACAACTGGTAATAATTCTGACAACATAGCCAAAATGAACAGATATTTGTTATGTTGGTACTTTCGAAATATTGGACCAATAGAATGCGAGTGTTTCCATGACGAAGCTTTCGCGCCCGATTATTCAGCTAAAAGAATTGGGCCGATATAAGTACAATTATAAATATATATTTAAACTATCTGTAATTGAATGATTTTTGATGAGACATTAAAGTAACTGTTTTTGAAGCTTTAAATTTGATTCCATGTCAAAATTACAACTCAAAGAAAGCATAACGGTCGCTTGATTGCATATTTTAGTAGTAAAGTAAATTATTTCTTAAGCATGTTTTTTATCAAATATTACGTAATATTTTCCTTTTAATTTCATTAATAAGTATCCAGTACTTCAATAAATAAGTTTTGCATTGTCTAGTTTTAACATCTAGATAATAACTTGTAGTGAATCAACATTAGTATTTATAAATAACAAAACTTGATATGAATATATATATAATAAGGATAGATATGTTATCATCGGAAATAGCGGAAATTGATCATAAACAAGTTCACAATATCATCTTCCCGCTACGAGTTTCCGTTATAAAAATAAAATGGATACTTGTACGGAAATAAAATATTTAAAAAATATAAACGCTAGCATCATTTTAAAAAGACCCTTATTAATAAATCACTTTCGTCACTCGCTAACTGTATTTATATATAATATATCTTAAATTGTAAAAATTAAATGTTCATGGATTTTATTCTTGCAAATACCCTAAGCACATAAAAAGTTAATAATAAATAATGTTTATGAAAATTAAAATTTATTTATTTTTAAAGAATTCAAATTAGTTAATGTTAGCTATAGTATAAAACTGACCTGATTATTTCAAGAAGACATTTTTTTTAAAACTTATTCTTTATAAAAATATTAAACCAATTTAGAACTACCGTAATACCAAATTTATATCGCTATCTAACACACACACAGATGGACAACAAAGTGACCTTATAAGGGTTCCTTTTTTTTCCCTAAAAGCTACAGAACCCAAACAACTACAATAACACATCACATTTTAAATAAAACAAAAATGAAATAGTTATTGTAAATTTAAAACACGTTGTAAGTCCCAATATTTTTTGTCAGTCGACTGTAAAATAATTATTTTGAAAGCACGTGTACGCGATTAAATATCGATTATGTGTCCCTCGAAATATCGATGTCTTAACACCGATATTTTAAGTTAAAATTTTTAACTACTTAATCGATGATCATCGGGCATCCCCAGATGAGTAAATGTGTTCTGTGGGCATCGCTATACTAAAGGCATTTCAATTTTCAATAACAAAACAAATGTCAATTGTCAAATATATTTTGCAATACACGAAGTAAATCTTTTATTATTAATATTAAAAGGATCTTACCGTGTTAAAATTTAATGCTTAATAGATTTTTGTGTATTTTTTTGTATTACATAAGACGAAATTGTTGCGGTTTGTGCTGCTTGCTTGTTTGTGTTTTTCATTATATCGATATCAAAAAACTGCTGAAGTGGCTTACAATACCAGGTATATTTATCGACCTACCGACCGACTTAGACTATTATAACAGTGTCTAAGTCTTAATTTTACATAACTACTAAATACTTTATAACTTTAAAATCAATATTAAACTTTGCTAATTGTCTGGAACATTCCGTCGTCATATCTTATGGACGTGTTATGTAGAGAAACCTTTTTTAAATAGTTGACTTATTTATTGAAATATAATTTAGTACTTTAAAAAAATCGTAATCCTACATCAAATACAAAAAGAAATTGAATATATAGAAATGTATATTTTATTTACTAATAATAGTAATAATAGAAGTATATATTAAATATATTACTGTGAGGTGACAGAAAATGTTTAATAAGCTACTTATTTGTATTTCTAAACAAAATTTATATTAAAACAAATTATTATATTTATCAATTAAAGGAATATAGGAACCAATGTAGATGAGCAACATGAGCAGCCAACACCAGTATATGAGCGCTTCTAGCTCAAGAGTGGGGGATATTGAACACATCAGTAAGTTATTATCTCAATATTTATTTCTTTATTTTTTAATGTTTACATATCATTATTAAATAAATATATATGTATGTATGATATGTTACTTATGGCTCATTATTATTAATTTATTTCTATAATTTGGTAGATTGTAACAACATTTCCCTTTTCTTTTTTTTACTATAAGTCCTATTATTTTTTACCCAAAGTTGTTTGTCAGTGATTTTTTAAAGCAGTAGACTGCTTTCATACATTATAATCAAATGAGTATGTTTTACATTTCTATTATTTCATGTTTTTGTATCTTTTGGGTGCAATAAATAATATTCTATTAATCTTATATTAATTTAAATACATTTTCCTTCCCTAACATATATTTTTTAGTTTATGATTTTATTATGTTTTTCTTTTAATTTGACCTTGGAAATATTTATTAGGTCACTTATCAGAGCACATAGGGTCCTTGTGTCTATCCTCAGAATATTCGGATGTTACTCTGATTGTGGAGGGACAGAGGATACCGGCTCACAAAGTGATCCTAGCAGCAAGCAGTGACTACTTTAGAGCTTTGTTATATGGTGGCATGAGGGAAACAAATCAGGTAATATTTTTAGTTGGAACTTATTGGAATATTCAATAGATATTAGATATATAATGATTATAAATTTTTTTTTTCTTAGTACTACTAATTTCATTTTTAGGCAGAAGTAGAATTACAGGCACCACTGTTGGCATTTAAAGCACTATTGCGATATGTTTATTCTGGTAAGTAAAACAATTGTTACATTACTAAAATTTTAAGCTTATATATTGAAATATAAATTTAAATGTGTAATTTATGATAAACAATACCACTTAAAAAATTTGCATAGAAAATCTACATAAGATGATGAGAGAGATATAAATGTAACATTTTTTTATCTTTCATATATCTAATGCATGCAGTAAAAACAGACAATCTCAACTAAATTACTTTTCATTTTTTAATTTCAGACATTGTGTGTACAGCATTGGAAACAAACAAACAAAAAAAAGCTATTTGATTTCCATGCTCTGGTAAATCAATAAACAGTATTGAGTTTTGTAACTGAACACACAATCTTTTAATGTGGAAAAAGAAAAGCAGAATGTTTAGACACTGGTCGAAATAGAAACTTCTTTTTTCAATTTTGTTTTTTTATTGATTAAATCTGTTTTTCCTATAGGACACATGGGTCTCTCCATGCTCCGCGAGGATACAGTACTAGACATGTTAGGTTTGGCCCATCAGTTCAACTTCCAGGAGCTTGAAGCAGCCATATCAGATTATCTGCGACAAGTGCTAGTATTGAGGAATGTTTGCTCGGTTCTCGATGCTGCTAGGTTGATATAGAATATACATATTGTATTGAAATTTCGACTTTACTGCATTACTTTGGAGCCCTTGTGGCTCAACGGCAAAACATCTGGCTATAAACGCGAGGGTTGTAGATGTGATTAGTTACATAGGAGAAAATGGGAGTTACAGTTAACATTTCCTTGCTCAGGTTACCAGACCAGAGTCTACTCCCTCGTTACAGCCTTGGATAATTGGACAGAAAGTGGGGCAACACTAGGTTTTGTCTATCTTACTATATGCTGGATACAGCTGAATCTAAAAAAGAAAAACCTGAAATATTTTAGTATTTTACTTATAAATTACAAAAAAATATTTTAATCTAATGTTACAAGGTCTCCAAAGTGTAAAAAAATTGATTGATGATTGGTTTCTGCTTAATGTGGTAAATGTAAAAAATGTGTGTATTTATATTTATTTTCTCTTTTCATGTCATATGAAGGCTCTATGGCTTGTACGCTCTAATGGAGTACTGTTACAACTTCATGGACAAAAATGCTATTGAAGTACTGCAACATGATACATTTCTTCAGCTATCTGCAGTATGTATATAGTTATGTATAAAGTAAAAGTGTAGTAGGTAACAGAGAGTCTTAGCACAATTTTCCTTCTACTATATGCATAAGACAATGTGAAGCTACAAAAAAATTACAAACATTGTCCACAGGATGCACTACAAGGTCTGTTAGAACGAGATTCATTCTACGCGCCGGAGGTAGACATCTTCAAGGCAGTGTGCAACTGGTTCAACGCCAACCAACAGTGGGTCAAGTCTAGCAGTGGGATGGCTCAAGGGGTATGTTTTTGTTGATGTTGTATTTTATGTTGTTCTTGTGGTATAGGGTATTTAAAAATATAAAAGTTTATTAAACAGCTTAAATTGAACACATATAGGATTTTTTATGGTAATGAATCTTTTTTTTTTCAGTTTGGCAAAGGACACATCAAGTTCCATTACATAACTAATTAAAATGAATATGTATGGAAATCAATATTGATAAGCTTTTTGTCTACAGGAGAAGATATTAAAAGGCGTCAGACTAACACTGATGAGTCTTGAAGAGTTGCTGACAGTAGTTCGGCCATTTTCTCTCGTCACCCCGGATATGTTACTCGATGCTATACAAGAGAAAACGCAAACAAAGACTTCTCAACTACCATATAGAGGATTGTTGTGTAAGTATGTTGTTTTTTTGGTTTTGGTAAAAATTACGCAGAAGAATGATTATATTTAAAAATATGTTTCTTTTCCTAGTTTGAAACATTATACGCTAATAAATCAAAAAAAATGGAAGAATGGAAGAAGTTATTATTATTTTTCATTTAACAATGGAACAATTTTCTACTTTTTTACTTTTACTCCCTGTCTCCTTTGTTTTAAAAAATCTAATGGCTTGATTTGTTGTGATTGTTTATTCTAAATGACATTTTTATAAACGTAAACTGGTAGTAGATTGTTTATCGTTTCAAAATGCAACATGCACACAACAATGTGACTTTCCATTTTAATTTTAAAACAAATTATTTGTATTTAAATGGCAGTGCCAGAAGAAAACGTGGCAACCCTGAAACGCGGAGCCCGAGTAGTATGCGGCGATATGCGCTCAGCCCTCTTGGACGGCGACACCGACAACTACGACATGGAGCGCGGCTACACGCGACACACCATCACCGACGCAAGCGACAACCCTGGCATTGTCGTGCGACTCGCCACCACCACTATCATCAACCACTTACGCCTGTTGTTGTGGGATAGGGACAACAGGTGGGCGACACCGACACTGACACAGACACCGACACCGGTACTTTATACACCAAGACAAAAAGTTATAAGACATGTATTGAAATGAAAATAATTTATTCTTCAAGTAGGTGTCGAATCCCATGTTCTCCACAATCTCTTCAACTATAAGACTGATTTGCTTATATCGGAAAAAGCGAAAACAATTATTAGTATGTGACATATTGAAAATGAAAAAAAATATTTTATTATACATATGTATATATTTTACCCCCATTTTGCCCCCAGGTCGTACGCTTACTTCATCGAAGTGTCAGTTGACCAAAAAGACTGGGTGCGAGTGATCGACCACAGCAATTATTTCTGTAGGTCCTGGCAAAATCTGTACTTTGAACCACGAGTGGTTCAGTACATTAAGATTGTTGGCACCAGTAATACTGTTAATAAGGTTAGTTTTTAATTAAAAAAAATACAAATAACAGTTTCGAATTAAAGTTATTTATAAAATGTATAAAAAACTAAACAGTGTGATTTGAACTCCTGCCTCTTGGAAGCGCGCGTTTAAATCTCGTTAAGTTCAAATTTTTGTTAGTTTTCTAAGTGTGGAGTTAATTTTTTAAAAGTTGTGTTTATTTTAGTTTCCAATAAAAATATGTTTATTGGATAAAAGTTTAATTTTCCTATTTTTCTCTGTGCTTAGGTGTTCCACGCGGTGTCCTTGGAAGCTATGCATACAGCTCGCGTGCCGCCATTATGCGAGGGCTTGGTTCGTCCCACGCATAACGTCGCTACCCTCGACCTCTCTGCCGCTGTTATAGAGGGCATCAGGTGAATAATTTTTGTTAATTGGCGGGAATGTTATAGTCCCTTGAGCCATACCCATATCCTTATCCATATGCAGATCCGAAACGTTATATCCGTAACATTTAATCCATTTATTATGTTGATGAATTTTTGATAATTTAGTGCAAAATAAGAGATGTTTTAGTATTTTTTTTTGTTTAAAGGCACTTCTTAAACTGCTGCCAAAACAAATAACCTACACTCCATCATAACGTCTACATACATAATACATAGTTTTTCTAATATAGTCCAATAAGTAATATGTCGATCAATCGTTTTAGCCGTTCCCGTAATGCCCTCCTCAACGGTGACACAGAGCACTACGACTGGGAGCAGGGCTACACGTGCCACCAGCTCGGCTCCGGCGCCATCGTGGTGCAACTGGCGCAGCCTTACATGCTATCCTCCCTACGCATGTTGTTATGGGACTGTGATTACAGACACTACTCTTATTATGTGGAGGTCTCGCTCAACTACTGGAACTGGGACACTGTGGCTGACCGGACCAGGGATGCGTGCAGGTGAGTGTGTGTGAGTGAGACGGAGATATAGTTATGTCACTGTCACTACAAGTACTACTGGCATACGGGATTAGGGTTGCGTATAATCGATTGTATGAGTGTGACTGAGGTATAACGTATAGCGAGCGAGAGGGATATATAGTGTGTGTAGTGCTTCTGCGAGAGAGAGATGCAGGGTTGGCAGTGGCAGACACTGCCCCTGCAGACACTACGAATACAGCTCAACTTCTGACAAATAGAACCAATGGAGCTTGTAGATGAATGAGTGAGCGAGATAGATATATAGTACGTAGTATGTACGAGCGATGCAGCGAGGATTGTGCCACTGCCACAGCCCTCTGGCGAATAGGACCGTGACTGAGCATGTATGTGCGAGCGAGATGGAGATATGAATGTGACGATGATTTTGTATTGGCAGTACAAAGACTACTGAAATTCTGGCCTGGACCAAGAACACGTGCAGGTGAGTGTGTGAGCGAGACGAAGTGTTGCTAGAGGGATAGAAGACAAATCAGCATTTTAATGGTTTGTTTTTCTTTTACTTCACAGATCTTGGCAAGTTATATACTTCCCTCCGCGGCCAGTTTCTATCATTCGCATCGTTGGTACCAATAACTCAGTGAATGAAGTGAGTTTATTTTAAATTATTATAAGGTAATATAATAAAAATAGCATGAAAATATTTTCATTTCCTCACTCTCTGGTAGTAAAAAGTTCAGCGTTGAGTTACCCACTCAATGTCTAAAAAAAATAGGGCTAAAATTCGATGACTGAGTGTGCCAACACTAGAATGCCCTTGATAATTTGTGCTGCTGAATTTTTTCCTTAGACAAATTAACATTATATTTTTTTCTCATTTTGGTATATGCCCTTTAGGAATGTATGCTTTCATAATTACATTCGATCTCAACAATAGCTTATCTGCGTTGCGAATTAAAAAAATAATGTAATATATAAAAATATAAAATAACATAATACTTACAGGTATTCCACCTCGTTCACCTCGAGTGCCCCGCCCAAGTGGAGGAAGCTCGTGATGACCCTGCGGCCAAGAAACAACGACCTTCACGCGACCGCGACACGCGTGAACCCCGCGACCCTCGCGACCCGCGGGATGCCCGCGACCCCAGAGACCCAATTGACCCTGAAGCGCGTGATAACCATCTGAACGCTGATGATGGTGAGTGTCCTTGAATTTTTTATATTGTTTTATATTAATAAGCACTTATTTGGAAATTTTATTCTGTGTATTTGTAATTATCATTACTAGAGGACAAATTGAGGAATAAATAATATGCGTTGCCATTGCAACGTGTGCTCGTATGTTACTTTATAAATACAATTTTGTTTATTTATATTGTTAAATGCATGGTAGTGTGTGTTACTTGCGATTGCGTTCTACACTTCTCCTACATATAAGCGTGCCCAATTTCATAGTCCTCCGTCCGCGCAATGTTCATAAAAAGGAGTCCAAAGTTTTTGCTTCATCTTCTTATTTAAAAGATAATGGTTTAGAATATACTGGTTTTCGAATTATTGTGATACAGTTGGAAATGTATCACAATAATTCGAAATTTTTATTATTTGTAATTTAACATCAATCAAGTGCAGGGATTATTTTTTGCCACCTACTATGCAATATTTAAAAGAAGTGTCATTGTTACCTTATTTGTCTTAAAGAAATAATACATTTTTTGGGAAACATATGAAAAATAGAACATATAAGTCATAAACATATTATAAGGATATGAACCCGCGTCTCTTAGAAAACGTCCAAGAGGCGCAGTTTCAAACCCCGCCACCTTCAAATTTTTCTATGTTTTCTAAAAAGTGTTTTTCTGTCCTAAGTGTGAATTAACACTTTAAAAATGTAAAAAATATTAAATAAAACATTTTACGATACAGTTGTAAAATTCACTAAGCTGACACGAAATGTGTTTAAAAAACCTTTTGTATGTAAAACAAAATTCTATTATATTTAATTTTATACTAAATTTATAATAAAAGCAAAAGTTAAAATAAATTAGGTAACTTAGTTGCATATTTGGAAAAATCATTATATCTGTAACTGCTCTGAATAAAGTTAATGATGATATTAGGCTGGGTATTGATAATCGACAAGTTACTATTCTTGCTCTTCTGGATTTTTCTAATGCTTTTAACACCGTTGATTTTGATATCCTCCTAGCAATTCTTCAATCTATTAATGTATCCTCTGAGACTACTGAATGGTTTTACTCCTACTTACATGAACGCGAACAGAGTATCTATATTAACGACAAACGCTCATCTGTATGTCGTCTTAGTGCTGGTGTTCCCCAGGGTGGAGTGCTCTCTCCTCTCCTTTTTTCCATATTTATCAACTCCGTTACTAAGCTTCTATCCCTTTCCTTTCACTTATATGCTGATGACCTACAGATTTACATGACTACGGGCGTTAATGACATTGTTAAGGCGATCGATGCAATTAATTTTAATCTGCATACTATCAGTGCCTGGAGCAAGTCATTTGGTCTGTCTGTAAACCCCAAAAAGTCACAAGTATGTATCCTCGGTAATCCTAAACAATTATCTAAATTAGATTTTCCTTCTCTTCCTCCCATTATCTTTGACAATTGCAAGTTGGAGTATAGCAATACTGTCAAGAATCTAGGTATCAAAGTGGACAGCTCTCTCTCCTGGGCTCCTCATATCTCTGACCTAAGCCGTAAATTATACAACACCATTGGTAGGTTAAAGAGATGGAAATATCTTTTACCAACTCAAACTAAAATATCACTGGCACATTCACTCTTACTGCCTATATTAGATTATGCTGACACTTGTTACCTAGATTTATCACAACAGTTGCTCAATACGCTTGAACGCCTGCAAAATCTAGTTATTAGGTTCATTTTTGGACTAAAGAAGTTTGATCACATCAGTCAGCATCGCGTTAGGCTTCAGTGGCTTTCTGTTAAAGACCGACGGAATCTCCACACCGTCACGCTCCTCTACTCTATCCTTTTCCATCCTGATACTCCTATTTACCTTAAGGAGCGCTTTTCCTTCCTAGGCTCCAATTCCCGTCTTCCGCTCACCCTCCGCTCGAAAAGTGACAATGTTCTAGAAACACCGTTGTGCCGTACCCACTGTTACAGTAAATCATTTACTGTTGAAGCAGTAAAATTGTGGAACGCGTTACCACGACATATTAGGCAATCTACCTCTATAAACATTTTTAAAAGAAAAGTCAAAAATTATTATCTTTACATGGAGAGTAGTAATTAATGTGTGCTAATTTATTTTCCCTTTATTTATTTATTTGCTACATATCTTACGTATATAATCAGTGTATATATAAGAATTTGTGTATGTTTCTGTGTATATGTATATATGTATGTATATATGTATGTATGGTTATATTATATAATTTATTTATTTATTTTATTTCTTTGTTTTCTTATTTATTTATTTAGTTATTTTTCGCGTCACTTTGCACCGCATTATGCCCGCACTTTTAATTATATCCTTCCGGAATTTGGTTGCCTGGAAGAGATCACTTGTAGTGATAAGGCCGCCTTTGTGCATTTTGTTTTAAGTATTTTTTGTATTGTATCTTTTTAAGTGTGCAATAAAGATTTTTATTATTATTATTATTATATTTTTTACCACAGATGCAGGCAGCACCCGCTCGAATAGCTCAACAGAGAACAATGCGGGACTTCCCCCCGCAGAGACCGCCACAGAGGCAGAGGAGGGCTATGACTGAGTGCTGCATCTCTGCTGCCTTCCGCCCCCCTGCCTCCCCTCCGCCTGCCTCCTACAAGTATGCCTCCTGTACTGGTACACTTTGCTGAGGAACCTGTGACACCCTCCCTTCGCCTCTCAAACGCATGCCTCTCGCAAGTGTGCTTCTTATACTGGACACCGTGCTCCCTTGTCACACCTCTGCCTCCTTACAAGTGTGCCTCTCGTGCTAATAAAATGTGCTCAGGAACCTCTGATCTCTCTTATCAAGTATGCCTCTTGTACTGGTACAATGTGTATGTGTACAATACAGGACATATGAAGTTTTCCCCCGACCGCTTCTTCCCTTCTGCCTGCGTCCTGAAAATGAAAATGCCTCTTCTACACTACACTGTATTTAGAAACCTCTGACCCCAGTCTTTTCTGATATTGACACTATGTTTTTAAGAAATTTTCAGTAGTATTCAAAATAAAGCTTTTCACCTCCCCCCATTCCTTCCTTTTCAATAGGAAAGACTCTTCTAAAGTTTTACTACAATATGTTATTACTGTACTTATATATTAAGATTAGAAATACTTAATTTTACCGTAATCAATTATATTAAAAAAAATAGTACAGACTATGTCATGGCTTGTGAGGTCTCTTAAAATATATTATAGAATAATATTGATAATCTTAATAATTTTCTTTCTCTCTCATCTTTTCTGAGTCTAATGAATCAGAAAAGTAAACGAAGCAATTGAAAAAAAAATTGAATCTCACAAAGAGGCAGACAGCAGCAAAATATTATTAATAAATTACTTATATTTCAAAGTCAAAACTTATACATATTATTAAAGGCGACGTAGGTTCGAGTCCGAATTTTAATTAATTATACTATTTATAGCTCACAGATAGCGATGGTATTTTATTTAGTTCTATTAATAATGACATATTGAAACATGCATTGATTTGCTATTTTAGCTGCAATTTTCACATTTACTGCACTTGAGTTAAACATTTTTTTTTATACTAAAAGAAAAATAGGTTAATGACACATTAATATAATAAAATAATAATTATTTTATCACTTATGTAAAAAAATAATTTCTAGATGCCTTATAGTTCAGCATTTAGCTTATTGTTTAAAAAATAGCATTCTTGAGGAAGTATGTATCCAAATTATTATAGCTATAAACAAATAGCTCTTAACCTAAATAAATATTCCTCTATATGGCCGATATAAGCTTACTTAAGGCAGAAACTGCATAGAAAATATTATACTAGCATATATTTATATTAAATGATCCTTCCATATCAAAGTTAACTTCTATTTTTCTGTAATATGTAATTTGCTACCGCACTCAGAGAGTTTAATTAGTAGTTAACTTAATTTAAATCAATACAAAATGTATGTTGAATTGAATTAATGATACTTAAACATTTATTAACGTTTTTGAGTGTTATTGTGTATTATAATGATATGCTATTGTAGATATACTTTTGTAGATCGGACTTTCGTATTGTATAAGATAAATGCATAGATATATCCATGTTATATCTTTCGCTTCAGTGTAGTGTAATAAAAAAAACAAGTAACTTAATTCATATTCGGTAACTGATTTGATGTTAACAATAAGGCAAGCATAATTTTAGTTTCGTCAATAAAAAATATTTTTTTTATTGTTAAGAAGAACAAGAAAAGTGTGTATATAGCTATCTCATTTATGTTTATTTGTTTTATTTCGAGTCAATCTACTCTATTCTTCTATCCATTGATAATTTCTTTTATATTTTTTTTTGCAAAAAAGTTAATAAAAAATGCTTAAAAATTATTGTTAATAAAGTTATAACCAACCATTTAAAATAACTTTTTTCGGAACGTCTTTGAATTGCAATAATTATACATATTAACAGAAGTGATTTTGAATTGAATTAATCTTGTATAATTTGTTATAAAATAATACAGTTTCAGCACTTTTCACTAGTATATGCCAAATTATATACAAATATACACTGTAAAGGCGACAGGTTGTGGGTTCGATTCTCACTAGAAGAAATGAAATATTTAATATTTTCATTTCCTGGCTATGGTATTGGAGCAAAACGCGGCGTTGACCTCCGCCACTCAACACACAATGCCTTCAGAATTCGACAGAAACAGAAGTGTCCTAATCGGAACGGAGTTTTTTAACTAACATTAAGTAGTCAGGTTGCCTCAATTGACCCTGCTATGTGTAGGATACAGTGTGAAGTTAAAAAAAACATATACATATTATAATCCTTTTAAAATTGTTTCTATTGCATGTTTGACTTTTTTTGATGCATAATTATTTAGTTTTAAGTAAGTTAGTATTTTCTAGTCTGTTGTCCATAATGTAATGGCCTGTGGAGCAACTATTGTATTTGTTTTATATATTGTGTTAATGAAAAAAAATATTGTTGCAAAAAAAATATTTTATAAGATTTCAATTCTATGTGTTTTTTTATTTTAAAAATATGTATTTACTTTTTAATTTGAAAGGTTGTGATAAGATGTGGGTAGAATTTTGATGTTTATAAGTTATACATTTATTATTTAAGCATATTATTATAATAATGACGAAATAAATGTACATTTTAAAATTAAAATTTGATTATAACATTATATGTTGGAATGGTAGCGATAGTATCTTAGAATATTAAAATAGTTTAGTTTATTTTATTATGTAAAGTTTTAAAATCTTATAACTCACATTAAAGTTTCCTGTACTCTTAGCTCCCAAGTCTATAAAATATATTTGTGTTATAAATATAAAAATATCCCTATCTTATGTGCTATGCACATGAGATATAATCTCTGGAAGTCACTATCCAGTGACTGTCTAGGGTATAACTTCTTTGTGATAAATTCTTTTAAAAATTTTACAGTTGACTGTGAAAGGATTTGTGGGTAAATCCTAAACAGTAAAAACATAAGTTTTTCCCCTGTTTATATGTTATATTTCCCTTAACGCTTGTATTCATTACTAATATTCCAATACATCTAAACTAATGTTCTTCATTCCAAAACTAGGCTGAATCATCTTAAAAAAAGGAATTTGAAATAATTGTTTTAATAATATAAATTAACATCGTCAATGCCGTTGTGACACAGTGGTATGTTGTGGGGTTAATTCCCACTCTAGAAAAAGAATATTTTCATTTCCTCGTTCTGGTAATAAGGCAAAGGGCGGCGTTAAAGTCCGCTATTCATCACGCAATATCCCGAGAATTGGGCAGTGTATGGGGAACAGAGTCTTAACACTAGGTTCCCTCTGCCTACCTTGTTATATACAAAATACAACGTGAAGCTAAACATAATACATTACTTTAGAATTCTGTACCTACTTAGTATAAGTGAATGAGATTGGAAGATATTTGCTGTGATATTTCATTTGTATGTATGTATGAATGAATGTAAGGTAGTTGTTATTAGTTGCTGTCTAAGGCAAAAGTAAATAAAGCTTTTATTATGTTTTAATATATATAGACTATAGATATGTGTTGTTTTTTTTACCCTGATATTTTAATTTATGTACCACATATTATAATTATTATTTTTAAAATTAACACATTTTTCACTTAAATTAATAATCAATAAACAACATTGCAAACTATTGGACATGATTGAGTGCAATTATTGCTATTTGAAATATTTCAGGGAATGATTTGAAGCTCTGTTGTGAAATTTTTAGTGTTTTTTTATATCCAATAGCTTTTTTAAAAAAAGAGCACTTTTTAATTCAACTGTATGGCTTTAATACAGTATATAGTATAAACAAAGTTGATATATATGTATTCAAGGTTAATATAAAAAGTTTACTTTTAATTCATTAAATTTTATTTCTTCTTTATTTCTATTAACTAATTACATTTTCTTTTTCTTAAGTTACTTGAGGACCTCTTTCTCTTATAATAGCTCTGTTCTTTTTAAGAAGTTGACTGGGCTCTATTATATCTGGATTATTTTCTTCTGCAAATTCATCTAGCCTCTTTCTTAAAATTAATTTTAATTCATCTACACTACTACCATTCAATGCTGATATCCCCAAAATGTCTTTAAATTGTATAACTTTTTCTGGTCTCATTTCTTCTGGTATATTTTGGATAACATCATTTATATTTTGAAGTGATATTTTCACATTTTCAAATATCTCTTCAGCGCCTTTTAAGTCTAATTTGTTAATTGCTAAAATAGCAGGCTTTTCAAGTAATTCAGCATCATAAAGTTCCAATTCTTTATTTAAAAGCATGATAGTTTCCAAACATGACCTCAATGGATATTTTGGACTGAGTCTAAAACCTTCTATGTCAGCGATAAAAAGGAGAATTTTTGTTCTTTCTATATGCTTTAAAAAGTTATGACCCAAGCCCACATTCATATGAGCACCTTCTATTAGTCCAGGCAAATCTGCAATTGTTATTTGTCTCATGTCTGTATATTGAATGGTTCCTTTATTTGGCTTAATTGTAGTGAATGGATAATTGGCAATTCTTGGTTTTGCTCTTGATATTGCCTTTAGTAGTGAACTCTTTCCTGCATTAGGAAATCCTACTAAACCTATATCTGCTATAAGTTTTAAATCTAATCTTATATGATGAATCTGACCGAAATGTCCAAGAAAATTGTTTTGTTTGTTGCCACCAGGGCCGCCGCGAGCAACTATTAGCATTTGATCCTCTTCGTCAATCGAGCCTAACACTTTACCATCTTCTCTGTAAATAGTGACGCCAAGAGGAACTTCTAGTTTTACATCTACGCCAGGATTGCCAACTATTTTCGTTTTCCGACTATCCTCTCCATGACCCGCCGTTATTGTTTTGGCACGATATCGGTACATAATAGATCGGAGATCGGCTTTTTCTTTGCCAATACAATAAATACAGCCTCCTTGTCCACCCAGCCCTCCATAATTTGGAAGTCCAGTCCCGCCCGTACCTCCTTTTACATGAAGTCTTACAGTATCAATAAATTTACTCCGAAGAAACTTACGAGGAACTTTAATTTTGTTTACGGCTAGCCATGTCCTACTTAGAAACACCATTTTATTATGCTATTTTAAATACTTTATGTTACGTATATCGACATAGTGATTTACAATAGGACAAAAATTCTTGTTGTTCTTTATTTATGACGTTCCGAGCGTGCCAGACTTGCACTAATCACTTCGCCAATGTCAGGTTGATTGGAAAACACACAAAGGAGAATGTACAGACACAGACAATATTACACAAAAGGATAATGCACGTTAAAAAGAGATCTAGCATAGGACAAAAAAGGACACTTTTGGGTGGTGAAATCAAAATTAGTTTTAGGTTATAAGGTCATAATATGTCAGTTCTTTGTCACATTATATGCCAAAGGTAAAAAATTGTACAACTATAATACAATACAATAAGTACTTTAGTCAAAACAAAATCATTTATGTTCGTGTGCATAATGAAATTCATTCTGTAGTCTAAACTAAAAAGATATATTCGGATTACAATGCACTTTGTAATATGTCGTTAAAAAATATCTTTTAAAGAAGTCAGAATATTTATTCATTTTCCTCCGTAAAAATGGTAGGTGAAAAAAAGTGGATTTGTATTTTATGTAAAATCGCTTCTACGGCTTATCAAAACTTCGGTACGGTGTCATACTCGGTTATTTAGCCTAAAATATAATCGCTTAGTGACATTTCATGATGACGGCAACATTTTTAACCCTATTGATTTATGATTATTGATCGGGTAAATGTGTTCAGTGGTTCTGTGTTATTGATTATCGTATCAATATCAATACATTCCAAAAGTGATAACGCACAAGAGTAGATTTATTATGGCGGCATAATTAATAAATGTGTTAAACATAGATATATGTGAAGAAAAACTGATATTTTCTTAAAGTTATAAAGCTGCCGGATATTTTGATACCTTAAAAATACATTTTATACTTAATCTTAATTTATCAGTATGACTGTAACATATAAAATAATATTGTTTATATTAGTTGTCTTGCCTTTCGCATTGTGTAGCGATGGTGATAGATCGCCTTTCTTTCAAAAATGCTTAGTTAATTGTAGAAAGGCAAATTGTACTATAGGTAGGTTTTTTTATTAATCTTTTTTTTTTCGTCATAAATATAGTCTTTTCTTCTTTCCAATAGTCTGTTTTACTTTATATTTGCAAGAAAATTGCTGATGTTATTTTTTGTAATTTATTGTTATTTATCATTAATAAATTAATAGCCATTTATAAAATATTTATTCAGATGGAAAATTCCAACAACATGCAGCAAAATTCCAAGATAAATGGTGTCGTGTACTCTTTTGGTCATGTAAAGAAGAATGCATGTATAGCTGCATGTGGAGGACTGTCAGTGGCTTTGAGGAGAGAAACTATGAATATCCTAAATTTTATGGAAAAGTAAGGATTTTTTCAGATCATGAAAGAAAGACCAGTACTTATAATTAAGTTGAGGGGATTGTAGCATTGTGATTCAATCTGACTGTAAATATCATGGAACCTCCATGAGAGGAGGAGAGGAGGTTCAAGTGTCACTTGAGGGGATGAATTTTTCATCTTTGTACTTTGACAACAAATATATGCCCTGAAGTATTTAACCACTCCACATATAATGTTTCGAAAATAATGGGAAACAGAGTAATACACTTAACACTAGTTTCTCTATGCCTGATACATGCAAGATGCAGTGTGAAGCTAAAAAAAGGAAAAATATACTTATTTTTTTTAGATAATATTTTCTTTTAAGATTGAATAACATACATGTTTATATTGTAACAAAAAAACATTATACTTATTTACAGTGGCCATTTGTACGACATTTTGGTATACAAGAGCCTGCATCTACATTAGCTTCAGTGTTAAATCTATTGATGCATATATATATGTACCAGTATGCATTCTTAGATCTACCTTTTAAAAGGAAACCACTGTTAATAGGTTTCTGGCATATATTTGCAATTGTAAGTAAAATAAATAATATTATTTAATTTAGATATCACACCGTCATGGTGCAATAGAGTAAATATGGTGGTTCTAGATTTCATTTTCTCTTAGGCGAATCATTTCCATTTCTTTGTTCAGAAGGCAGTAGAGCAGCATTGAGTTCTTTCACACAACATGCAATGGCCCATTAATTGAGCGATATATTATGGAGAAAGTATGTTTTAAAACTAGAGGCCGTTGAGTTTGAGCCCACTGTGGCCGTAAAGCAGTGCTCGTAAAGCAGTGTTAAATTCTAAACTCAAATTGAAAAATTAATTGACATGTTACATCCTTTAATGCTTATCTTGCTGAAAAGAGAAGGTTAATTTGAATTTATTATTATAATATACAGGTATGCATGAATGCTTGGATTTGGTCTACAATATTCCACATGCGCGACCGCTACTTCACAGAGTTCATGGACTATGCATGTGCTCTATCTGTCACTATTATGTTATTCTTGTCAGCTATTGTAAGGTACTACTTTTTCTTCCATTAATTTTCCAAAAAAAATTGATTACTGTTTAGTTAGACCTTCATAGACCCCAATGCCATGCTTTGCTTGACATGTTACCAAAGCAAGAAATCTAAATAATTTATCCCCCTGAGTGGGAATGGAACCCATAATTATGATGTTTACAGTCAAATGCTATAGCTGTGCTGCGAAGTTAACTTAAATAAGTTTATATACACTATTTTAAGAATTCTGAAACTAAAGTTTTATCATATTTTGTTGAAAAATTCATAGATTTGTAAGCCTTTTTCATTTTCTTAGTTTGTAGAAAATTAAATGCAATTGGCTTAATCTTTATTTTACGCTTGTTACGTCTTTTCAATTTTCTTATAAGATAAAAGTAAAATTTGTTTCAGATTAATGTATAAAAGGAGAATATTCATATTTATCATGTTGCCCATTATTTTAACTTTCTATGGAAACTACCTGGTATATTTGTATAAGGGGAAGATAGATTATGAATATAACATGCATATAAATATTTATTTTGGTATGTATTTATTATTTCTATAATAAACCTCTCTACTATATATATTAAATTTTCCTCTACCAAAATTTTAACTAGCTTTTAAAACAATGTGAATAAGTAAATATAACTACTACTAACTACTGTTCTAGAATATTAAAAGGATAAAATCATAGAATTAAAATAATTCAAATTTCATGTTGGGTAACACTTTGGTAAAAAAATATCATATTGATAAGAGAAACAGCTGAGTTTGTTGTTGATTCCTATCAGAACTAACTTTCGAGCTGTTGGTAGCGATTCAGTAGTGCTCGTAAAAATTTATTTGAATGAAGAATAATTTGGATTTAAAATCTAATCTGTATTTAGTATAAAATTTTATTTACATTTCAATAGATATCATTTAATTGTTTTTAATATTCTGAATGAAAAGTAAAGTGAATTGACACATATTTAGAAAATGTGTAAAAAAATTTCTACATAAAAGGAAATTAATAAATTGATATAAAAACGTAACCATAATGTACTGTGCCTAATAGAATCTCTTCAAATTGCACATCATTTTTAGTTTGAATAATGACATAACAAAATATTTAAATATAATTCTAGGTCTCGCATCATTTATGATCTGGTCACTATGGACACTATTCCAATTATCAAAAAAGAAGGAACATCCGAAGAGAATGTTATCTTTCCTAATCGCCTCCGTGTTTGCGTTATCTATGGAAATATATGACTTCCCGCCGGTGTGGGGAGTGGACTCTCACGCTGCCTGGCATTTTTGTACTGTGCTACTGCCAATATTGTTGTATCAGTAAGTTTTATTATGTTTTTTTTCGATTTTTAGTTGTGCGCTTTATGTTTAATAGTGCAAAACTTGTGACAAGAAAATATTTTATTGATGAATTAGAAAATGTATATACTTAATTGTTATAGTATTGGAATTGATCTAGATAGCATGAAAGTAGCAACGTGATATAAAATTCTTAAACTTTTGAAAAACATTATCTTCATCTTAAACTTTTTACATTTTGTTATCAAAAAATCCAAAAACATATTCTATTACAGATTTGTAGCTGACGATATTCAAGATATACTCAGGGAAGAAGACGACGAGAAGAGGGACTAAGTTTACTATTTCATATCAATACTAATATTTAATGAAATAAATAAATGTCAGACATTTTCATACTTTTATTTGACAACACAACTCATATACTAACTAATTTTTAAGTATAAAATTTTTCCACTGTTTCCCACATTTTAAACCAAGTTTGTGGTTCTTGAGCCATTTTAATTTATCTTTTCGTTTAACATTAGTTATTGGACTTTTTTCATATGACGGTGGTCGCGGGTTCATAAAAATTGGTGTTTCAACCGTTACATTCCTAGCTTCGTAATTGGTCCAAAATGGAGTGTTTTTGTAGTTTCTTGCATATTGGTTATCATTAGAAAAGTGGGTTTGATTGTGAAATGTGAGGTTTTCGTTCCACTGTCGCCTATATTCTTGTTCTAAATAAGGCCTTTTTCGTCTAACTTCAGGTAAATTATTGTCTTTCACGTATTTTCTAGGATTTTTTCGTAATTTTGGCGTTGGCGGGATTGTAGATTGTTTACTGTAAATAGTTTCGTAGTCATCAGAGTCGCTTTCTACTTCTTCATTGTCAAATCTTTTTTGACTCTCGTGCTTTTTAGTTCGAAACAGTTTAACGGATTTGAGCATTCGTTGTAAAAGACTTTTTTTTTCAATTTTGTCCTGCAAGTGAAATAAAAGCTTATAATTGTATTTTTTTAAATATCATTTCTTAGTTAATAGCGTTTTGAGCGTGCTTTTTTTTAAATCTGGCTGTAATTTATTTAGATATTTGACAAATAGGTACAGCAGAAAGTCGATTATCCGGCCGTCAGCTATACGGATTTGCGATTATCCGCACTATCAACCGCGATTATTATTTTATACAACCTACTACAATGAAACCTACTAAAAATTATATGTACGTAAATGCGTACGTAATTTACTTACTACTTAAATCAGTTTACGACCCTTTTTATCTTCTGTAATGTTCTAATTTATAATCATTAAAATATGTTACCTCTTCACGTCGGTTCGTCACCACAGTATTAACGCTATCTGTTTCATCACTAGATTCTTCATTTTCATCATCTTCAACAATAGTTCTGCCATGTTCTTGTCTATTGTGAACAAAATTTCGAACGTCTTCTAAATTTTTTGCGCGACCAAAACCTTTATTATTTATGTGATATAAAGTTTCCGTTCTTCTACTTTTATCAGATTGGGTGGCAGCTGTGTGTGTTGTCAAAGAATATTTTGAATACGAGTCGAGTGACGTCAGTAAGGCTTCTACCTCAATGTCTCGTTTATTTGCATTTATCCCCGTGCTTCTCCTACTGTTTACTTTCCAAGGTGTATTGGTTGAACCATCAGTTGATTTAACATCACCACATTCGCTGATTGAGTTGTCTTTCGTTGTCAGATCAAGATTTAAAGCCATGGAATTATAAATTTCTTTTATTAACTTTTCCGTTTCATTGGTAGCTGGTGCTTGTTTATCTTTGCCAGTATTGGTGGCTGTGTTAGTTTGTTTGTATGCATTATTTTTACAATAGCACATGCACATATGTTTTTTGGGTGATGAGTGAATGAAAACAGGAAAATTTTCTACTTTCATCGGTTGATATGGTGGTAAGCTGGTAACGCAATACGGAAATTGTCGCGTATATGAGGCTACATAAGGATCTACATTGTACGAGTTGTTGTATGTAAAACTATTGAGTAACGTTGACGCGCCTTGTATGTTATTCAGAGATTTTTGTACTATCGCATCTTTTTTAATACTTTCATCTGCAGAATTACTCAGCTTGCCACTTGTTTTGATTTCTGTTAGCACGTTTTGTAGCAAAGCCTTTATTTGGTCTAGTGTGGATTCTGTTTTTGTGTCGTCAACTGTATTCAATTCTGATGCTGCACGTTGAGCGTCTTGCTGTTCTATTTCATTAGTTGAAGTTACTTCATTCTTTAATACAATCACTTTGACGGGCTCAGACTTTCGTAAATAGTTTTTAGGTCGACGATGTTTCTTGTAAACATCACTACATTCGACTAAGCACCTTTTAGAAGGGAAATCCAAAATTGTGTGTACATTTAATTGGTTAGTTTTATACTTCTTGTTGATCACTTTTGTTTGCAGTTTCGTTTGATTTTTTTGCCCGTCTCGTGGTATTGGTCGAGATTTCGGTATAAACTTAGTTTGGCAATTGACTATAAGAGGATGATGGCGTTGCTTAGTCCGCAAAAGTTCTGGCCAACATTTAATATCTATGTCAATTTTAGTTTCCTTTTTACTAAGAATGTTACTAAGAAAAGTATTTTCTTTAACAGGTATGAGATCATAGTCATTAGCGTTACGAAGCAAGTCATGACTTTTTACAGCTTCATCTGCTTCTGGTATATAATCGTTATAGTTCCGTTTTGTACTCATATATCTATCAATATTTTGGAATGCCCCATAGCAACCAGAGCACACATCAGAATTACAATCAAAACAATGTTTGAAACCTTCATTTATGTCTCTACAAATTGGTGAAGTAAAATGACTAGAATCAGAGTACTCTTCAACCATTACGTTAGGGTCATATTGCTTTTTAACAATATTGTCTAAATGCGAACGACACAACGCTTCCACGCTATCAATTTTTCTTCGATTTTGATTGATGTTAAAACCATTGTGTGGAGTCTGAGCATAGTATACGAGGTGAGTTTTAAAATTCCCCTTTCCTTTATTCTTTTTCTTTATTCGCGTTCTGAAAATGTTTTTGTAGCGTTCCATGGCTAAATTAGCTTTACGGCCCACATTATTAGAACTTGCACATGAGTCTAATTTAGAAGTTTCACGTGCTGTTGGAGGGACAAAAGATACGGTAGACTTCTTTTCTTTTGAACAGTTGTCACAATGAATGGCCACATGGTGCACATTTATATCATCCTGAGACTTCCCACAGTATGATAGATTACTGGACTCTTTGGCAAAAGCTGAATTGTAAAATGCTGTGTTCACTAAAGTGCTGCGACTATTGTTGACATTTTTGTCGGATTTAGAATTCTTTCCTTTGCATATTTGTGTTTGGGCTTCACACAACTGCTTTTCTAAGTTTATTATTTTCTGTTGAAAATCTGTTACATCAATGGGTATGCATGAGATTATTTTCACCTCTGTTTGAGACGCTGTATTGCCTGTGAAATTGTTTAATAATTTTATTGAGACTCAAAAAAATAATATTTTCGTATTCTTAATCGACTTCGACTTCTCAATTCAGTTGGTACGTTTTTCAAGTATTTTTTTTTACCTAAATTAAAAGCAACTCTTCTTAAAAAATTTTCAACGCCTTTAAACCTTTGCCTACAAGATCTTTGACAACACTCGCTCATTTTGGAAATGGTGATCTTTTTTCTGTTGAAATAAAGTATTTATGTAAAAAATAAATTTTTGAAAAATCAATTCTTTCACAAAACATATGTTACATAAGAAAAAGTATGTTTTTACATAGTAGTTTATTTTGTTATTTGTATTCTAGAACTAATAATTTGATTCTAATTAGTATTCTAAATCAAATAAGAACCATAATTTGATATGTCAATTTGAGTTTTTCAATAAAAATTACTTGACATACCTATCCACGTATTTTTTATCTAATTTCATATAAAAAGTTTCGTATGATTAAAAAATGGTATGGATATTTTTTTTTCCACTGCGCTATTCATTTCAGGATTTTTGTCGCTATGCCCAACACTTAAAATTCACCTCGACACGATTCGAACCTAATACTAACTAAGACCGTGTGACTAAGACCGTGAGTGATACTTATAGACTTAAAAAAACTCAACACCACCACTCATCACGCAAAACCTCCAGAATTCGGCGGATAGTGGGGAACAGAGTTTCATTGCACATAAAAATACTAAATTACGCACTTTTTTAAAAGGTTAATAAAGAAAAGTTAATATCTAACCATCTCGTCCACAGAGTCGACTTTAATAAAGAAACGACAAAACAAAACACAGACAACACAACAAAATTTCAAATAATTTATTAAGCAACAACACAAAGTACAAATCTTTCTTAACAAAACGACTATAAAAACATTCTGGGTCGATACATCTTAGGTGGATCACCGAAACTAGACTTATCTCTACCGAGCAAAGTTTTCACAATTAGGTTCCTAGGGGAAAAAGGATTTCTTTTATAGAATAATTTTTGGAGCATCGCATTTCTTAACTTTATGTCTCCTTGGGCTAATTGTTTTTGGGTTTTAAGAGAAAAATCCATGGGATCTGGCTGCTTTTGCTGTTGTTGTTTTTCTTGCATTGATTTCCAAAAATTTGGTTTTTCTCTGGACGGAGGTGTATATTGCTGAGATGCGTCTAGTCTATATGGGTATGGTAGCGACTTTTTAGTAAATTTACTAAATATTGACATCTTTCTTTGACTTTGGGTGCCGATGGTTTTTACTTCAACTTCTTTAAGACAAAGGGGTACCTGAGGAGGAACTTGGTATGGAACGCCGCAGCCTGGATGTGGAGAATGCGATATTGGATTGTAGTTTGGTATTCTTTGGTCGTAAGAATATGTTGGATTATATCCATGATGCTCGCATAGATTACAGTTTAAAGGGAGTGTTTGATGAGGTAAGCCATGATTGTAGTGACATTGTCGTTCTTGATGAGGTGGACAACATTTTTCTGGTATCGGAGGCGGGTGAAAGTATTCCTGGCCGTGCATTACGTAGTTTGTAACGTTTTGTTTGAAAGGAGGTTTTGGTTTTTGTTTAGTGTTAGCCACTGCTGCAGTTTCTGACTCAGTTTCTTCCACGATTATATCTTTTTTCTTTTTCTTGAATAATCGTAAGGAATTAAGTAGTTTTTGAAATTTATTTCGATGAATCTGAAAAAAAAAAATTAAAATAAAAAATACTTCAATATAGAATCGATATGTGAATACATTAAAACAACGAATTAAATTCATACTTTTCTTTCTGCTACTTCGCTGCTGACATCGGATTCTGTTGATGACTGCGAGTCATGTAAGCTGAGTTTTTCCAAAACAGTGTCTGAGTAACTAGCGTTTGTAGAGTAATAAGTGTCAGAATTCATTCTTGATCCAATCGCTTCACAGCTTTTGGAAAGGCATCTCATATGAGGAGTTCCAACGTTAGCATCATGTTTGGACCCCTTGGAATAACCGCCGGCACTTCTATTAGTAAATAGTATTCTTTCTATATTGTTATTCCTGTTCTTGGGACTATTATTAGCACTATGGCCACCGAAAAGATCCACTGCCTTTGCAGATTTGGAATTTTGCGACACATATTTATAAATCTCTTTAATCAGTTCTTGAGTTTCGTTACTTACGTCATCTTTTTCTGTTTTAACTTTATTTTCCTTTTCCATATAAGCTCTTTCTTTTGAATTCTCAGCACAAGTGCAGGTGAAACTGGGGTTAGGTAGCATGAAACCATTCTGTGGACAGTTCATAGGATATATGGGTATTATCGGATAGCAATAAGGACTTGGAACTGTTGGAACAAATGGAGGGACGTTACACTGTGCCATGTTAAAATTATTACCACTATTTGGATTTATCGTGGTATTTAATTTATCACATTCATGACTTTCATTAAAATTTCTCTCGCCTATTTTACTTGTGTTATTCGAATTACCACTGTGAGTAGAATCTTTCTTTATTTCTATTAGAAAACTTTGTAATATATCTTTTATTTCACCCAACGCTTTGTCAGTTTTATCTACATTGGTGTCTGTTAATTCAGTACTTAAAGTAGTGTCATTGTTGGCTTTGTCTGTTTGTTCTTCTATGAAATTAGGACTTTGCAAGCTGCTCATTGTTGCAATTTGTGCCTGATGTTGTACACTCACATTTTGATATTTTGTTAGTTTTCCATGTTTAACAGACAAATTTGATTCAGATTCGTAATTACGACGTTGTCTGATAGGAGGCGGACGTCCTTCAATGTCATCATATTCTGTATAATTTTGAGCTTTTAAATTCAGTCTTGGTCTACGTGTTCTTGGCGACGGAGGCACTTCTTTGTACTGATATTTCATAGCGTTATCCTCAGCAAATTTTCTTCTTGACTTCGGACTAGATTTTTCCTTCACAGGGACTATATCATAATAGGCTGAATTATGGTAATCCTCCATATTTTTACTAGGATACATATGTCGATGGTGCTTTTTAGAACTATAAAGTCGCGTATCACAAATACTTCTCCTGTCGCTCACATCGTGATGGCATATATAACGATGTCGGCGTCTTTTATTTTGATCAAAACAACAAGAACACAATTCGCTACCTGCTTGGATTTCTTCACGAATTAAAAATTCGTGGTCACGACAAACTGGTGCTGAAAATTGACTAAAATCTGAATCTCTCCTTCCAAACATTTTAACAGGCCTATACTGTTTATTGATAATTTTTTCTATGAACTCTTGGTCGACATTTAAATACTCTCGCTTATTTCGTTTTTGTTTAATTTGCCTATGTTTATGTGCTTTTTTATAATATCTATCGTCATTTTCTTTTATTTGTCCCTCTGGGCTTGATATTTTAGTAGCTTCATTTCCACGTTGTTTTGGTTGGTAGCCAGAGTAACCAGGCTCTGCATATTGTCTATATTTTGGTATTACTAAAGAATGGAAACTACTTGTAGAATAAACAGCCGGGAGAATGTTTTGTTTTGATTTAGCTCTGTATTGCCGTCGGTAAACGTCTTGTTTCTCATTCTCATCATTTTTAATCCTTTGTCCTTTATGTCGATAGTTTTGTAAATTTTGATGGGAACGTCTAGGAGTCATAGTATTATCATATTTCTTGATATTACTAGTGTTACTACTACCAGCTCTTATACGAAATTGGTCACCTGGCTTTTCATATAAAATTTTTGTTTCTACTGTCTTAATATCACCACATTTGGAATTTGTTGGATTAGGTCCAACTTCATTATGCTCGTTATAAAATTGTCCTGGATCTTTCACGAAATTTTTTTGAAGGCAACTCAGGTCTTGACAATGTTTGCTCACTTTATTCAGTTCTTGTTCTATACTTTCGATTTTTGACTTCAAATTATGGACACTAATTTCTATACTCGAATTTGTGTTTATATTTCTTTGAGATGAGGTACCTATAATGTGTTGGGGGAGATAATTTTAAAACTGTATCATAAAACAATATTTACCTACTATAGAATTAAAATGAGATATAATATGACTTAGCACTATTAATACGATCAGGAAAATGCTTATCGAAATATTTCAATAATTCATATAATACGTGTATAATATTTTTTTTTCAGTTTCACGCTTTATCTCGCATATTGAAATTAGACAAAGGCCTAATTTGAAGACACACGGCGTTCCCCTTTTCTCCAAATGCCGGAGGCATCGCGTTGTTGCGTGAATGGAGTATTTTCACGCAACGCTTTACCTCTATACCAGAGCGAAGAAATGGAAATATTAAATATATTATTTTTTCCAGTGGGAAGCGGACACACAACCTGTCGCGTTTACATTCGCATGCTTGTTCTACTGCGCCATGACTGGTCTCTAAATTGTCCTGGTGTACAACCATAATTAATTTAAATTTTACTTACCTAAAGCTTTTGCTAAGAAATTCTTTATAGTTTTGTATCTGCGCTTAGTGCGGGGCGATATACGACGCCGTGGAGTGCGGATGATCATCACCCTCTATTGTAAATCATTAAGAATCTAATTATTTGAAGTACCTGTAAAATTTTTTAAGAGTAATTAATTATCTTATTAATAATATTATAAGAAAATTTTACATTACTACAAAGAAAGAAATAAGTATAAGCGAATTAAAAATTAAAAAAGCAGTAGGTATACCAAAATTGAAAATAAAGATTAAAAGAGAAAGTAAAACAATTGGATTTTTTTTGTAACGAATATGTTAAGTATCTAAGAAATTTTGATTAGGAACAATTATAGTGCTATATGTTTGTGAAACACCCTGAATATTCAGATTCAACATATTCTTTATTCAAATAGACTGTTTGTTATAAGCACTTTTAAATCGTCGAATGAACATATAAACAAAAAGCTACCACCGGTTCGGAAGGCAGTTCTGAGAAGAGCCGGGAAGAAACTCAATAGTTGCTCTTTTCAAAGTCATAGGTACAATTTATTACATTAGCTGCCAATATATTTTGATAACCAATGTATAAAAACGTACCGTGATTAAATTGGATTATAATTTCTTATTTGCAACTCTATACACAATACACATAGTATTTATTTACAAATAGTATTTATTTTTATTGTTTAAAAATATATATATGCTATTATTACCAAAAATCTTACTTAAGATTAATTATAATTTTAAATAAATAAATTAATAACTTTTGAATTTTAATGACAATATTTTTATTTAAATAAATAATTCTTGTCTTATGTCAAATTTAGTTGAAAGTCAAATTTCCGTTATTAAGTTTGTATATTACATTGAAACCATATTATAAAATTACATAAGAAATTACCATAGTATAGGTAATTTTATAATATCTAAAAAAATTATACTATTATAATGAAACCTAGTGTTAAAACACTCTGCTCCCTATTTCCAATATAATTAAAATAATTGGTATTAATTTTATAAGTTTACATTAAGTCGTAGTTTGCATTCGATCAGCTAAGCTGCCTCCGCATGTCCTACGTAGAAATCGCATCTCCATAGCAGCAATCCAGTGTTGGTACCGACGTTGTTATACGGCAGCGAAACGTGGGTATTACAGAAGAAGAATGAATAGAACGCTGTGGAGATGCGATTTCTACGTAGGACATGCTGACACTGCATTATGTACGGCCAAACGCGCAGCTGTGCTGACTTTTCGCCCTCTCATCAATACAGCTAAGGAATCATTAACTCTGTTACCGGCAGCAAACCTGTATAGTGAATGGTTATTTAAATTATAACTACTAAATAGTTATTTGGTATCAGTAGTGATTTTATATAAGAAATTTTATTTAAATAAAAAGATGAAATTAAATTTTGCAAATATTGCAAAATAAATTGTGGTTATAAGATTGATTGTTACACAATATAATAAACTTACAATTATTTATTACTGAATTATTTGCTTTTTTGCTTACTCTCCTGGTAACGAGACAAACCTCGGTGTTAAGCTCCGCCATTCTACACGAAATGCCTCGAAAATTGTACGGAGGATAGGAATAGGAGTGGACTTAAAATTAGGTTTTCCTCTGCTTGTTGTATCCCATTGTGAAACTAATAAAAAAACGCATATCTAATACATAAAATTGAATGTATTACAGTAGGTACTGTACGGCAGCAATTTAAATCACACGCCACATCTCCCAAAACAGGCCACGACCATCTTAAACTTTATCTTTTAAAAAAGTTTGAATGTCATTTATTCACATAACGTCAATACTAACCAAATCTTTGTTAAATTTTCAAAAATGTTTTTTAGATTACCTCTTCGTCTAACTGCCTTTCTTTTGCCAAAAGTTAAATCTTTGAACCATGTTAGAAAAGCAGGGAGCATACTACCACCGACCCAATACGATGTGCCGATACCGAGGAAACTGCACCTGATGTATGCTTTAAAGACATTCTGGGAAATTATTCCATTGTTTATTGTTACTTGTACTAGTCTAACTTTCATGGTCCTTTCTATAGCGTGGGCTGTAAAAAATAAGGTATTTTTATTTTAATAAGATATTATTACATTTTTTGCTCGTAATTTTATTATAAGATAATCTTAATTTTTGAATGTTTATACAAAATTAATATAAGAGAAGACGAAACTAATTTCAAAAACAAATGTTTTAGCAATTTACCATTGCTTGATTAAGATGTTAAGCTAAGATCAACACATTTTTTGTTGTTAACTATAAATAAAGTAGCCAAAATAATGAATGAATACCATGAATGAACCTTGAATAAATAGGTGAAGTTCATATAAGAGATATGCCACCAAATGGCTTTTCTTTATAGTAAAAGAGTTAGTAAAACTCTTAAATATTGAACAATTTACCTACTTAGTGTAAATCGTAGATAAAGTAGCTGCGTTTTTTCCGCAGTAGGCGGAGAGTTCCTTGTTAAGACGCCTTTTTCCCATTTTTTGCCTATTTTTCGAGGCTCACGGAACGTTGATACAAACATTTTCCCTTCATCTGAACATATCTTCAAAATTTAAAAAATAATAAATTAGACTCAACTAAAATATCCAGGTAGACGTAGTATACACGACTCACAACCGCGAGAACATCTCACGCACAATGAACCTGCGAAACCCCTCAGTCCACAAACTGATCATCATCAACCAGCGCTACGAGCCCTGGCCGGAGATGCAGGACGTGCTCGACAAGATGAAGATGGCGGAGAAACGAGCGCTAGTACGGTTGCAGACTTGTGCCACTAAGTAATGGTGCGGCAGCACTGAAGATAGCTGTAGATGACTGTGAAGATTTTTTTTTTCCTTCTGACTGCAGAAATCGCAAAAATTCAGAAAGCATAACTTTAAGCGGCCAAAATACATCGGTTGTACTTTAATATGCAATAATTTCGTTAGTAAATTTTTTTGTCTGTTATGCAGTTTTTGAATGGGATATGAGCAAAGTGCATGCGAGCCCTTGGTCTTTTGCGTTGAACATGCATTTTTGTGTAAATTTTTTTTTTCACCCTTACTAGAAGAGGTTGTGTGTATTTTGAAGGTTAATAATAAATATATTTTTTACATAATATGTAGAAATATTATTTTTAAAGACTTCTAGGTAAAATGTTAACAAGTCGTAATGAGTAATATAGTGAAGTTTGAGTGACGTGTGTATGAATTTGTTTATTAATAATTTTTCTTTTTGTATATTTTTTTATACTGTATTTTTTTTAAAGTGCTTTTACTATATGTACTTTGATTGTATATTTTTTGATTCATGTTTATTATAATATGATTTTGAAATAAAACAATTTAATTTGTCAAGACTTTTTATTGTCATTCACAAGTGCTCGCTAACCTCTACAGACTACTGATAGATTTGTTATATCCACACTGTGATGTTAGACGCGCGCGTTCAAAGATGAAAATTTGTGCATTCAATTAACTTCACGGTCTTTCCTGCAGGGTCTCACAACTTAGTGTTAAGACACTCATTCCTCCACTTTCTGTCATTTTTGACTGCACAATGTTGTTTTAAAAAGAGTAAACACGCGCGTATGACATCACTAAATACATTCATATCTACGTGTTAACAAATATTATAAAATTAAGTTAAAATAAACTATAGAATAGTAATTTCTAGTAAGCTCTTACAATTGGAATGTTTGTCTGTCATTAGAAAGTCAACGTTTTAAACCATCAAAATATAAAAAAGGATAATTAATATTAATTAACACTACTTTATCCGTAGAGCTAATCAATTGTGTTAATTCAGGATTTCATTCTGTTCCTACTTCCCGCTTCATTTCCCCGAGTGTGATTCGAACTCACAACACGTCACGGTGTCACTAATCACTATGTTCTGTTCATGTCACTAAGATTTTTCAATCTCTTAGATAATGTTAGTTCATTTGTTGACTTTCATATGACACAAGGATTATCCTACTTTGGTTTAACATAATCACTAGAAAAACATAAGCTAATATAGCTTTTTACAATTTTAATATATTAATATTGATATATAAGATTCTTCATAAGAAAAAAGTGTAGGAGCTATTAAGTGCATTTTTTATTTTTAAAATATAAAACTTTAATTGAAATGGCAAGATTATAGGCAAATTAAATTTATTCATATTAAAAATTACATGTAATTTAAATGTAATTTTTCTCTTCTTTTAAAATTCTTTAAATATTACACTTTATTTTTGCACTTGAAAACAAATATTAAAATAATGAAAAAAAACACATTTAAGTAGATATAATTAGTATATAATATACTAATTATATCTACTTATATATAATTAGAAGATTTTTTCTATAATTAGAAAAAAAATTTTATTAATTACAACAAATTTGTTTGAAATATTTCTGTTGCGCTCAACCAAGGCACCAACCGTTAAGTTACATTTAATTTTATTAAAAAAATTATCGACAGCTAACACTTAATTAACGATTGTGTGTGTGACTCCACAAGTCATCTAAAAGGTCAATTTACAAAAATTTAATCATTTTTTTTCTATAAAACATAAATTTGAAATACCATTATACGTAAAAAGTGAGTATCGTTAAGTCTATGCAATTGTACCATGATTCTCATTTACACGATTATTGACAAGAATTCTTAAGATTACATAATAAACGTAGTTGTTATTAAAAACTTTAGAAACTTCTTACTTTAATATTTGTGCTTCGGATCACAACCGAATATACTATAATTTAAATTATAAATAAAGCTTAAAAATTATAAAAAAAATAAGTTATTAAAATGTCACTTTTAAAGCAGAAACTAACGTAATAAGATAATGGCTGGAAAACATTTCAACTTTTTTTGCCAAAATAATGTTTTTAAGGAATAAAATGACATTTATTTAGATAAATTAGGATTTCTTTTTCTTATATTAGTCTACTGTGATTGAGTGCATTATTTATACAAAGTGTTTATTACTAATATTTAATAAAGATATAAATTATATAATAAATATTGTGTAAATAGGATTATCTACAATTTTAATGAACTCTTTATTTTACTGTAACGGTTGTAACTTTAAAACATTAGAAATTTCTTATTCCTTGGTGGCGGAAAGGCACAAGCGTGCGACTGTAAACACATCGGTCGTGGGTGCGATTCCCACTCTAAGGCATGAAATGTTTAATATTTTAGTTTCTTCCCTCCGGTAACCAAGCAAAGCACGGCGTTGAGTTCCGCCACTTAATACGGAATGCTTAAAGAATTCAGTGGAACGTGGCCTTTATCCGGCTGCTTAAAAAATATACTTTAAAACATGTTTTCTCTTTAGTGTATTTGTAAAAATAAGCAACTAGATATTTTTAAAGATAAAATTTAAATTCAAAAATCATTGTGGCAAGATTATTTGCAAGTATTTAATATTTAAATTAATTTTTGTAAAGGGTAGTGTAAATTGGATGTATAAAATCAATTCCTATATATTTAATACAACATTTTGATTCTCTTTAGAACAAGGATATAATACTTATTACTATACTTTTTATAAGATTATGGTTCCTATAATGTATTCATTGACCCCTAGATTGAAGTGATATTTTTTTTTTCATTATATTTTGTTTAATGACGGAAAAACATAAAAAAAAACATCTGTCGAATTTGCTTTTAACTTAAAAAAATATATTGCAATTAACAGTGAATAAAAAATAAAATATGGTCAACTTTTGCCATTAGTTTTATAAACGCTTTAGCGAAATTTTAAGATCTTAATTTTAAGATCATACAAACTTATAAAAAAACTAAAATTTATATGCATATTTAGTTAATATAAAATTTTGTGATTTCATAAATTAAAAGAAATAATGATACTAAATTTATATATTTTTTTATCTACATATTTTTTTTTATATAACTTTATATACCGTATGTTAAAATAATATAATATTTACAACAGGGAAGAATTAATGTATATTACAATATTTTCAATGCTTACACATATTTTGGAATATCTGCGAACTAATCGTAAACTATATTGAATTGAGACTATTTTATGACCTTAACATTAGCTATATGCGTTTTTAGTTTTTCCAATTGTAACAGAGACTTATTAAAATATTTTTGTTTTAATAATGTTAGTGTTAAGATACTTCGTTCTTCATTTTTCGTCGAATTTCTTTCTGTATACTATACTCTTTCTCATTTTGACAAATAAAAAAATAATTGTTGTTTTAAGCAACTTTCAAAAATATAAGGAAAGTAGTAATAACATCTAAAATGATTATTGGATAAAATTATTGTAATATACAGTGATAAAAATGGCAATTAAGTACGTTTAACATAAGAATAGGTTTAACAAGATAATAATTATTATATTTATATATTCAATTCAGTTTCGAAGGCTGTTTCTACACTGGGGGTCTTTTTAAAAAGTATTCAGTCTTCAGTGATAAGTATTTATTTTAATTTCAACTTTTTGTATACGTTTTCTTTATATTATTATTATGTAAAACTTATGCCTACTATTGTAGGAATGACAGCCATTTTAGTCTATACGATTATATTTACATTTATTTATTGTTTTCTGTTGTTTCTCATTTTAAAAATTAAATAAGCGAAAATATTTTTATTTTCTTAAAAAAAATAAGATATATATTTTTGCGCCATTCAGTAATATTAGCACACAAATACGGTAGAACCTCGATTATCTCACCCTCCGTTATACGAATTCACGTTTATCCGGACTATCAACCACGATCATTATCTTATACAACCTACTACAATGAAATCTAAGAAAAATGATATGGACGTAAATGCATATGTAATTTATATGTGTATAAATCGTATGTAGGAAAATGTTAATAATTTCTTAATAAACGTTGATTTTGGTTAACATGTACTTATGGTTTTCAATACACATATAATAATTTTATGATACATATGCACAAAAATAGCTTTTCGATTATCCGGATGCCTAACGACAACAATTAGTCCGGTTAATCGAGTTTCTACTGTACGTCGATAAGAGTTCAAATGATATGAAATTATTACAAATTTATGTATTTCTAAGATTACTGTTAATTAAACACTAATCAACTTCTCTGAGTATGGTAGTTACCATAAATTGGATCTGTTAATTTAATCTTTAAGTCATAGTAGGTACAAATTTGAGAGATGACATTTAATTTTAAGTTTATTTCAGTTGAGACATAGACACTATATCAAACAACCAAAGTCAGTTAAGTTTGTTTGTTTTAATAAAATAGGAATTATTTAATACGTATAATTTACAATGAAATTCAATAAATTAGTTGGTCTATAGGTTAATTATTAAGACTAATTTACTTATATACGTATTTATGACTTTTTAAAATTAATGTACTTTTATTTGAATAACAAAAAAGAAATGCTTAAAATATTTATGTATTCGATCCCATATGGATACAGGGGTCTTTGAGACATATACTTCTATTCCAATGTTAGCATCTCTTATTTATTTGGCAATGTTAGCAATAGCAGTTGCTATTTTTATGCTTTTTCAAAACTCATTTCTTTAATAATAAAAAGAGACCTTTAGGTTTATTAAAATTAATATTAGTGTGATTACATTCGTTCAGCTCTCCGTCACAAAGCCATAGCTTGCAACTTCCAAACTGAGTCGAGTACTCAAAAATCGATTTCATTATCGATTTTGAAAAATCGATATCTCCAATCAATCACCGTTGTAAACCTCACAAAAATCGATATTCTCAATTGTGTGCCGCCCTTTTGCCTTGCATATAGCCTTCCCACCGTTTCGCCGTGTTTATAAATATCGGATCGGGATCTAATCCCGCTAATAAGTACAGTTGATTCACGTGAGTAGCGTGATAGTCCCATCTTGCTATATTCGGACTTATGCCCAAAGTAAAATGGCGGAGATCGTAGAAGCTACCACTGCCTGTATCGAAGAGTGGTAAAAGCGTTTTTAGGGAAAGGATTCCGTCGTCGTACATTTTTTTCGCTAGCGATATGGAATTCTCACCTTCTATCACGTGGAGGTCGTAGAGACCGAGCAGCGTGTATATGAACCCGTTTAGAACGAATAGTGGCGGTTTGGTTGGATATTCTTCGTACCTGAAAATAAATTATATTATATGATTATCTCTTCGTTTCATGTCAATATATAAATATAGAGATAGCGATTGATCACTTTACTCCACTTTATTTATTTATTTGATTAGGTTCTTCAACAATATTTTTGTATACATATAGAGCATCAGATGATATGAAGAAGACAAATGAGCATTTAAAGTTATATTTTAGCGAGGTAGGTTCAGTTCGCTTTGAGATAGTACGAAAAGAAAGTTATTTAAACATTTCGATTCCCCAAGACAGGATCGAATTAACAACGATGGAATGTTATGGAACTGGACCCTGTTCTGTTATGTCATTAATCCAAATTCCTTCAAATAATATAAAAACCATAATCCATAATCAAAAGAGCCCATAAATCCATACATACCATACGTATTTATCCATCCACATCGCTTTCACTCCTCCCGCGTGGCTCGGAACATCCAGTAGGTGGAGAGCTCTCCGCGCCGCGCGTAAGTAGTTTATATCTCCACTACGGTAGTAAGCGCGCGAAAGGAGGGAGATACCGTGACCCTGGCTCATGGCCGAGTGCCTGTTTACGAAAGAAAAAATATATATATTTGGTAGAAAATTTGCTTTATGGTGGTATGTATGGTGGTGGTGGCAGTGGTGGCTTATTGAGAACGTATGGCTTCAAAAAACGTTTTCAAATTTTGTTATGTTGATACATAATGTAGTAATTATTCTTTTCTTTTATTCACTTTGGTCCGTTGGGTCAATTACTGCCCCTTTCGCTCACAGTTTGGGTTTTATAGATTTTAATAATTATATATTTTGGCATATCAAATAGGTTTATAGGTGGGGAGCTCTGTGTGCTGTGCTGTCTATTGGAGGCGCCAGAGAGGAGGGAAATTCCTTCGCTCATTAATAAATAAATAACGAAATACACATTTGGCGGAAGAATAAATTTGGTAGAAAAATTGCCTAATAGTAGCTCAGTGATACCGTCCGGTTTCAAAAGACTGGAGGTTCAGGTTAATAAAGTCGCGTCGCTTTATAGTATCGTATTATTGCATATTTCAGAAATTCGGATCAATGTGAGAGAGAATCTTGTGACTAAATTCTCTGCCTTTCATGCACCATTGTTCTAGGTGGCGGAGTGATCCAAAATTTCATGTTTTAATTATTTTACTACATTTTCTAATAGACAGACTTTTAGAAGAAAAAAAAAACATTACATAAGTCTGTCAGTAACTTCCTATTCACATAAAAAAATCTAATTTAAATCTATACGACCTCTGTTATGCAGTAATCGTAAAGCTATTTAACCTTTAGCCCCGGCCCAGTTAGCCGCGATCACAGTGCGCCGCGCCGGCGCAACAAAACCGCGACGCAAATAAAAACTCTTTGTGTGCTCACATATTATGTGCTTGTTATAAAACAATTTGATCAGTTATAAAATTTACTAAACAATATGATGGAAAACAGCATAGTATCAATTGACTTGGACTATATTAAACAAACAAAAAAACAATTCGAACCTGTAGTTTCTGAGATTAGTGCGTTCAACCAAACAAACTTTTTAGCTTTATAATATAGATAGTACCTGAATCACTACGTAACTAAAAATAGACATACTTAACCATTTTGATAGCATCAAGTAACTAAAGTACCCATTAGTGTCAATATTGTAGTAGATTCCTTTAAGATTTATTACCTATAGTTGAGTTGAGTTTTGGTTTTGATTTTCAATCTTAAGAAATAACTGTTTAGAGGCGAAAACTACGTGAAAGTAAAAAAAGAGACGCATGGTTTTTGTTTCTATTAATAAAATTAACTACTAAACTTTAAAAGCTTTGAATTGAACAAAACGTTGCTTATTAGCTACTTCCTTGTGACGCGATCGACGGATATGGATTTAAATTGTTCTTGTTAGTCAAGTACGTTGATATTCACAAGTATTCATAGATTTTTTCAGATTTGGTAAACAGCTGAGTTATATGTAATTAAGTAAAAAAAATAAGTAGGTACAGGATCACGCTACGTTTTGTCGTACCAGAGCAGGGAAGCGCAAAATAGCACATATTCTGACAGAATAGTGCAAAGGGAACAAACAAATTTTAATATAAAAAAACAAATTCAAGCAAACAAATGTTTACCCGCTTGAACTATATAATTATTAATCTGCATTACTTTTCTTTTCTTATATTATTATTAGAATTAGAATGATGTTATCATCATCTTAAAAACAAATATATTAACAAGTATCAGCCAATTCAGTAAAAGTTCGATAAAATTTATATAAATTTTATCGAACAACATTCTTTCAAATGGTATAACTTTTTTATTTATAAGCCGATTGAAATAAAACAAACAGAATATATTAAAGTTTGAAAAAATGAAATAGTGAAAACTGCAATTAAATCGGTTAAGCCATTTCTGATATTAGCGTGAACAAGCGCACAGACAAACAGACAAAAATCTTACAAATCATTGTCTTTGCTGCTATTATCTGTTAATAAATGTCACCATAACATTTTTTTTTACAATCAGACATTTTCTTTTATTTCATGTACAGACAGATCCGTTACGATTTTATTATAAGTATAGATATATTAAGAGAAAATATTAAAAAACGAACCACCCAGGCTTTAAGTCAGGTACACCAGGTGCCACCCTGCGTCTTGCAAGCACCGGCCATCCGCCTCGCGCCCTTTGGTTGTTGGCCAGCCATCGAGCCGCCGCGTAGAAATGAGCGGTGTGAGAATGCGAGGATATCAATATGTTGGATATAGACCCGGACCCGGATAATACTATACTGGATATCTGTCCGAGTTAGGATAAAAGGTAAATTGAAGGTAAAAATGAATATATAACATATCAAATGAAAGGACTGCCGCGAGGCTTCACCGAGCTTTGCATTTGTGTTAGTGTTCATATATCAGATTTTTATTGATATATAATAATAAATCAAAAGTTTTTTTTCTGGCTCTAATTTTTGTGGTTACTTATAAAAATGCCAAAGACGGAGTGTCCTCACTTGCCACCAAATTTGCGAAATATTTGACTTATATTGACTGATCATTTGCATCTTTACAGACATTATATTTGCAAGAAATAAAAAATATGCAAAACACATTTTTTCACCTTAAATTTATTTCTTGGTGATTTTCTTTTAGGTTTGTCCTGCAATGCCCAGCCCTTTTGCATATCTATTATTAGGTCTCGTGTGATCTTCCGCCATTTTGAATCTACTCCTATACCGTAATACGTGTGGTCATCCTATAAGAATGGAAAAACAATAAATGATGAAGAAAATAAACTTTTTGCAAGATATATATAAAAATACTATTAGTTGGAAATTTAACAAATATTTCGCGCAAAATCGAACACGCATTCCCCACTGAAAACATAATACTTATATTTTCAATCCTTTAAAAAAAAACAATACTCAAAATATATATATTTTTATTAAAACAGCTCCATGCTTTTTCTAGCATAGCGGGGTAAGCAGAGGGAACGTAGTGTTAAGTCACTCTGTTCAAATTTTCAACCAATACATTTGACTGCTTTGAATTTAACACTGCATTTCCTCTACACTACGTTGGAATGTAATTAACATTTAATAATGATAGCAATAAAAGAAGCTAACCTGAGCGTGAATAAGCTGTAAACTCGTAACATAATGCAAATACACCGTCTCCTTCTTATCTTTATTCTGTAGCACCACTGTTATCGAAGAATTGGGGTTCAATTTCAAATCCATGCTTAGTACAAAATCCTGAGTCAAATTCACTCTCAACCAGACCTGACTAGTGATGTGCCCAGACGTCGAAAATTTAATTACTTTAGCTTTTAACTCCGTATCAAAATCCCTGGCCATCACTGCATCTTTACTTAAAACCCAATTTTCCAAAACTTTCTCGCTATCATCTATCACTTTAACCCTGGGCTCAGGTTCCGTTATATTTTTGCTATAATGGGCTAACCCGAATTGGGCTATTTGAGTAGGATAGAAGAACCCCTTGGGCTCCCATTGTGTGGACACGGGAACCCCTTCAATTCCGCTGATGCATTTCACCCTATCCCGCACTTCGACGTTATAGTTCTCGAATGTAGTGAATGTGCCACGCGGGTCATATTTCTTTCTAGGATGATACACTTTGCTGTAACTGTGCGACCATTCGAATTTGTCTACGCCGCCTACTGATGTTATTTCGCCGTAAATCTAAAAAAAAATATATTTTTTAAAATGTTATAAGAATATCTTTTGTAGAAATTAACTATCTTATGTCTTACTGTTGATATGAATATGAATCTATTAAGATGTATAGATGGAATGTGTCAAAATAAATGTATGGATTTAAATCAAGATAGGAAATGTATTCACACTTTTTATCTTCATCCTCTGCCTACCCTGCTGTGTGCGGGATACAGGAATATAATAAGATACATTCCCCACTTTCCACTGAATTTTCTAGGCGTTGCGTGTTGAATGGTGGAACTCAACGCCGCGCTTTTTGCCTTGGTCCCAGAGCGAAGAAATGAAAATATTCATAAATAATTCATTCCCCAGAGTAGGAAGCGAACCCACAACCGTCGCGTTACAGTTACACGCTTGTGCCTCTGTGCCACAACGGCCTTAAGTAAATACAAAAACCTGAATATAACAGAGGTATCTATATAAAAAAACAAATATGGCTTACCTCAAAATATTTATGTATGAACGAGAACGGCACGTACACCTGGTCGCGGTCGCGCCGGCACGACACCGAGTATTCCCCATTTATAGAGCATTCGATTTCATCGCTAATACGTTCTATTAACTCGTTGGATGGCATTGAACCTACTGTGGATAAAAAGAGTATGTGTAAATATTACTTTTCAAACTTCTGGAATAGAGAATGATTGTACAAAGAGGGTTTGATAATAGAAAAGACTTACACCAAAAAATTAATTTTAAAAAAATTAACTGACTTATACATGCTATACTAAATTATACAATATGTCCCTTCCGAAAATGCATTGCGGGTGACTTTATCTCTAACACTACTAAGCTGGAGTATACCTTACTTAAATCAAAAAGGATCATCTCGACAGTACCATTGGTGACCGAGAAAATTGTGTATACGGGAATTTGCTTTTTGGAGCTAATACAACAAATTGCCTTGGTGGAATTTAGTTAAAGCAATATTTTGAAATAAAATAAATAAATATATAAAAATATAAATTTTATCAAATCTGAACGTAGGGGGATATATTTATACGTTTTCTAAAAAAGTATATTTCTCTCCACACTTAGAGCAATATTTTAGAAATGTTTAAAAAAATACTGATAATTACAATAAAAAAATACATTTCCTTAATAATAAAAACAAACAAATATTCAAATATATAAAAAATATATATAAATCGGCATACTAACTGGGCCTATTCACCAGATCTCCACACCTGCCCAAATAAAACGTCACAAGCAGTACGCCCCCGCACAGCGCTGCTAATGCCAAGCGCATGTTCAAGCGCACTAGCATCATTGCTATCACCTGCTATAATAAAACAAATACCTTTATTTAAATATATCTTTAATTTAATAATTTCTTAAATTTCTTGTTTTCAGTTTACTCGCGTGAATTTGAGGACTTCGTTAAGAAGTCCTTAATGCTCACTTGGAAGGAGCGGAGTTTCATTACATAATACAAAACTGATATTGGTGGAAATGTAAGCCTATTTTATTATCCGACTTCTATAAAAGAATAGAGGTTATCCATTCAACTGTATTTTTATATGTTTGTTACATTGAACTTCCCTCAAGGAAAGCGCAAACGTGGCCGTCCCAAGCAAACCTGGTCACGTTCAGTTTTAGACGAGGCGAAGAAGATTGGCAAGACATGGAACGAAATTAAACGAGAAGCTCAAGATCGTGTAAAATGGCGAAACTCTGTGGATGCCCTCTGCCCCAACTCGGGGACATAGGAATATAAGTCAAGTCAAGTCACATTAAACTTTTGATAGTGTGAATCGATTTTGACGACTCTTTTTTATTTGAAAGCTGGGGCTTCCCGTGTAGTCGTATTTAATTTTGTCCATTACTGACAATGTTATCCATGAGAAATATCTTAAATTCGCATGCAGTATGTGCGCGACAAATAACTCAATATCACTCATTTGAATTTAAAAGGGAGAAAGGATTATTGTTTAAAAGGAGTCCGTTCTGCATAAGTACTACTCGCTCATTTCTCTTTCCAGTGGAAACCGGACTTAATATTTACGTATGTACTTACACTAAGATTCTTAATTAATACGCCGTGGACGGAAAAGGCCAGTCGTGGTGTAGGGACACAAGTATCTGAATGTAAAACCGACTGGTTGCGGGTTCGATCTCCACTTTAGGAAATGAAATATTTATTTAAATTAATATTTTTATTTCTTCGCTCTGGTGTATATAAAGCGCGGTATTGAGTTCCGCCACTCAACACGGAATGCCTCTGGAATTCGGCATTAAATGGGGAATGGGGTGTCTAAATATCTTATTAATTAGTCATTCATGGTTTTTAATATTCTATCCATATGGGGAATTGATGTATGCCTAAGCACTAGAGTTGAGTTTATTTAAGATATAATAATTTCCTTGTATAGAATTCAAAGTCACATTCACAGTTTTGTAAGAGGAAAATATTTTATTATTGAAGCTTGTTTAAGAAAAATCATAGATTTATGTACAACTTTTATTTTTTTTTGTTATCTTTAATTTTTTTCCACAACTACACTTGTGTCTCCCACTTTCCGCCTAATTCCTTAGGCATTGCGTTGCATGCCATGATTTGGCGGAATTCAACACTGTGCTTTGCATCATTACCAGGGTGAGGAAGGTGTGCCCCTACGCCACTACTGGATATTATTTATATAACATGTGTAACAAGTACTTTTAATAAGCATTAAACTGCTATTTAAAGAAAACATCATTACCAAACAGTTTTGTTTAAAAATAAAAAAAGTCTCTTAAATGGTATTTGATTGCCAACACTATGTAGTGCCAAATGCTTAACTCTAAATGCAATTTTCAAAAGTTGGCACCCATTTGAAAATTTCAATGCCAAAAACCTTAATTTTAAAGAAAGTGGTATAAAATAATAGTATACTTTCTATACTATGATGTTGTTAGCTTCATGCTCATCCCATACATAGCAGGGTAGCTACAGGGAATCTGGGAACCTAGTGTTCCAGATTCCACACACACACATATATTAAAATACTTACATTCACCACTTTTTCTTATTGAGGCATTAATTTAGTCATTAGGTAGTTTCTTAAAAATCTTTTACCTGCAGCTTTGTCTACTGGGTCAATTGGAAATAACTAAAATATATCTTATATCTAGCTTCATTGATAAATGAATAATAGGCTATCAACCACAAAAACAATTTGAACAGTACTTTGAAGAGTAGTTTCTGAGAATAAGATGTTAATCTAAACTTCAGCTTTATAATGGTTTTTATTAATACAAGTATTATATGAAAAACCAAGTTTATTGTGTTGCTTTTATATATGAGAGACATTTAATTTCAAATTACAATGAATAAATATCATTTTTAATTTTAATAATAATTATATGAGAATACATGTTTAAGTGTGTAAAGATACACAAATAAAAAGACATAATGAAACTTATTACCTTATATGTACAAGAAATACTGATGACAAAGTACTAAAAATAACTCTTCCTTGTACTGAATTAAAATTGGTAGGTATGTGGTCTAAATCATAAATAATGCATGCTTGGTTTCTCAATCACCTTGGCATTGAATTTTAAATTGCAATATGTGTAATTTTATTATTTTTCAAAAAAAGTATTTATTAAATTTAGAATTATAAAAGATAAATAATAATTTTAAAAAATATCTATAATGCAATCATTATGGAAATAAAAGTAGAACATATAATGCTAAAATGGCATTATAGAGTAAGAAGGCCAGTTGCCATACATTACACTGAACGTATTAAACATTTTTGAACCTACTATGTTGTCTTATAATATTTTAGGCGATACATCTAAAAACTGGTTGATAATCGGATCGAGTTTACGTAGGCGTTATAAATATCTTGTTTATTTACATGTTAACACTTACAGATATGAAGTTTCTTTTTATTAAATACATATATAATAAATTTCTTAACTAAAAACTAAATAATCATTAAACTGAGAAATGAAAATAATTAGATTTAGAGAATAAGAAAATATATTTACTTTGCCCACTGCGGTCCATCCGTCTCGATGTTTGATCTGACTTAATTGTGAAATGTGAACACGACACGCAAATAACAGTCACATAATTAATTGGCAAGCACACGTAAAGTATAAAACAAAGTAATACTGCTTTCACTTATGTTTCTTAACAAATATTTTACAGTAGCACGATATCAATCGCCGCACACCGACTATGTGTGATATTGGCTGTGGACTATGACAGTCGATTTCAGTTAACTGTGACAGCCAATTTGACCGTATTGTGACACATTCCTTTGAGTACTGCCACATTCAAAATTATTAAAACTAAAAAAAAAATCTTTATTAATCAAAATATGGTTAAAATAATCATTTTAAATATATATGTATGAGGATATGTTACAACTAGTACTTTATGACTAAACTCTGTCAGAGTCTAATTCGATCGTATGGTGACACTGACACATTCTTTTGAGTGTTGCCACATTTGAATTTGTATGTCATATGTTCGTATATCACATTTTCGGATATATGTTAAAATATTGCATTTAAAGATTTAAAATAATAATTTTATATTTATTTTTATTAGGAAATATCACAACTAGTATTTTTTGCATTATTTACAAATTGACAGAGTCCTGCTTTTATTTTTAAAATATTTAAATAATGATTATATATATCATCTAATAATTAAAAAAAAAATAACATTTTAACCAAATACCGATCATGTTTCAAATACCAGGTTTAAGATTGTTAATATATGAATAAAATAATATTCTAGAACATAAGCATGTGAAGTCATTAATGTTGAAGAAACCAAAACAAAATTAAATTTGCGAAGAAACTTATTAAAACTGTAATTTAGTAACTTCTGACACAACTTTCTAGAATAGGCTTTAGTAAATGCGATTATGTGTTGACATGACCTTTGACTTACAGTCGAACAGAGCAGATTAGAATAATCTAATATTTTATTTATTTTATAATTTCGTTTCATAATAAAATAAGAATGAAGTACAGCTCCAAATTAATATTGAGACAAGGATTATATTTACAAGGATATTATATTTACGATATGTAAATTATTATATGATGCAAAAACTAGAATAAATAATATTTCAAATTTGTTTGCAGGTTGATTATTATGTCGATTATAATGAAATAGAAGCAAACCTTAATTTAAAACAGTTGTAAGAACTCACTACAGGGATTTGGTACTATCAGGAACAATAAAATGTAAACAGAATGTCACGTAACTTAAATTGAATATATTTTATGTCTTATTAATGAAATTATTGATCTTCTTCATAATTGTAGCTGTCGGTGCTAATTAATTAAATACATCATACATATTTTAATTAATTAAGATAGATACGCTGAGAATGTGATGTCGCAGATGCAAGTGATCGTAATATATAAGCGATCAAAGAAACAGTTTTAACGAGTAAAATAACTGAACTGTCAAGTTTGCTTTTATTTTACGGTTCGTTATTCATTGTTTGCTTCTCCGGCATATAAATACCAACTTATGGCTACCTTAGTGCAGTACAGTAGCTACCACATTAAAGGGAGTCCGTCGAGAGTACTTAAATTTGACTGCTATGTAATAGAAGTTAAGTTTAAAATGGCGTGAGCGTATTACATTAGATTAGGTTATATTTATCGGCGGAGTGTACATCGCATTGGAAGTGCGCGCGGAGGTCAGTGTGCGCGGGAAGTGGGTCAGGGCGGATGCACCGGCGTCGGGCGGGCTCGGACGCAGCCGGGCAGGCTCGGGTGGTCTCGGGCAGGGTCGGGGGCGCACGCGCGCTGCCGCATCGATCGCCGCCCACGCGGCGCAGCGCCAAGAGCTCCGCGAGTCGCGACGCGAACCCCGGGCTGTGCCCCTCGAAGATGGCGGCGTGAGCGCGCGCCCGCGGCCTCCGGCGGTCATGCCGCGATGGCCAGAGAGGTAACCACGCGACCGCCCCTAGTGCCGCCGACCTTGCGCCCCTTGCGTCGTGACTGACTGACACGCCCGGAGACATGGTCACTATCCTGGTGCCCTCGCCCTCTCGGCCTCCCGACCTCCCGACCTCCCACTGCCGACCGCTGCGCCATACATGCGATGCAACCTGTATTATTCAAATCTGTGCTAGTTAACATATTATGTACTTTTGTGATAGTGTCTTTTCACACGTTTAGAACTATTGATTAGTCGCTGCTTTCATTGAGAAATCTGTATTCCACATTTTCACATTATTTATATGTACGAGCTAGTAGTATCTAATACGGCTCACTTTATTATATTTTATTTCTATATAATTCAAATAAATCGTAATCATAATATTTTATGTGCTAACTTTTACAAAAACAAAGCATATCTATTAAATATTAATATTCACAAATAAAGTGAAAAGCTAAGTAATATATAATAAAAGAAAGTGTTAATAAATATCGGTATAAAGGGCTAGTGTAGTCGGTTAGCACATGCGTGACAGCGTAGCACCGTAGTCCGTAGCGGTCCGTAGCGCTTGGCGTAACTAGACACTCGGCTTTCACCTCAATTTACTGTTAATTTTAACCATGAAAATAATTTATATAAAAGTATTGTTTTTATCATCATCAGCGTAACACCGAGTGTGATTTACACTCGGTTTTACTCAGTATTATTGTAATTTGTGAAAAGATTAATCCTGGTCTTTCAGGGAAGATCTTCACACAAAAATGGCTAGATTTCAACCCTTTCTAAGGTATAAACTGTATTAGCTTAATGGATTGCCTCAAAACGAGATATTGTTCGGTAAGATACTATCAATATTAATGCCGATGTCAAGACATGAAAGATGCGCTCAGAATTTGACCAACTCGTCTTCAATCGTACGTATAAAATAATTTAGTGTTTTTTCGTTTGACATTGTATCCTGGACTTAACGCAGTCAGGTTGGACAGAAAACCTGGGGACCTAGTGCTAAGATTCTTTATTCCCATTAAAACACTTCTGTTCGCCACTGTTCACCGAATTCTCGAGACGTTACGTGTTAAGTGGCGGAAGTTAACGCCGCGCTTTGCTTCATTTCCAGAGTGAAGAAATGAAAATATAAAATACACTATCATATAATATCATACAATACAAATAGATATCATACAATATCTTTCTTCCGAGTGAAAATCGAACCTACAACTGTAAAACGCTCCTGTCCTCTCTATCTAGCTTTATTTATATATATATTTTAAGATTTTAATATAAATTCTACCATTGCTCAAAATGTACAAATAATGCGTACAAAGGTTTATTTTATTTCTTTAAAATATACAGTATGTTTCTACTTATATATTTTACAGTATGTTTTAGTCCCGTGAAAATTTGACATTTCTACATAGTATACTTAAAAGTCAATGGTTAAACAAAAAAAGTTAAAAGTCAAAAGTTAAGCATAGGCTTATTATTCCTATGAGTTCTATATATAGAAATATGATAAAATAACTCCATCTCGCGTGTAGCAGGGAACCTGGTGCTCCACACTTTTCGCCCAATTTTCGAGCATTGCGTATTGAGTGGCGGAACTCAACTCCCCGCTTTATATCAGAGCGAAGAAATAAAAATATTAAATTATTTATTCCCTGAGTGAGAATTCTCTTATAATACTTCAGGGTAGACATAGAGTACTCCTAGTAGTCCGTCTTAATAGTACATTTTCTTCGCAGACCTTACTAAATACGGCTTAAAACGTAAAACTAAAAACATTTTCCCTTAATAGGATTTGAAGTCTTATTCGTTATATTTATTCAAATATGCCTGAATAATGCTGTTAAGACGATAATTTATTTATTCGTGTATAAACTAAACTAATTTAAATTTCAAAATGTCTATAAAAATGGTAGACTGTGTTATTTTAAACTGTCATTAATTTCACTTAAGAGCTCTAGTATAAGATTGAAATGTATTGAATAATTCATTGTATATACTACTAGAGGTACATTTGTGTGTTGTACTTTTTTTTTTTTACTTTTATATGATTACTAGCGCTGCGCCTTATGCCATTTATAGTGTTTCTAGATAAATTAAGTATCATACAGAGAAAGATGTTTTTTTCAATTCCATCCAGTGGTTTCTGAAAAACTCTTCAGCTTTATCATATTAGTATAGATATTTGATTAACTTCTATTTCCTACTAAAGTATTTTAATTTCAAATTCAAAGGTAGGCGTTGAGTCTCGCCATTCACCACAAAATATCTCTGAGTCTTAACGAAGCCTTTAGACTTCGCCGCAAAGTGGGGAAATGGCACTACGTTATGACACTAAGACACTTCTTAAATACTAGGTTCGCTCTGTCCGCTAATACAACGTGAAAAATTGATGTCTTAATACAAATTTCCGTCTGTTAAGCCTGATATGTAAAAACAACCATGAAGCTAAATATACCACGTAAAGCGTATAGTCTTCTATGTCGTGCGAGATCTCACAAACCAAATCTATGCAAAGTAAAAATAGAAGTGAGTGGACATTATATATACTACTCCAAAGAAGAACACGCCAAAGAGGATCTATAATAGACTAATTTATCGAGTTAGTACGTATTAAAACTTACAAGCTGTAAGATCGATTCGATCGTGAGAGTATAACGAGGCAAGGGATCCGCGTTAATTCCACCACTCAGCGTTAATCCGCCCCCCCAGTTTCTGCTACTAGCGATTTTACTTGTAGCTGTTCATTATATTACAATTAAAAACAATTCTATAGGTAATACTATTAATAGCAGAGTAGGCAGAAGGAACTTTGGAACTTAAGTTGTTCTTAAGACATTCCGTTATCCAGACACTTCCGTTCCCTAATTTCCGCCGAATACTTAAGGGATTCCGTTTCAAGTGGCTTAACCAATCACTGGGAATGTAAGCCCACAACTGTGGCGTTTACTCGTCGTAGTCGCATGCTCGTGCCCCTGCGCCAAAAAGACTTCTATATATTTTATAATCATTCTAATCGACCAGATTCGATTACAATAATTATAAAATGTTCTAAATATCTTCTAAACAATATCGGCATCTGACAGATAAAGCTTTTTGTTAAGTTTTCTCAGAAATTATTAAACAGAGAACAGAGTGTGTTGACACTAGGTTCTCTTTACCTACCCTTCAATAGTCTTTGTATATGTAGGTCATGTATATCGTGGTCGTGAAGCCCCACTTGGTATACATGGTATGGCATACCATATAAGAATGGTAAGCAATATTTCTGAAAGAAGCGAAAACTATAGAATGGGATACATTTATCTTCATTTTACACCTGTAAAATATCAAAGATTCTTCCCGTCTTCTTTATCAGATATAAATATGTACCTACATATAATGTTAACAATTATTTAAAATTAAACCGACGACTAATTACAAAGTACCAATATTATAGACCTATGTACTACCTATGTCCCCTCTAGAAATACATGGATATCTATGTCTCAAAAACTGGACTGATTATAATGAAAAATGGATTGTTCTCTGAAGTTGCAAACCAAGAAAGATAATCTTGATATGTCTTTTAGTTAAACAGATGTATAGCGTTGAGTTCCAACATTCAATACGCAACACCTCGAGAATTCGACAGAAAGTGGGAGAAGGAAGTGTCTCCATACTTAATTTAGTTATTATTAGTTTCCCAGGTTCCTTCTGTCTATCGTGTTATGTGCAGGATACAGCGTTAAGTTAAAAAACACACTCGAAACAAGCCAGTTTTAGTTATATTTATGTTTGCCATTCAAATTAGATTTGATCTATATAAATAACCTTGTCTGAAACCATTCAAGAACTCACTAGCGAGGTTTCCTTATCAAACGAGCGAGTGTCGTGGTTCTACAAAAGGCTGAAATCATAATATTGTAGCTACTCTCCCTCTGTATGACTCTTTTTTACCCGATTAGTCCTCAATTCGTCGAAATCTGTACTTAATATAATAAAGCTGAGGAGTTTAGTTGGTTAACCGTGTTAATCTCAGGAACTACTAATTCGAAGTTTAAAAAAGGTTCTTTTATATTTCATAGTCTCCATAGGCTTTGTTACATAACAAAAATTGTTTCGATACCTCACAAATGTGATATCAATCAATATCAATTTGAATTATTCTTCTTTTGTTTGAAAAGGTATACTTTCCGCATTGTGGTCATGAAACCAGTATCTCATGAGGGGATCCTGGACAGAAACTTTAAAATACACAGTCTATAAAATCAATGTTTGTAATTACGTGTCTAAATATAATTTTCTCTTTTTACCCTTTAAAAATCATGTGTTCAAAAATGTAAAAATCCTTCTCCTGTACTGTAAGGGGCTCTTTATATGCAAATATGTCAAGAAACCAATCCATAAAATTAATATACGAAAGGGTATGTAAATTTTCTCTATAAATATAAATAGATTACTTATTATACGAAAACAGTAGCCAATTAACTTTAGTGAACTGGTGGTAAATTATTTAACGTTAAAAAAATGAAGCATACAACTTCTTATTTAGCTTCACGCTGTATGTCTACTAGAGTTCCTAGAGGGAACAGAGCGCCTAATGCTACAATCTCGGCACACCTGTGTGTTTGTCCACTACATACCTTCCAGGGGAGCCTAATGCTTTTTACTTGCCCTTCCTGCAGTATCACCAACACTGTGTTTTCGAAGGTTAACCGAGGTCTGCTCTTCCTCTGTTACCTCTCGCTTTTCGTTTATAAATCTTTTTTGGTATTCTTTCATCACTCATTCGATCGACGTCCCCAAACCACCTGAGCACATTCTTTTCATTCTCACTGTGACATCCTCCGTTCATTCTGTTCATCTTTTAATCGTGGATTCGGTAGTTGAACTGACTCCGCATATATACCTTACATAATATAACTTCTTAAAAGATTAAATCAGCTTCACGCTGTATCCCGTGCACAGCAGGATAGGCATAGGGAACCTAGTGTTAAGACACTCCTATCAAACGCCTTGGTTTATTTATAATAAGAATTACATTTTTAAATGAAAATAATATATCCCCAAATAAAATTCGCGACCAAAAAATCCCCATAAGACAACGTCAGCATTAGATAGCTCTAAAATTTTAAATAGAGACTACGTTTTAACAGCGCGAGTAACACGACCTCTGTAAAGCCTCAAGGGCGAACCACAAATAGCACTTAGGCTAGTTTCAAGTATAAAAAAAAGAAATGCCCAGATTAATATTCTTTTCGACCGCATATTATGACTTTTTTAAAATAAAATAGTGAAATTTTATAATTTGTTAACAAGTTAAGCATTTCTGTTTTTAATATAAACTATTAATGTTGTGTACGGATTATACGATCGTTGTTAGTACGAATTTCAAATTGGGAAATATTTATACATATATATTTATGTGACCCGTGAATGTGAGTTTGATTCTCACTTGGGGAATAATTATTTTTTTTTCTTTACTTTAGTAATAGATAAAGCGCTGCGTTGAGCTGCGCCACTCAACACGCAATGTCTCGAAATATTTGTGAAAAGTGTGGAACGGAAATCTTAACACTGGGTTGCCTACCCAGCTGTATAGAGCGTCAGGCTTAACAAAATTAGTTGCCCCCGTAACAATCTTTGCCACCCGTTGTATATTATAGATAGGTAGAGGGAACCTAGCGTTAAGAGGGAACAGACGGAATGTACTCTCCCGTCGTAGGTTTTCGTCCAATTTTCAAGTAGAAATTCAAGCAGCCCGTTTCTATAAGAGATAAAAACATGATGAGCATTTTCTGTTGATATGTATAAATAAACCGATGTGTAACCCTAGCAGCCAAGCTAATCTTTAATATTATATATAAAACCGTCAAGGCCGTCAGCCATATCTCAAAAATTAAGCACTGATTGAGAGACGGAGTGTATATATGTCAATACAAAACTACATTTTTAGGATTAGTTATCCATACGAGCGAAGTCGAAGGCAATAGTTAGTTTATAAATAAAACGCGATACATAACATATTCTCTTGTAGTTGGAGAGCTTGCCTGCCTATCAACTTTATCTTATCTGCATGCAAGTAGCCTTGACCTTCACCATACTGAGGCTTAAGATTATTTTTAATTAAATAGGTGGTAGTGTCGCAGTGTGAAATTTTTTTTAGCGTTACGGTGGTTCCCGCACACAGCAGGGTTGGCAGAGTGAACATAGTGTTGAGACACTCCGTTCCCCACTTTCCACCGAATTCTGGAGGCATTGCGTGTTGATTGGCGGAAACCAACGCCGCGATTTTGCCTCGACACCAGAGGGAAGAAACGGAAATATAAATTTAAGTAAATATTTCGTTTCTTGAAGTGGGGATCGAACCCACAATCGTCGCGTTACAGTCACACCCTAGTGCATCACGACGGCCTCGTATATAATATTCAATTATATTTATACGTTTACAATATTTATTCGAAAATCTAAGAATCAGACATTCAATATTTTATAATTCAGCAATTCCAGTAATCTTCTTTCTAATATGATTACTAAAATAAATTAATCTAGGACGATATTTATATACATATTTAAATTACAACACACAATGTCAATACATACAATGTCTAACATTACCTCAAAATAAAAATGTAAAATACAAAGGTTAGGCCTATGGGCACCAATAGATACACTTCCGGTGCACCACGTTTCAAAGCCAGAAGAATGAAAATATTGAATACTGGAGGCCCGTGCGGCTACGCCCGCTTGAAATGTCTCGTATAAATATTTATTTAAGTGTATTTAAGAAAAAACCAACCAAGCGCAAGACAAGTTCGCTCACAGAGGGTTCTGTACCAACTTCAGGAACTTTTGTCGAACTAAGTACTATAAATTGATATAACTTTTTTATTTATGAACCGAATGTAATAAAATAAACCCTAGATGTTTTCGGAAGATTGCCAGAATCCAATAGTGAAAACTGCATCTAAATTTTAAAAATCATTGTGTTGGGTTCTATTACGTTTATAAAGGTTCCCAATAACATCTTTTTTAAATATCTTTCAAGTACAGACCCTTCAAATTTCTCCAGTGGTAATCGAACTCACAGCCGCGTTTAAAGTCTCACACTTGTGCCTAGCACCACGACTTTTTCTTTAAAAAAAAGTAAAAAATAAATAAAATGTTACAGTTTAGGCGCAGTTCACGCTCCCTTTCATCTCCTGACTTCTAAAGTAGACTCTACACTTGAAAGCGTTATATATCTCGGTCTGTGTACCACTTATATCTTGCAGCTAAGCATTTTTAACATAAATTCAGTTTTTTTTGTATATTTTATGCATTACATTGTATATTGTTCGTTTGACTATGTTTTTCTCACATAGTATAAATCAGTGTATATATAGCGAATAAATTGGACATTTTTTTCATTTTGACGCTGTATATATTTGTAGTCTAAAACACTAGTGCAAGGATATTTGCTAATTCAAATTCTTATTATAAATTTATTTATATTGAAAGTTTACCTTAGGTATTCACTTGTAAACAGTGGCGTTGTATGTATTCAGAAAACTCTACCCTTATTCCAAATTATAGTTTTAAATTGAAATCAAAAACACCTTACACATTTTTTTCAAGACAATACATGCCCCACACACCGTGCAATTTTCGCAACATTTAAGTCGCGGTTAATAGGTATTGCTTAGAAAAAAAAACTAATAAGAGGCCAGTCTTTGCACACAAGGGCACAAGAGTGCGACTGTAAAAGCGGTAGGTTAAAGATTCAATTCCCATTTGAAAAAATGAAATATTTAAAATGTTCATTTCCTCCCTGTAACGAAAAAAAACGCGATATTGTTTTTCGCCATTCAACACGCAATGCCTCTGAATACGGAGGAAAGTGAGGAACAGAGTGTTTTAACACTGACTTCTCACGTCCCCTCTCCCTACTCTACTATGTGCGGAATACAGCATGAAAGTAAAAAAATATATCATACATCTAATTACAGCGAATATGGGAAAGGGGCGCTTGCCATAGCGGAAATTCTTAGAACCATCTTGACTGATGGCAATGGCCCTCGTAAACACTGTGCCAGTTTTAGTTGCCCTTTAAAAATATATTGGTGTGAATTTTTAGTCATATTTATAAGTATTTAGGGCACAGGCACCGTTTATTTATATGGACATATATCCGCGTATACACGGACATATGTAGAAATATTTTCCAGGGGGACCGTATTTTTTCGTGTAAAGGGTTGTATTTTATTTTTAAGGGATTTTTTTGTTAGTAAAATTTCTGGAGTGGGCACAAGACTATCCTGGAATGGGTATGGGTATAACCGGGGGGGATCCGGATCGGATATATATATAATATCATCTGCCATTTAAATTCATTCCTAACTAAAAAACAGTGCAAGTCGGAGTAACCCATCGAAGGTTCCGTACCAAATTCAATATTAGAAGTTAGCAGGAAGTACAATTTATAAAAGTTGACAAACCTAATATGACGGACATATGCACTCATTTTGTATGTATTATTTGTATTATTCTTTTCTATGAAATCTCTGTAAATTTTTACTTTTCAAATTTTTTCCTTTATTGTTTTTTTGTATTGTAAGTCCTCACTTTGTGCCAAATTTCATAGCTGTAGTTACACGGGAGACACCGTATAGGTTTTGATTATGCAGCGAATTTCATACAAAATGCAGCAAAATCGATGGATAAATACCTGCTCGTATCTTTGGATTGCGTTAACTTAGAAGCGTAATTGTTTCTGTGCCTAAGGAACCGTACACCTAAATATTTGATATTAATTTCAGCTTGATACATCCACGCGACGTGCAGACGGAAAACAAAGTGATTCTACTGAACCCTAAAAACAACTAAAGTTGGTGTGGAGTTGAAATAAATAAATAAATAATAATTATATAATGTCACTCTGTTATCTATAAATAAGTGACATTTCTTAATCTTATAATATTTGCCCCTATTGAGCTCAGGATACGTTTTTTTCTTAGTAAATACTTACACCACACTCACTAACCTCCTGTAAATAAAGGATCAAAGAACTGTTTATTTTTAAACATTCTATAATGTTTTTCATTACAATGCATTTAATGATAAAACGAAACACGGCGTTAAGTTCCGCTACTCTAGAGTGTCTTAACACTAGCTTCACTTTATTGACACTGCTATATACGGGGTTACCGTGTGAATCTGAAACAAATTGTTAGGAAGGAATACAAAGACTAAAATAATATTAAATAGGAAATAAATAATATGTTAGAGATTCTCTAAATCAAAATTAATTAATTATGAATATTTAAAAAAAATCCGATATAACTAACAGGCAAACTGACATAACTAACTTAATCACTCCGCTATTAGTTCCCTATGGATAAGTGGAAATTGGGTTAAGTTAGTCAGTTGTAATTAGAAGTATAGTATGAAGCTTGATACAATTATAATTCGTTTTAAATTTAACTCAGTCGTTCTTTTCAATTTAACACGGTTGTTCACGGATTTAGATGAAACTTCACGGATTTAGATGAAACTTTCCAGTAATATAATTATCATACTAGCATACTAGCATAATACATAGGCTACAATTAATGTAAAGATTTTGTACAATTGGTTATAATATAATAGTAATAAGTTTAAGCGATCGAAGACATCGAAGCCAGATATTGCCATAGTGGCTCAAAAGAAAAACGTCGGTCTGTATTACGATAGTCATAGTTTTGTTTCCGGTACAAAAAACCGGAACACCGGTAGACAAACCGCGGCGTTGAGTTCCGATACTAGTTTGTTCGAAAATGGATAAAAAAAATTCTGGACACTGAATTTTTCTTGCCCACCATATTATATACAGGAAAAAGCTTTAATGTTATATTTTCATGTATAAAAATTAGATTTATTGATATAATTAAACATGATAATATTTAGATAGTTGTTTAGATGTTATTATTATCATAACTTAGACCGAACGTGATATTTGTATGTTTTAAGTGAAAAGTCTTAAAACTAGTTACCCAGGTTCCCTCTGCCTACCCTGGTTTAAGCTATGTGCGAGATACAGCGTGAAGCTAAATAAATATATGTATGTTAATACATAATTGCTATATATATGTTATTATATGTATGTATACAAATAGATAGATAAACATATTACCCTCCTTTGTGTCGCTCAATCAGGGAAAAACTGTCAAGTTGAGGTCTATAACCCAACATACTCTATAAAAAACAAGGATTTCATATTCCTGTAAGATTACTCTTCCTTGTATATAAAATATACATAAATAATGTGTACCTTAATGTATTTCCACTATGTTAAAATGGACGGGGCTTTTAATAAAATATTTCATAACCAAAATTAAATGTTTAAGCTTCACGTCTAAAATACTTTACATTGCTCTAATAGCAACGATGTCACCTACGCCGTAGCACGTCTACGTATTTTAAAACATCGGGGCAACGGACTGGGTTGAACGAATATTCTTATTAAAAATACCTCAGCACCTATAAATTACACATCGAGCTCCGCCAATAAGCATTAAAAACCAACTAAATGAGCGTGGCAAGCCTCGTAACCGTTTCCTTTGAATCACCGGTATGAAAGAGCCGTGAATAGGCAGGCGTCTCTTAAATAGAGATAGTTTGGAGTAACCGTGGTTTCGCCGATTTGCATCTCATTGATACGCAACCTCAATTGGGCGACATATATATAAATATAAATTTCTATCTTTAGATGCGGAGAAACGGTCCATACGATGAAATTATATAGCTTTGTAAGGCCGAAAAGTGCACTATCGGTGTTGTTAATTTCGAAGATGTTACGGCATCGGGTAGGGCGCTGCAGTGCGGGTCCGGGGCTCCGGCGGGGGCGCGGGGCTCGGGGCGGTGGCGGGATGAGGCGGGGGTGGGCCGGGGCGGCGGGGGCGGCGAGAGGAGGGAGGGCGGGCGGGGAGGCCGCGACCCGGTCACGAGTCACGAGTCGCGAGTCGACAGTGCGGTCGCGGCGCTCGCCGGCGCACCGCGCCGCCCCCTTCTGTAATCTATAATAAGATGCTCCCGTTTTACCTTGACGATGAACGATGAATTAGGATAACACTTAAACTCGCATGTGATAACCGACGATTGTGAATGAAGCACTAATTACAATAGATAGCGATGTGTTCCCAATTTTACAGATGCTCAAATTAGTATTTTTACACGTTGTTTAGTGATTTTTATTAGGTAGTGCCGTTTGTGGCCGTATGATTTAGGGTCGTGCCTCTCAGTCGCATGTGTACATCTCACGGGTGGAATTCATTTTTAATCTTATATATTGTTGAGGGTTTCTTTGATGCGATAACGGAATCTTCTGCCGCGACGATCGTTTACGTTCTTTAACATTTGCTTCAGCAACTATGAGAAAGACTTCAACTAATTGTAAAATAGATTGGATAAACAGAAAAGTGAATTTTAAGTGAAGTAGCCAGTGTGAGTGAGTGTCGTGACAATGATAGTCGAAATACAAGAGGTAACTTTATGTGTAGACCCCGACCATGCACTCCTCATCGCTCATCGCGACATCCTCTAAATACATCGTAGTACCTCTTATTATATTATTTGCGAGTTCATCACACCGAGGCGCCGACATCGAATAAAATAAATGGTACCAAATCACTTGTAGCTTTACTTTAATTATATTATGTTTAAGAATGTTTTTTGATTGTTTTCATTGAAAGTTTTATGAAAAAAAAAACAAACGCTTTTGCTTCTCGTTCAACTTTTATTTGGCATGTCAATTAAGTCAGCTGATCAGTGGTATAGTGGGGGCCCATGCCTGTTGATTCCACCTTGCCCAGCATTGGGCAAGTCCACTCTAGATTAAAGATCGTTGAGGGCGATGTCAGTAGGTCAACGCACAGTGCGTGTGGCGGGGCGTGTCAGGGAGGGCAAGAGGGGACGGGGGGTACGAGGACGAGGGCGTGAGAGGGTAGGGGGCGCGGGGGACGGCGGTGCAGGTCGCTCGGGCGTTGCACCGCTGCATCCAGTGCAGGCTCTACGCTGGCTACGACGGCTACGACGTAGCGCCTACGCTTATGCTTGTCGAATGATTTAATAATGAAATACACTTGTTTTATTTTAATTGAGTAAAATTTCAACCAATTGAATGGTAATTACGAGATATCGGTGAACAATAATTTGTTTACAAGCAAAAAATCATAGTGTATTGGATAGAAATCAATTTAAAACATAAAAGTTTTAGCTAAAGAACATTAGAAATTATAAATATATAGAAAGAGTAAATTTTGATAGCATTTATTTTGCTGGTTTCTTTATTTTCGGTTTTATTACACAGCCATTGCATTATATAGTAACGTCCTCTCATTAGCGCTAATTTCAATTTCGCATACCATTGTACATAATAAAAACTATCATACCGCTTTATTCCTATAAATGATAATAAGATTTGTATAATACATCTTTTTTATAGAAAAAAGATTAGAATAAGCATGTAATACAAATAAAATATTATATGATTAATTACCAAGGTTAAGTATCTGATGAATTGTTTGAATACAAAGCGGGTTCAAATCCTATTTTTAATTAAAAAATAAAAATTATAAAATGTAGGTGACAAATGGTAAATTTTCTTTGATAATATGAGAAAAATGATTTAACTAAGCAGTGTATTTGTTATCAGGAGGTTAGAGGGAAGAGGCCTTTTAAGATATGGGACAGTTCGCGAAACGTGAGGAAGGGATTGGTGGTGACTAGCTTCGAGGAGCTTATACACAGAGGTAAGTTTTTCAAAATAAGAGAAATTTCTAATTTTTTTTAGTGTTAATCTATCTTTCTTTGATAAACGAACTTATCTCAGGAACCAAAAAGATTGGAATTCGAAAATTCTTCTTTTTTTGTATATTCCATTTGTCATTATTATTTGTGTTCAGAAGAGCCTTCCGTACTTAAAATGTGTCATTTGTCATACACTCTTAAAACTTTTCCGGTAACGGTAACGGTAATAGTACGGCGAACACGCAAACGCGGTGCTTATGAGCTCCTTTCCAACTTTAAATAATGAATTGAAATGAAATGAAATGAAAATTTATTGCCAAAAATGTATGAATACAGTCACCAGATACAATAAATCAATCCTATTTATCACAGTATTCAATTAAATAATTTCTGGTTTTATGAACTCTGGTACCCATTGTAAGATTTAACTTGTGTTATGGGTACCAGTGCTCTTACAAATTTTAAATGATCTAGGAATCGGTAGATCAATCAAACATCTTGTGTCTGGTTGGTTAATCATTGTATGAAAAGCACAATACAAATGTAAGAAAAAAAAAATAAAATAAAATAATAATAATAAAAGTAAGAATTATTTTCATTTTCCCCGCTCTGATGAAAACATAAAGCACGACGTCGGATTCCACTGAAGATTAAAGATATAAGATTGAAGAAGAAGAGAACGGAGTGTCTTCACACTAGGTTCAACATTTCATATTCCTCCGTTTCGGCATTTCTCTCTCTACTTTTTTAACGTGAAAAAAAAATACTAAAAAAAGATATTTGAAATCTTTATACGCCCTTCTTTTCTAAATTTAGATAAGTAGCCAAAATTTATGAGGAAAATTTATTCATGTCTTATTTCTTTTTATATCTTTAGTTATTCAATAAAATTGAACTTTGTCAAAAATGTAAATTGTTATAAATACATAATACTGTACATAATTATTACAATAGGGATACATATTTTTAGCCTCAGGCTAATGCTATAAGAGACGAGTGGCGGAATTCAACGCCGAGCTTATTAACAATTGAAGAATTAAAATAAATCATTCCTTTGAGTAGGTATTGAACTCATAACGACACTACCATATGACACTATATATATATACATACAAATAGATTTATACAAATATATATGTATATGTCATATGATAAAATATATGGAATGTAATTTCGCCTTGGGTCGCTAATAGTAGCGTAGAATCAAGTAATAGCAATTAAACATCTCAACTCCCAAGATGCACCCAGCACTCGCAACTTAGGGAGGTCAATAAGATTTGCCGCAGTTGTACGTATGACCCGCTTTCGTCCTCGCCCAGCCTAGTTTACTAGCATCACTCTAAATCCGATCAATTGCGATGGTGAAATAATACAATTTAGAGCTTAGTCACAAAATACCAAGCCGTAGTGATAAATTTCTCTGTTTATCTTCTTGTTATAGTCAATTGTTGTGAATAACCCAACATTTTTGTTAATTAAATGTCTGATGATTTTTTTTTTATATAACCTGCGTTGTGTTTTATGTAGCTTCAATTTTTACTTTTCACCTAAAGAGAACATATTGTGGTTCATCCAGTGGCAATCTAAATCAAGTATAATAATAATTATTCCTATTTTCGTTGAAGAGTTTACATTTTAGACAATTATTGTAAGAGTATATTATAAAATTTAAAACATATATTATAAAGTTTCATAATCTGGAGCTAATCCTGGCTGATGATGGCTGGAGATGATGTATATGATAAAAGTATATGATTTAATTCGATTTGCAATAATTTATCCTAAACTGTTTAGGCCAAACATACAAATATTGCAAAACCTCTTGAAAAACACGGTAAACCTATTAGTCCAGAAAATGACCGAAATCCGAATACGGACTGACTTCTCAAAATGCTTTCCGAAATCTGAAAAGCATGAAATAATATTCCCTTATTCTGAATTAATTATAGTAACTGTCGAGTCACATTGGTTGGTTTTGGTTTTTGTGGCTCGGGCGTGCGAAGTTACACCTAAATATTGCATTTAAGTGCTTTGCTTAGAATTCAGTTAATTAGAGATATTACCTTGAAACGAAAATGCGTAAAGATTTTTTTTATCTTTAGATATATATCTCCCGTGGTGAAGACGTGAAAATCTTAGTGTTACTTCACTTCACTCTCAACTTTCCAATAATTTGGACACATTACTTGTTCGTTAGTGTTATCTAACGTAGCACTTCGTCTAACCAAAACGGTAGAACCATTAACTAAAACATTTTACTCGTTTTGTTCGTTCAAGTAAATTATTCCGAATAAAAGCCACAACTTACTTCGCCGGAGAATTTAAAAAAAATCCTGGATATAGCTCACTTTGTAAAAAATATTTTTTCCAGGGAAAGAGAAGCTATCAGTAGCGGCGAGCGAGCCAGTGAGATTGGTGTTAGAGAGCGACGGCACGCAGGTTGAGGACGGCGAGTACTGGCGCACGCTCCCGCCCAACACCGTACTGCTGCTGCTGCGGCAGGGGGAGAGATGGTATCCGACGGGGGTCGACGTTATCAAGGCTGGTTAGTTCATTCAATCGGTGGATTGAATTCAATGTTTAGTTCATTTAACGTTGTGAGTTAAAGATCTTGCGTTGTAATTGTTAGCGTCGTTATATAATATTATTATTTCCTATTGTGCTTCTATTAACGTTTTGCTTTATTGAGCTACTTGCTTCTCAATGTTAATTTATTTTTCCAGCTATATCGGCGATTCCAAAAATTGTATGCGAGACAATACACGCTCTCGAGCTACACGATGAAACACCTTCATGGAAAATCATGGACAACAAGGGGCGCGTCACAGTGGTGCTGCATTGGGACCAGCGGCCGCAGGCGTCGCCGGCCGCTCGCTCGCCCTCGCGGCAGGCGAAGCCCGACCGCCGGCCCTCGCTCGTTATACAGACCTCCCTGGAGCGCCCGCAGCCTCCGCCGCCACACATCACTGTCGTGAACCACGATGAGCCCGGCCCAGCACGCGCGCGTCTCTCCCGCGCACCGTCCTCGCTCGACCACCACGTGCACACTGCGGAGTGCCGCGCGGCCGCCCCACCGGCCCACACGCCCGCCGCCCATGCCCACGGCCACGCGCACCGCCCGCCCACCGACGAGTGCGACTTCCACTGCTGCGCGCTGCACGAGGAGGGCCGACGCATCGCCGTACACAAGAGCGTGGCCACCTCGCCCATACAGGACTCGCAGCCGCGCGCCTCGCCACAGGGCCGGCCGAAGGGTCACGTGCGATTTCTCGATGCCGAGTCCGCGCGACGCGGCGATCGAGACTCGTCGGAGAGTGAAACCGAAAACACCCTAGTCGAAGATGAGGCGGTCACGTCCGAGAAGTTTCTATTGTTAATCGATCAACTGAGCGTCGACCAGAAGCGGCATTTGACCATCAAGGATATCGGCATTATTCTCGAGCGGCTCAGCTCCAAGATCCTCGACGTTGAAAGGCTTGACCGAGAGTCGGAGTCCGATGACTGCTACAACTGGACGATCAAAGCGACAATTCGGGGCGACGCGCTGAGGGAACTGGGTGTCATATACAATGGAAACTACTATGCAATCAGCGAACACCCCGGCTACCGGGAGGAGAACGAGGAGGCTGGTGACGAGGGTGAAGAGGAAGAGGAGGAGGACAGACTCTGATCGGGCCTGTGCGGCGCCGCCGTGCCCGCCGCCGCCGCGCTGCGCCTAGCGCTGTGCCGCGTCGCCGCGCGCTGACCCGCCGCACTCCGCCGCCCGCCGCCGCACTCCGCCGCCCGGGGCCTTCAAGCAATAATACCACCGAGTCCCGCGGGTGAGGCGACCGCAGTCCGGTACCGGCCCTAAGATTGTCGACTTTATAAAAGAGGGCTGTGTGTACACCGGCGCGAGTCGTTGAATCATTGTAGGTAGTGAAAACAGAGCTCATAGCGATTGTATGTCGCGAAAATTATAGACTTTTTATGAAATTTTCAAATGGTCACTCGGTCCACCGGCTCGAGCCGTGTGGGCAGATGTGTTAACGTTAGTTAATAAATAGGGAAATAAAGTAAGTAAAACTGACTTCCTCTCGATTCCTATGGAGGCTAGCGTACCGGTCAGTTGTCGAGCACATTTTTGAATCGATACAACGCACTTTTGCGTGCTCTCGGATATATACTCGTCGATCGATCGTGTATTGGATATATACATACATGTGTACGTACAGTACTGTAGCGTATTCTATTATATAACGTCCGGCGTTGTCGGCGATGAACAGCAGCACAAATATTTATCATCAACATTATGGTCTTTATAATTAGGTAATAATAAATTATAGACGACTTATTAGCAAAGGAATAAGGTGCCATAAATCCGCTGCTTTTTACTAACAATTTAATTTACCTAATATATTGTTTTATCCTATGCGGCTAATTTCGATCACGATCACGACATCCATAGTCGAAGGTAGGCCTAAATAAGAAATCGTTTCATATTCAATTAACATTAGAACATCAACAAAGAAATACCATTACGTACGTGGGTAAGGCGACAAAGAACAATAATGGCAAGTTTGTTTTGTGACGAACTTGGCTCGACTCGCGTCGTCGCAAGCTGTCGTTAGGTTTGAGGGTTTGAGGGCGTGTGGGCTAGACTGATGAGCGATCGCTCTTTTTGCTTTATTTAAAATTTACCAGTAAGTTCGCGGATGTGGCTCTCGGCCTCGAGACGAGCCGACGTTTCACAGAAATACTCTTAATAAATATAATAAAGTGAGCTAGCTGAATGTTTAAAAAAAAAGGTTGTAACTAAAATACGAATATACCACACAGCGTCACATCGTGCCAAATTGGTATTTGGTAGTCGTAAGTCAAATCTTGTATTGATAAGATCTATGATATCGTAGCATTATTGTATAATGTTTTTAATTTTTGTATAGTACTGATATGTGAATTGTATGATATATGGAAGTTTAATAAGTTTTACGGCTCCGGCTGGAATAAAATGTATAGTTATTTTAGGTGTAATGTTAATAATTATTAAAATTATTATCTATAGTAGATGTCGGTGCAGCGTTCTGTCGGCAAACGACTGTATACATATTGGTGTACGATACCTGTTGTAATTATGTGCTGTCCGTTTATTTCCAAGTTGACAACGGTTCATGAAAATAATTTAGAGCTACAAGTTTTCTAGTCTGTGGTTAACGACTGTGTGAATGGACGAGTGCTTGCTTGTTTTTAATTTTGGCATTTGTACGATGAATGTAATGGTAAGATTTAATATTGGGTGTGTTGCTTAAAATTTTTGTAAATAAAATTATTTTAATAGAAAATTTTTAACCAATTCAAGCGGAATGTCTGGTCATTTTTATTACAAGAATTTCAAAGTGATATGGATGATGTATTTTGAACGTTAAATTATTTTCAGTGAGTAAATATCATATACGATTGTCACTTAATATGCCTGATAACAAAAATTATTTCTTTATAACTATATAATAAATAGAATCGCATAATTGTAATAGCTACTATTGGCATATGTAATAAAAGCTGTGAAAACATGCTCTTCTCATGGTAAATAAATAAATAAATTTTCATGAACCGACAGAAAACCACCATTTTGATGTTTTGATACATAAATTATAAGAATTTGATTTTAAGGTTTGATATTGTGACATGTCTTTATTAATTCTAATTAAATAATTTCTATAAATTACTATTGCTATAAAATTTTAGGTGAAGCTATTTCGAAAGTGGCCGAGTTACACAGAGGTATAACGAGAAGCGGAAATTAAAAGATCGACACTAATATTACATAGAAATTTAAAAAAGTGAATTAATCGCATGTTGATCGTAGAAACAGAGTGTTATATATGAAAGATTTTTTTATTTGAAATACCAGTGACTTCAAATACTTGTTAAAAACAATTTGTTAGACATCCATTATAAAGTTCAAAATGCTTATTTTATCTGTTGAAAAACATAACTGGCACATAGAAGAATTATTATTCCTACCTAGCCAATTTAGAGATTGTGAGAGAATATAAAAATACAACCTTTACCTCACGTTTACAATTAAACATCATGTAAAAATTGTATGCATGACAAGACATAAAAAACTGCCATTGAAGCGCTTTTCGCGACTTTACTTGTAGTATAATTATATTAGTTTAGCATTTATCCACTTTATACATAATATAAGTTTCAATGAAATTTTTATTAACACGTAAGTAGGGGTGCCATTAACAAATTAGGTGTAAGAATTATTATTTTAAACGCAGGTATCGGGTACGCTTTAGTAAACGTTAGGACTGAATCCAATAATGTGAATACTCTAGGAAAAAATTGTCGTATTTTTTAATTTATATGTTTATAATAGCTTTAAATTATTATAAAAATTCAATTATTGAGACGGTGGTCAACAGATGGGTACTTTGCGTATACAATTTCTTTTAAAAAAACTACATGTCAGGTTGTATTGAATGAATGAAAGTTCGCACTCATTCTGTAATGTCAAAGCGAAAAGAAAAGATGTGCCAAAACGAAAAAATATATATAAAATAAAATAAATCTATACCTAATTAAAATGAAGTCACTGTTAGTATTTCCTTGTTCAAAACATACGTAATCTTTTATAAAATTATAACATAAAATAAAAAATATGATAATCGACACAAGAAAGCACTACATAGAATAATTTTAATGTTATGTGCCAAGTATCGTGTTAGCTGAACACGCTGAGTGGAGGTGGGTGTAATTTTCTTGTTTATATTTACAGTATGGTTGGTGATTCGTGGCTGCCTTGAATTTAGGATTTTTCTTACTTTTCATTATTTTCTTCCCAAGTTAACAATGCGCCAAAGTTCAGAAAGTTTAACAACAAGAGGCGGTCACGGCTCGTCGAACTTACTGTACCCAGATTGTTGGTTCCCTTTTTGTTGTACACAATAGGTTCCTAAAATAGTCACATTTGTTTAGTTTGAAGCAAATTTAACGGTATAAAGTCGAATCTATAAGTTTTATGCATGGTTTAAAGTCGTTAGACACGACAATTGGCTTTAAAGTCAATATTATAAACCATTAAATACAGTACAATCGAAGAGTCGTGGACGCCCTGAAGTAACATGAAGATGGCTGCCCAGATTAATTTAACGATTTTTTCATAATTTGATGAATATTTTGACAAGTGCAATGCGCAAAAATTTACATCTCAACTGCATGGCGGCTTGGACTCGTCGACTTACTGTACATAATCAATCATATTTTCTCGATTTATAATCAACCAGTTAACGCTAATTGTTGTCTCTGAGTATGGCTGTTAGTGTGTGTAAGCGTTGCCATTTCGTTGTAATTTTCCTTTTGTAAATATCGAAGTCTACTTGTTAAATTATAATGTAAACTGTTATACATTTTATTTCATAATATAAAATTTCAAGTGATATTTAATTATTTATAGTAATATAAACAAAAATATAACATTAAAATTTATTCAATTTATATATTGTATGGGACTTCGATATATAATATGGAATCGTATATAATTATTAATTTATTAGCGACGACTGAAACACCGATTTCCGTTAGTTACATTAAGAAACATCTCGAAAAAACTTCACTGCCACTAAATTAATAATAAAAATATTGGAAATGATTACACTGGCGTTTTACTGATATTTTTAATGTAAATTTTATTGTGTATATAAGTATCCCGCTTATAGCAGAGATAGCAGATCAGTGCCCCATTTTCCGCTGAATTCTGGTGGAAAACATTTTAAATTTTTACCTTAAGAAAAAAACAATTTATACAAGATTTTAGAAGAAAGCGTAAAAATTTTAATGAGATTCAAACGAGTGCCTCGTGAAAACCGTTCAAGTTTCTAAATAACAACCTTTTATATATTGATAAAATTTATTTATACATATATAACAACAAACTCTAGAAAAATTATCAAAAATTATGACTTTTTATTCTATATTAAGTATACAGGTTGGAAGAGGCAGCGCTCCTTTTACTCCTTACTCCTTTTTGAAAGTGCATATAGAGTAAAATATTTCAAACCCAGAACAGAATGAATCAAGGTACCTCAACAGTTTGGACGTTTTATCCATATCTGTATTTCGTGTGACGCACACATAGGTGTGCGACGTTGCCGCTTTGACAGGTAACAGTGTGCGTGCTTATGTTATACTTTACAAATGGCGTTTTATTTTAAAACGGTAATTTTATTATTTATTTTGTTTGAAATAATAACTTTTTCTTTTTTGAGATTTTTTTTTCTGAATTATATTAGGCTTTTATATAGCAGTTAAGACTGTGGTTTCATTTAAAGTGGAGCTGACAATTTCAACCTGTATACTATATTTATCAAATTATTTTTATATAACAAAAACTTTAATTGTACAATTCTTACACAAAATAACACATTTACATTTATTTATACAGAAACATGATGCAATTTTTATTTAATATTGTTTTTTCACTAAAGCCACAGACAGATAAAAATATAAAGGACATGCATACTATTATTACAATTATAATACATTATTATTACATAACTTTTTACATAATTTCACAAATAATAGACACAATGTTTGTAGCACGCTAAGAAACATTTAGTATTTAAAATATTTAATTTTCAACAATTATTATTTTCATTTACTGTACTTTAAAAGCCAGTATAAATTATTTATATACTATATAGTACATAGAAACCCTGGAAGAAAACCGACTTTAAAATAAAATCGTGTGTAGAAATTTAAAAGAAAAGGTTTAATAAACAAGCTCTATTAACATAACATGATATAATAAAAAAGTCTACTTCAAAGTATTTTATTTTGAATTTTAAAAAACATTTTTTCATAATTCATTTCTTACCCATATATAATATCAATTAATTATAGTTTAACATTATTTCATATACATCACTTTTGGATAAAATACAAACAAATCTCACATTTAAACAAAACAAAATCACCATAATCTCTTTCATTGTGATTAATATATTCAAAAAAATTAGAAACTTTAATAGCCATAATTTGAAATTAAATTTCAATTTCTAATCATCCATTGTTACTTAACTTATTTTCTTAGCCATTAATTTTAACATGTCTTGATTGATAAAACATTGTCATTATATACAGAAATGATACACAATCTTTCGAAATTAAACAAAATATCCAAAAAATTCAATAAGTTCAATAACTTAAACAAATAAATTCAATAATTTATTTGTGCTTTTTACCTTTTAACGTATTCATAATTCTTGCTCCGATCGTTTTTTTCTTTTTTTCACTAGTTTCGCTAGTACTGCTTAGGGATTTAGTTTCGGCTGACAGATTTGTGTCTATGTCTATGGTGGGAAGGTTTTCTATGGTAGGAAGGTTTTCCATAGAGGAACTGTCCATTCTTATGGGGGGTAATGCAAGTTTGTCTTTGAATCCATTTATACCACCATTTCTGCAAGTCGATAACTCCTTGATGATCACTGATGATGTTGAGTTGTATTCTATTCTGTAATTGTAGAAGAAAATATTGTATTTGTTTTGAATTTTGTTTAATTATTTTTTAATGCCTGTAAGTATAAAAATCAACTTAAATGCTGTATCCTACACACAGCAGGGTAGGCAGACGGAAACTAGTGTTAAGACACTCTGTAATCCATTTTATTAAAACATTGTTTTGTAAGTATAATGTAATGTACTGTAATTAAAAGCATAATAATGAAGAAGAAGCCAAGAAGAACCATGTTAAATCTTAAGTAATGTGTTGTCCTCGATTTCATCCATAAAGAATGGATAGATCTATGTGGGTGCAGAGTTCTTCTGTGTTTACTTGGTATAAAATTAAAATTTGCTACTACACGAAGAAAACTGTCTTAGAAAAAGTTTATAAATTGATAAGAAATATATTTATAGAAACAAAAAAAACTAAATACCTTGGCTCATTGACAATACGCAAAGAATCTGATAGTCTATACCAAAAATAAGGATTCAAAACACCTCCGCTCATGTAGTGGAGACAGTGATACTGTGCCAGGAGGTGGGGTATAATGCACTCTCTATACTTTATCGGTATTAACTTTATTTGTTGTTTATCTGAAATGAGTAACAGTATTATTAATCTTTAGGAAAGAAAAGCTTTAAAAGAAAAATATAAAAAAAATGTTATGTTGTAGGATTTGAACCTTGCCTACTGTCCAATAGCTGACATTGTTTGTTGAAATTCTTATATGCTTGTTACAACTTATTTAAGCCGTTAGCATTTCTCTGTTTAGAATTTTGCAAGAGAGAATGGTAGATGCTTATTAAACATTTTTATCATACTAAGCACTACTAGCACAATGATAATTTTAACGAATTATTTTACATATTATCATTATAGTTGTATATTTATTTATAAATATTTTTGCATTTTGTCTGAATGTATGTATGAAATTGGTCTAAGAGAAAAAATCCCTTTTGCAAATTAGTCAACGCGGCGTTTAGTTCCGCCACTCAACATGCAATGCATCCAGAGTCCCGCTGCCTACACTGATGAGTGCGGGATATAGCGTGATTTTATTTTTAAAATAATAAAAACAACTCACTTATACCATCAACATGTGCCAAATTAGTGTAAAAGGCAATGTCTGAATTTTTCCAAAAGTCCGAGGAGTATATAAGCACTGTGTATCTACACCTGTGTAGTATAAGCCGCGACACCGGCTCCACTCGCGTCGGGTGGCCTATTAGCAAATCCTCTTCTGTACACAGCTGTGAATTAAAATTATCTACATTGTTTTCCTTTTTTTAAGATTTAAATATGTAAAAAAATCAGCAGTAGTAGTAGTAGCAGAACTCAACGCCGCGCTTTGCCTCGACACCAGAGCGAAGAAATGAAAATATAAACGTAAGTAAATATTTCACTTCCTCAAGTGGGGATCGATTAAATATGTATTGATAAGAATCTACTGGCAAGCCAATCCATTCTCCTATTTCTATCGAAATTTTAAACACATCGCGTATTCAGTGTTGGAAATCACCGCAGAGCTTTGTCTTGTTGCCAAAGAGAGGAAATGAATGTATTACATAATTTATTCAACAAACGTTATGTTATAAGCTGTAAGTACAGGCACTAACTGTGCCATGAAGGCCTTTGGTGTATTTTTTTCAAATTTTAAAACTGCAATTAATAAGCAAGACTATAGGCTATAAAGATGGCTTTAGCAACCCACAAAACGCGGCATTGGGTTCAGCCACACAACACACGAAGTTACGAAACAAACTCAGGCAGTCTGTGAGGGATGGAATGTCATAACAGTAGGTTAATTCTGTATATCTTGTTATACCCAGGATACATTGTGAAGCTAAGAAAAGGCGAGGTAGCATTAGTGGCCACACCTTCTACAGAAAACATCATACAGACATACCTTCAGACCTTGGCTCCTCATCCGGATGACCAGCTCATCGACAAAATCTTTATCCTCCCTAGCATGTAACACATATGCATGATATTTCTGTGGAAAACCCAATAGTTTGTCATCATATGTTATTATATCTTTATCATTTTCATCCCATGTTACAATTTGATGGTCACCATTGCTTGGGTTAACTAAAAAGTAATGATAATTATTATTTTTATACTAATATTATAAAGGGGAAGAATTTATTTGGTTGAACATACTAATCTCAGTAACTATTGTTTCTAATTGGATGATTTTTTTATTTTAAATAGTCCATGTTAAAGCTATGGACTATATTACATCATTTTAATTCTTTCCATGTAACAATAAAACAAAATAAGGCCATTGTGGCATAGTGGGGCAGCAAATAACTGTTAGTGTGATAGTTGTGAGTTCTATCCCCACTCATGTTATTTTCATTTCTCTTTTCTGTCTGACTTTATAAGACTGACTGAAATCGACTGTCTGACTTTATATATGATGGTTAAAAGTAAATTCAAAATAGAGAAAAGATAGTTTTAAGTTTTGACATAAATTTCTTCCTGCCTTTCCTACAATATCAGTGTAATTATTTAAAATTCTTTTTACATAATTTAGTTGTAATAAGATGGTAAAGTAATTTAGTTCCAACACTGTGAAAAAAATAATTTCTACTTTCAATTTACCTGAAATAAATAAATAATAGTATCAACATCTTAATGATAAGCAAACTTGTAGACAATTTAAGATTACAACACAAATAAGACTACAATTAATCAATAATTAATTAGGTTATCTCAAATCTTTTACAAAAATATTTATGCACATCACTATCTATTTTATCATGTTAATTAGTATTGAATATTTTAATCTATATTATTAGAATATGAAGAATTTGAATAGTATGGTGGGCAGTGAAAACAATTGAGTTTTTATACACTCCATTTGTTCTTTTTGTTAGCTATATGCCACACATGGCAAGGTAGGCAGAGGGAACCTGGGAACCTGCTGTTAAGACAAGTCAAATATTTTTTTTACTTTTTTTACATTTTCTTAACCTACTACCCTGCTATATATGAATGCTTTTCCCCATTAAGATAAACAATACTTATAAGTCAACCTTACCTAAAAGTTTATTTTCTTTGTGAAGGTCTATTAAATCTTCACAAACATCAAATCTGTCGATTAATTGTAAAAAATCTAGGAGTTTAGCAATTGTTGCCGCACCATCTGAACTTTTTGACCATATTTCCAAAACTCTGGCCGTTTTATCTGTATAGTCATTTATACTAGCTGCTACTTCTGTTGATATTTGGGCCAGTGACGCTAGCCCTCGCCAATCTCTAGAATTAAATAAATTTAGGGAACATTTTATAAATCTATCTGAAAATTGTTATGAAAGTTGTCTTATTCTAGTAGTTTTTTTTTGTTGATTTGGATACAAAACACATGTAATGTCAAGGATATGTACTACTTTCTAATGTTAGAACTTTCCCTTTTCCTATTTTATTTAAAATTAAGTTACAAATAATATAAGAATACAAAAGAAATAAAGTATTTGTTTTTGTGGCTCAGTATCAACAAAGACATGAGATCAAGAAACAAGGCGTCCAATTCATTAATAAAGATTATTGTTGTTTCTCAATAAGCAACATGTCATTATTTATCGATTATATGTAAAGTTACCTTACAAATACGTAAATATTACTTAAATACCTGTGTCTAGGTAGTTGATCGGGCCCAACAATAGGTATAACTTTTTTAGGATTTAATCGAGAAGATAATATATTACGAGATTCATTTGAGAGTGCAGACAACGGCACAGCGGTGAGATCAACGACCATATTGCCGCCACTTTATATAAGAACTATAATAAATCACTTTTTATTCTGTTTTGGCACACTTTCATTTCGTTACGTTTCTTAGAAGCGCAATATAAAAATTAAATTTGTAATATATTTATGTATTACTATTGAGTTATCACAATTTTACTAGTGTTGTACGATTTGCTACTTGTTGATTTCATTGTTTCGAAATTCGAGTGCGAAACGAAATAACCGACTTTATTAACGTCAATCGTTTTAATGTTCTCGATATTGCTATCGACATTAACTCACAAAGCTTGCATATAAGAAGGTATTTTAAATAAAGAAAGTCTAATAAATGACCCACATAGTTTTATGATAAATATTTTGTATATTATGTTAAATGTAAAATAAAACTGGAATAAAACTAGTAGTGATATCGATGCTAAATCAAGCTTGTCATATATACTTAAAATCGATATCATCTTTGTAACTGGTAATTAGTCTGTGGTTGTTACCACAGGCTGTTAGCCAGTTCTACAGAGTATAATGTTCATTGCTTTTAGCGTGTTTATAAATTTGTTTAGTATGTTTAAAAAACCTTATGGTTATCGTTAATAAGACTATAGGTTTTAAGTGCAATATTTTATAAAATAATGAGTAATGAAAAATATTTCATCTCAGATTACATTTTTCAAAAATATATCAAACAATTTAGTCTATTGTGTATTTTGAAATTTAGAAATCTAGTTTTATAAAATCAAAATGACAAATTATATTTTCGAGAATGCTTAAAAAATTACATTAAACTTCAAGTTTACCTTGGAAATTTATTACTCGTCACCCACCAACATGACGGTTTATGATAATGGTGGATCAACGTAATGTCAAGAATTTTCTTTTATGACTAGGGCTATGCATGTCGCAAAAACTACTTTGCAGGTTAATAATAAATGAAAAACAACTTATTGTAACCAATATATAAATATTTATTTATCTTTATGAAACAATTATACTGTAAATTCTAACAAAATTGTCATTGCCACAGCTTGCCAACATGAAGCCTTTACTTTCATCCTCTTCTAGGTTTGGTTTGAAAAACAATCTTTTTACTGTTAAATGGTGTGCAATGCTGAAAAACAAATATCTATACTTATAATAAATCTGTAGAAAAGTCATTTCTGTACATTGAAAATATTTTAAAAAAATGGTTAGGGTGTTAAAGGACAATTAACAGAATCCATTTCCAGCATTTTTTGAGATTTTGTCTGTTTGTCTGTTTATGTAAACACGTATCACGTAAAAAGTACACAACAAATTTAAGTAACTTTTATATATAAAAATTACAGGTAAATCGGAGTAGGTTTTAGTTTTTATTTTATTGTAATCGCTTCACTCTATNAATATTGAATTGATATCTGCAGCACTGCCCCATAGCAGCATTCCATAAGATAAAATACTATGAAAATAGCTATAGTAGACTAGTCGGGCAGTTTCAACGTCCGTCATTTGTCTTACTTTTTTAATTGCGAACGCGGCAGAGCTGAGTTTATCTGCTAATAATGCTAATGAATGATAACGCTATACTCTATCATAACATGTATTTAAAGATATCAAGAAATTTATACTTGAGAAAATAGAAACAGAATTCTAAACATATTGTTGCGTTATTAATTATTAAAAATTAATTACATCGGAAAAGAATAGTAATCATCTCAATACTTTAGTTATACATCATATTTTCAATAAACATAATTGAATATTAAGAGTTTTATTTAATCTACCCATATAATGAATCTGTAGAGGAGCAATTTCTGTTGAAAATATTAGAAAAAGAAATGCCAGGGTTAAATCTAAATAATGATGGTTAAATCTATGTAATCTAATTTTAAAATTATTATCTGTTGTCCTATTTACGTAGGTAATCAATTATTGTGTAAAAAGTATAAAACTAATGTAACTACATAACTTTTACACATAAAAATAGTGCGCAATTTAGGGTAATATTTACTTTTTTTTAGTTTAGTTTGTTTACTTACAATAACTTTACTATACCAAAATATATGTATATATTTATGTATTTTTATATATGTATGTTGTGTTTTTATCAGTGTATGTGTGTTTATATGATAACTTATTTATATTTAATAATATCATATTTATTATTACTATTTACACATTTCTGCTATCTTTTTTTCTTTCAAGTGGCTGCATGTAAGAAAGCGCTTTTGGTGATAAGGCCCGCCATTGCACTTTTTATTGTCTTTTTGTAAATATTGTTACTGTATTGTTTCTTTGTTATTAGTGCAATAAAGTATTATTATTATTGTTATCTATTAGCTGATCCGGTGTCCTGAATAGCAGAATAAGTATTAAAAAAAAATTTGTGTTAGGCGGTACGAAGTTCGTCGGGTCAGCTAGTCGTTAATATAGAAGTAGTATTTTTCAACGTGTGTCCTACATTTGAGGGAAAATATCAGTTTTTCCACATACAATCTGTTTTGGAGACATTATGTTATATATATTTTTTTAACTACTTTAATGGAATGAACTACTTATTTAAAATGTTTAGTTGAAAAATTACAAATTTTGGAACAATTTCGTATGGTTAATTAGTTTGAAATTAAGCAACATTATGAGTGTAGACATATAAAGGTTAAAATATAAAGGTGGACAAACTGCTTAAATTACATAATAACATTCATGTTCGAAACACCATAAACTAAGAACTGAACTAATACAGTAGTACAGTTAGGCTTATAATAAAATGAGTATTTTACCTATTATCCATTTCATGAAGGGAACTCCAATTTCCATCAAAACTGTATATCCTTATGATACCAGATTCGAACCCCACAGCTATTATACGGTCTGACTTCGTGGGCGCGAAATCCAACGCGGTCACTGAACTATTGGATACTTCTAGGGCTTTGCCTATATTTGAAAGACAATATAATTATGTGGGAGTCCATTTCTTATTAGGACAAAGTGTATAAGGCACTAGACTTATAGCTTATATAGTAATACAAATATTTTATTAATACAACATAACTTACCAACAAGACTATAATTCTTAAGCGACGAATTACTTAGTGTATCTGTTCTTGTCCATACACAGACCTAAAAAAAAATTACATTTATTTGATTATACATTTAATATTTGCCTTAACTCCTACTACACCGCTATGTGCGGGATACAGCGTGAAGCTAAAAAATAAGACAAAGTGTATAGTTGAGTTATCGATACTTAGCACATCCCGAGTTCTTGCAAAATGTTAAGGACGGAGTAACGTAACACTAAGTCAGCGTTATCTGCTAACGCGAGACAAAGCTAAAAAATACAGTTATCCTACACTACCATTGGTCTGTTGGAATTACTAATCATTGTGTGCCACTAGTTAATACTCAATGTAGATAAAATGGACAGAACAAAACATGTATATTTTTTATCGATGAAGTTTGCCTACACTGCTATATTCCTAACATTAAAAACAATGAAAAAATCTTTACCCTCCCATCCCTGGATCCAGTAGCGAATACTTTACTATCACACGCCCAAGCGCAACACCATATAATTCTGGAGTGTACGCCATTAGTCTTGTCTGTATTGGCTTCAATTTCGAATTGATTTGTATCCGCTACCCTCTGGAATAAGGTCCATTTGCGGTCTCGTGACACTGATAACAGGCGTTGACTGTCAGTTGAAAAGGCTAGTTGCGTTACTGTTAGTGTGTGGGATCGGAGCTGTTGTATTTGTTGCCACGTTTTAGTTTCCCTAGAATGAAATATTAAAAGCGTAAGTGTAGAATGTTTGGTTGAACGCGCTCATCTTAGAAACTACCAAGGCAAAAACCTGGCGTTGACTCTCAACACGTAATGCCGGAAAAAAATCGCGAAAAATAGCAAGAATAAAGTGGGGACCAGAGTGTTCTAACAGTAGGTTCCCTCTGCTTATCCCGCTGTATGCGGGATACAGCGTGAAGCTGAGCTGAGCTGAGCTAAGCTGAGCTGAAGCTCCTATCAAATATACTAAAACCTCAAAAATAGCTAAACCCAGCCATCCAGCCCAGCTCTTTCTCTCTCTCTCCCACACACACACACGCACACACACTCTCACGCATATACTCTTTATACAGAGTGTTTTTGTCAGCACCACTTTAAATAAAATCACAGTTTTAACTACTCTATAAAAACCTATCAAAGGGACACCGCCGCACACGTCTCATTCCGAAATCGAGTCGTAGGTATTGGCGACAAAGTTCAAAGTTGTTTTACCTTTAGTAGTATTTTTGTAGTAGTAAATGTTTACGTTATTGGTATTTATGCGTAACTGCGTCACACGAAATACAAGTATGGATAAACATCGCGAAATTAAAAAAATCTATATCTAAACTGTTGAGGTATTTTGATAAATTTCTTTAGGTATGGGATGGAAATATTTTACCCTAAATGCTGTTCTCATAAAAGGAGCGCAGACATTTCTACGCTGATATATCTCACTCACCACATAATGACGGCGGCATGGGCGGCAGAGGAGGACTTGCAGGCGGAAGCAAGGAAAGAACCATCGGGACTTGCGCTTAGGCAGTACACCTCGTAGCCGTGCCCATACAACTTTTGCGTTTCGGGCCACAGAGTATTCTGCATTAGCGTTTCTTCTGTTGGTGGTTCTGGTGATGTGAAATATATTTGTTAGAATTAATTTTTACCTGTGTACATCTTCCGTATACACAAAAGATGATATATAATAGGGTAGGCAGTGTGAAGTTATTTTTAAAACATTCAGCTCTAGATATAATGTAGACATTGACTTACTTGACTAAGGAAATAATATTGTTTTTAAACCCACAATCATCTTGTGTGTGTACATTAAATTAAATTAAATATGTCATATTATAATATTTATTGGTCCGACTGAGTACAGAACTCACAACCATTACATTAAAACTTAGACGTTGCTACACTGTGCTGCGAGGGTCACGTGATGTTATTAAATAAAAAATACATATTGAAGAATAATATTCACTGTGTAACTCCATAGGTATGAAATATCCATCGTTTTCATCACCGTTGGCTTGATCTTCGCCGCTGAAGACAGCCTTGTTGGACAAACCTAAAGACGGGACTGAAGCTCCTTCTGGACCTAAAAGTAAAAGGACAGGATACAAAAATGGAACTGATCAGACCAGTGGAAGTTGCTTACATACATTTATCGCTTACATAAATTAAAATGTATATTCACAAATAATTAAAACGATAATATGTATGTTGTAAAATACTTAGTTCTACAGTGAGTTATTTTTTAAACGAGCAGAATTTTACGGTCTTCTTTATCAAAAAAAAACTTAAATTACCTTTAATTCTTCCGTCGACAAGTTCACAACCAACAATATTATTAAAATTGACAACAAAATTGTGTGGGGCTTCAAACACTCTAATAACTTTTTCTTCAGCGGTGGAAGCGAACACTGTTGCGTTCACTAAAGCAATGGACGCCATATCATATCCGTGGACTTGGGGGCGCGATATTTCATGCCATTCCAGACCTTTACCTGTTGATAATTTTAAAGTACTTTAAAAGTCAAAAAATACTTTGCAAGAAATGGGCCAAGATAGAGCTGAGCTGAGCAGAGCTTATACATTGTTTGATAGATAGGCCGAAAGTGTAGAAAACCATCTAAATAAACTAAACTAACTAAGACTAAATATAAATTTATAAAAAAAACGTGTATAGATAAACAATATTTTCGTAGTCCAAAAATTGTAATAATCAGATCCTCTGGTCTGTAACAGCAAAATAAGTGAGATTCTATTGTAGTTGCACATAAAATAATATAAAAAAAATATAAATAAAACATTTGTAGTAAAAATTGTCTTCTCTTCAACAATTTTACTTCTCTAAACATAATTACCAAGACAATCTAAAAATATAATACATTTTTTTACCATTATTAACATATTAAAAAAACATGTCCACTTACCATCCTTTCTCTTCCACGGTGCATGTAGCCTAGTAGTCTGATCTAAAGAGACACTGACCAAGTATCTCCCTTGCCCCTCCCATTTAATATCTTCGACTCCACTGAAATGTCCTCCGATAACTACGCTTGGATGCCATTGGTTTGTTTCCTGTTAAATGTGAAAAAGAAAAATTGTGTAAACACCTAATTTTAAATTTTACAATTACAAAATACTTAGATAATTTATGATGTAAATAAATAAAGGCTACCGGGGCGCAGTGATTGGATGCCCACACATGGGAGTAAATTATCTTAATTAATGTTTCTAATCAGGTATAAAGTGAAGCGTTATGTTCCACTACTCAATACGCAATTTCGATTCATTCTCGATTCGGGTGCAAGCTAAGAACAGAATGTCTTGCCACAACATTCTATGCCTACTCTGGTAGTTGTAAAGTAACGAAATGTATAAACCAGAATTTTGTGTTTGTGATAAAATGATATGACTGAAAGAAAAAAAGAAATCTAAAAACAGAATATACTTTATTCCTACAGGAAAGCTAACACCTTCAAAATATAAATGATCCGAGCGGGAAGAACATCGTCCCGCTTTTCGTGAATTATTCCACATTCGTCAAAATCAGCTTTTTTTTCAAGACACAATCTGGCAACGCTGATACGTACCGACACCGATACGAAATAAGCTACTTCAAGGAACTTTTATTATGACGATTATCATATAAGTAAACAGGTTAAAGCACAATTTAAAAACATTGAATTTAAAAAAATATTTAAGTACGACCTACCTTATCTAATTTCCATATATGCAATGATCCATTATAACCGTGGCCCATAAACGCATCGGATCCGAAGCGGCTACCGTAAAATCCTAGCCCATTTCCTCCCACTTCACCCACCCTGACATTCTCCACCCACGCTCCACCGTGGGTTTCTGGTTGCCATATTATTATTGTTTTGTCTAATGATGATGATAAAAGACGGTAGAAAGGCTGGTTGTCTGTAAAAAAAATTGTATAAAAAAATGATGCCAGTTATAGCGCAGGAGCACAAGCGTGACAAGTTGTGGGCACGATTCCTACTCGAAGAACTTAAATATTAAATATTTTCATTTATTTGCTCTGGTGTAGAGGCAAAACGCGGCGTTGAGTTCCGTCATTCAACACCCAATGGCTCCGGAATTTGGCAAAAAGTGGGGAGCAATATGTCATCTTTATGTGTGGACGTGAGATCATGTGTGGGTATAAGTTCATATGTGTGGACGTGAAATCACATGTCTGGATGTAGGATCACATGCATGGACGTAAGATCACATGTATGGATGTGCAAACTAGTAGTAACTTTGGGATATTTCAAAATTAAAATCTGTTCTATACATGCTATATGAAAGATATGCGTGAATATAACAATCAACTATCTCTCTTACCTTTATCAAGCCCTTTATCCCATTGAACTCCATAAACCCATCCTTCGTGTCCAGCAAGAACAGCATCAAGTTTCACTGACCAAATCATCCCGTGAGCTTGAAACACCTTCTCCTCAACCTTGATCCCAGAGACCACCTGGTCTTCATGACGCTGGATCCTCCATAACCTAATGTAGGTGTCTTGAGATGCTGATGCTAGCATTATTGTTGTATTATCTATAAGTGTTCAAAAAGTTGAATGGAAATTATAATTTAGGTGTTTTTCTAAACTTCCCATTGTATTTTACATATAGCAGGGTAAGCAGAGGGATCCTATTGATAAGACATTCAATTCCACACCACCCAATTTTCAAGACAGTGTATGTCAGAACTCAACACCATGCTCTTACCAGAGCAAAAAAATTGAAAATGAATATCCTAAGTGAGAATCACATCCATAATCATTATTACAGTTAAATAAATGCTGGGCTGTTGTGGCACAATTTCAAACAGATGCAGGCTGTTATGGTCCAGTGGGATAATGTCTGACTGTAAAGGCACAGTTCTGGATTAAATGCATAGTAAAGTGGGCAATTATATTTTGTTTTATATTAATTTTCATGTTTAATAATAATAAAAAGAAACTTTGTTTTGTCTCACCAACACTTATAACATCTAGTCCTCGAACCCAATCTTCGTGACCAACTAATGTATGGACTCTATTATATTCATTTTCTTCTGTGAAAATGTGTATCTTATGATCATCCAATGCACAAAATAATACGGGTTTTTTGGCAATTGGTAAAATATGGGCTGTAAGAGTTAGACAGAGACCAGAATGTAAGTCAATAGTTTGTTTAAGTGTTGTTGTACCTGAAAAATTAAAAATGAAAAAATTGTACATTATGAATTTTGTCATAGATATAAAAAAAATATAAATAGTTTTTTTTTTGGAACATGTGGATAATGTTGTTAGCCCTATTGGCTTTTACAGCGACACTGGTTGGGTAGGGAAGAGGGTACTCTGTCCCTGAAGAAAGGCAAGCACTAAGTGGCTGCCTGTTAGGAAGTCGATGACTGTAAGGGCGGCCCCTGCGGGACTCGAACCTCGGCTTGCGGCCGTCGAGCGGACTGGGATTTCACCTATGCCAAGCAAACCAGCCGCGATATGAAGTCGCGACTGGGGACAAATTAGACTAGTCTAAGGGAATCTAACGGTCCCTAACCGCTGGGCCCGACCGCGCCGAGACGCGACCAAGCCGTTGAATAAGCTGGACTTCGTCGTCGATTCCGTCGACGACGGTGTTTGTGTCGTGTGTGAGTAGTGTGTTTCCTACCTACATACGGGGCATTCGCTATAGTAATGGCGTCATCGGGGTCTAAAAGGACGCTGCGCGGGCGTCTACGTCTAGGGAGCGCGCTAGGGATGTAATCACACGCATTTACGATGAGGGGATTCGCGTGCGAGCCTGCGCGCTCAAAGTAGCGCTTCGCTAAGCGTTTGCAGTGCTCGTGAATCGATTCCAGTTCAAAGTCTCTATGTAGGTCGACGTTACGCACGAACCAGGGACAACCTGATGCGATACGTAAGAATTTATTTTGTACCTTTTGCATGGGATCTAGCTTAGTGTGCGCGAACGCTACACAAGCATAAGAGAGGACGGGTCTTATACAAGTTTTGTATAGTGTCAGCTTATTTCTAAGTGACATTTTACTACGCTTGTTAATGAGATAGTATAATCTATTAAGAATGAATTTAGCTTTATTGCAAGCTTTCGTGACGTGGGGCTTGAAGGAAAGTCTAGAGTCTAATGTGACACCTAGATATTTGACCTCTTTTTCCCAGGGAATGGCTTTATCTAATAGATAGATGGTAGAGATTTGCTCTGAACGAGCGCGAGGGAAGAGTATCGCTTTACTCTTTTCTGGATTAACCTCGATTCTCCATTGGCGGAACCACACACCAAGTGCGCGGGCCGCTTTCTGAAGTCGATCGGCTATTATGCGTGTGTTACGCGAAGAAGTGTATAGGGCGGTATCATCGGCGTACATAGCCAAGTGTACATCCCTGGTACGAGGTATGTCTCTTGTGTACAGCGCGTATAACATAGGAGAGAGGGTTGAACCCTGGGGGACGCCTGCGCGGAGGAGGCGGGGGAGGAGAGAGTTCCTTCTACTTTATAGCGGAAGTATTTATTTGACAGAAAATCCTGCAGGATGCGCCAGAGACAGTCTGGCAAGCCAGAGCGCCGCAGCTTGAAAATCAAGCCGTTATGCGAGACCTTGTCAAAGGCTTTCGCTACGTCAAGAAAAATGGCGGCAGATATAAATAGTATTTTATTTTTACTACTCAAGAAGAGTTAAAGTTTGTACCACTTCTACGTTCCCAAATTTTCACAGTAGTATCAATAGACCCAGTATATACTACTAAATCATCTTCAATATATAATCCACTGATACAAGTCACTCCATCTCCATGTCCTGATAAAACACTTGTAACTTTCCAATTGCCATTTTCTAAAGACCATATTGCAGCAGTCTTATCAGCTGAGCATGACAGCAGTTCTATACTACTATTATCAGGTCTGTGCAGCCATTTTACTGAGTTTACTTTTGATTTGTGATGGCTTAACACTGTAAGTGGATCGGAGCCTTTTAAATTCTAAAAGAAAAAAATATAATATATACTATAGCAAAATATTACAGATTAACGGGTCTAGTATTTAGTGTTAGGACACCTCGTTCCTCATTCATTGTATCTAGTGTTAAAATTCTTGGTTTCTCACATTCTGCAATTTTCGAAGCACTGTATGAGGACGAGTAGAGGAACTTAACGCTGCGATTTGTCTAGTTACCAGAAAGAGGGAAACAATTCATTTCTCCAAGTAAGTTCTTCAACTAATAACCGTTGTATTTGCAGTCAAACTATTTATCAAAAAAAGGCAATATAAAATAGCTATAGAATATGAATGTATGATTTTATAAGTAATAAAATATTACGCACCGGGTCATATATAACCACAGCATTTGAAGCGCCATAGCATATTAATCCCTGTTTATTCCAGTCTGTAATTTCAGGGCAACGATTGCAAGCTACAGATGTGTACACTTGTTTTATAGATACCATTTTCTTTATTATTTTAATCGCATGTGCAATGTTTTGTTTACAATATTGACATTTGTAATAGAGGTTAGATTTTTTTAATAATGTCATATGTTAAATGTCATAATACTTCGTCATTCCATCGTTTGCTTAAAGAGTATATACTGCTATATTACTATAAAATAAGCTTTTAAAATCTTAATAATCTAGGTTATTTGGAATAATTGTATTAAAATAACTTTTGTGTTCTTTTTTTAAAATTTATAAAATAGCATATAGTGTTTCATTCAACTAATAGATTTTCTATTACGGTACCGTAGTCCGTACCGTACTTTATTTCCCTGGAAAATAATGTAAATAATTTTGGCGGGAATTAAACATTTTGACACTGACAACGAATCGTTGGTATTTGGTTATAAATTGCAATTGTTTATATTGTGTAATGTAATATATAAGAGTAGTCATATATGTTTATTAGTTAAATATATCCATTCTAAGTACACCAAAAATGTCTGAAGTGATGATATATGGAATCCCTGTGACCTTTCCGTTCGAACCCTATGATGTACAAAAGGCATACATGGAAAAAGTTATTCAAAGTTTACAAAATAACACAAATGCCTTATTAGAATCACCTACAGGAACTGGAAAAACTTTGAGTCTTCTGTGTTCCTCTTTAGCCTGGTTAATGGTGAAAAAAGCGCAGTTACAAATGAACGCTCAACTTGGTAATTTCTCGGAGCACAGCGGATCTTTTAGTGGGTCACTACGAGACAGTCTTAAAGCTAGTGGTGGTAGCAAAGCTAAAGATAACACGTCTTGGGGTATGCCAAAGATAATTTATTCCTCACGAACTCACTCTCAATTAACACAGGCCATGCAAGAGTTAAAAAGGTCAAATTACAAACATGTCAAAGCCTCAGTCCTTGGTTCGAGAGATCAAATGTGTATTCATCCTGAAGTGTCCAAAGAAACAAATAACATGAACAAAGTTCACATGTGTCAGTTAAAAGTGAAAACTAGAACTTGCCATTTTTATAACAATGTAGAATCCAAAAAGGATGATAGATCTGTAAAAGGTGATGAAATTTTAGATATTGAAGACTTAGTGTCTGTAGGAAAAAAGCTAAAATGCTGTCCCTATTATTTATCCAAAGAGTTAAAACAAGATGCAGATATAATATTCATGCCATACAATTATTTATTAGATCCTAAATCAAGAAAGGCAAATGGAGTTGAACTCCTTAACAATATTATAATTCTTGATGAAGCTCATAATGTTGAGAAAATGTGTGAAGAATCTGCTTCTTTACAGATAAGGACAACAGATGTAGCACTTTGTATAGATGAAATAACTTATATAATGAGATCTTTTGTTGAGGGTGGTGATGATCAATTAGGTATAACCTTAGATAGCAATCAAGCAAAAGATTTCACATGTGATGATCTATGTATTTTAAAAGAAATGATGCTAGCATTAGAAAAAGCTGTTGATGAAATTTCAATTGGTTCAGATGGCACAACTTATCCTGGTGGCTTTATATTTGAACTCCTTGATAAAGCTGAAATAAAAGATCATAATCATATGTCAGTTATAAATTTAATAGAAAATCTGATACAATACCTTTCTACAGCAAGTGCATCACCATTTCAAAGAAAAGGTGTGGGACTACAGAAGATTGTTGATTTATTGAATGTTGTATTTTGTGGTATATCACATGCATACAAGGAGAGAATAAAAATGTGCTATAAAGTCCATATCCATATAGAGGATAAGAAAAATAATAAAAAATCTGATAGCTGGGGAGCTTTGAAAGCTGGTGGCAATAAATCTGCAGAAAGAATTTTAAGCTACTGGTGTTTTAGTCCTGGCTTTGGTATGAAACAGTTAATAGATCAAAATGTTAGAAGTATTATCTTAACTAGTGGTACACTAGCACCTTTAAAACCTCTTGTTTCTGAACTGGGTATACCAATAGGTGTGCAATTAGAAAATCCTCATATAGTAAAATCAAATCAAATTTGTGTCAAAATTATAGGGCAGGGCCCAGATTCCACACAGTTAAATTCTAGCTATCAAAATAGAGATAACCCCAAATACATTTCATCGCTAGGTAGAACTATATTGAGTTTCTGCCGAGTAATTCCAGATGGTTTACTAGTTTTCTTTCCATCATATCCTATTATGACAAAGTGTCAGGAAAGCTGGCAAGCTGAAGGAATTTGGTCGAGTATTAATAGTTTGAAACCAATTTTTGTTGAGCCTCAAAGAAAAGATACTTTTAACACAATAATAAATGATTATTACAATAAAATTAGTGATCCCAGTACTAAAGGAGCCTGCTTCATGGCAGTATGTAGGGGAAAGGTATCAGAAGGTTTAGATTTTGCTGACATGAATGGAAGAGCTGTCATTATAACTGGTCTACCGTTTCCTCCACTAAAGGATCCAAGGATTATATTAAAAAAGAAGTACTTAGAAGAACTGAGGGTTAAAGACAGGGATTTTTTATCAGGTGATGAATGGTACTCTTTAGAAGCAACTAGAGCTGTAAACCAAGCAATAGGAAGAGTCATTCGTCATCAACATGATTATGGTGCAATTTTACTTTGTGATAATAGGTTTAATAATCCAAGACTAAAAAATCAACTGTCCACTTGGTTGAAAGATCATATAAAGTTATCTAACAAATTTGGAGAAACTCTTAGTGAAGTATGCAGATTTTTTAAAAATGCTGAAACTACACTGCCTTTACCAAAATTGAAGCCATTACTACCATGCAATGTTAATACATATTATAAAGAAAGTACCGCAACAAGTATAAATGGAGTATCATTTCCTGTAACAAACACAAGGGTGGTACAAAATAAAAAATCTGTAAAACAATATCCTAATTCAAATGAGGTTTATGCAGATTTTTCAATGGATTTTTATAAAAATGCTCAAGCTTCCAAATATGTGAATGAATTCAAGCCAAAAGAAACTAAAGATTTGTTTAGTGCTTTAGATTCTTCCAGTGAAAGCACACAATCTTCTCAGCCCTTAGTAACAATTCATAAAAGAAATGCAGAGGAAACTAATATTATAGCTGTGTCAAAGAAAAAAAAATTGAAAATAAAAAATTTTGGCTTTGAAGAAAATTTAAAAGAATCTGGTGAACTGCCACCAATGCCTGAAGAAAGAGCTGCACCTACTTCACTAATAGATTTTGTAAAAGAACTGAAAACACTATTAGATGCTGAAAATTATAAGAAATTTCAACAATCCATATCATTGTATAAAAAAAATGGTGACTATCACTTATTTTTAGATATGTTGACTGAATTATTACAGAACAAAAGACTGTTCTATTTATTTAAAGGCATGAAGAGATTTCTGAAAGAGGAACATAAAATTTCTTTTCAAACTTATTGTAATAATGTGAAATTTTAGAACTTTTTTTGGCTTTATGTTATATCTTGCACATAACAGAGATAGAGTACTATCTTACTAATTTCACACTTTGTTATGGTGAACCAACATATATTATGTTTTTACGGAAGCCTTACCACATTATTAGTATACAATTTTTAAATTAATTTCTTTTGTGTCATAATTATTAAAAAATATTTATTTTCTTTGTATGTATTAATTAAGGTTTAGCAAATACAAATATTCAATAATTTGGCAGTTTTTGGTCATTAACAGGACAGGATTTTTGAGAGACACTGTATTCATAGAAAAAAAATGTAATATATTTGTTAGGACATTCTATTTATTTAAAACAATTATGTAATTAATAAAATATTAGTCTATAATGCTATGGAGATGTAAAAAGGTGAATAAAATTTTTATGTGTAAATTTAATTGTTTTATTACACTAAACATTACTTTCTTAACCATTGTTTACTAGAATACATTTTTAGGGGCCTCATTAATCTTATTTTCTATTTTTATAGAATTAATTCGTAACATTGTCTGTTGAGCTCTTTGAAAGTTTATTCTCATGAACTGCTTCCTCCTTTTCTTCTTGAAATGAGTTCTTGTGTGTGAAAGACCTTTAGATATAATTGTAGCAGTAACAGTCACAAGACCTGGCTGCACCAATGGTCGTCCAATCAAAGAAAAATCTTTTGTTCCTGCTAATAATACTTTATCCAAAGTTATTTTATCACCAATATTTGGAGGCCAATAGCCTTCGACGACTAAGAGATCGCCATCAGTAACACGCCATTGCTTGCCCAGTAGATGTAGTATAGCAAAGTTGCGGGAGGTTTTGGATTCAATTAACTTGTTGCAAGTGTCTATCACGTCTCTTCTAGTCTCTTGTATCGTAGAGGTTTGTGATGGAGCATTTTGTGTTATGAATCTTGAAAGTATACCACCTGAAAATCAAAATCAAATATTACTTTAATTAATAACTTAACAACGACAATCACTGGTTTTTAAGGCTAATAACATAATAGATTTGAGAAATATGTGCTAGAAATTTAACAGGACTCTTTGTTATTTATAAATAGATTAGTACATTTATATAAAAAAAAAATGTTTTATAATGAAAATACGGGAGATTTAAAGATATTTTTTGTGGTAACATAAATATACCTTGACTATTAAATACGTTGGCTAAGCGTTGAAGTCCTGCTCTAATCATGTTTGTAGTAATTACACTTCAATAATTGGAGAATTTAATTACTGCTTAAACATTGTTTTAGTACGAAAATATAACATAACCTAAGTAGATTTTTTATTTTTGACGTTTAATGTAAGTTGACATTGACAATTACGTTACATAGAATATAAACATATTGCAGGTTATATATAAATGCACGGTATCGATATATCATGAATATAAAAATACGTTTCATTTCGAATGTAAAACCAGTATTAACATAATTTTTTCCAGCTTCACGCTGTATCCAGCATGTAGTAGAGTAAGCCGAGGGAGCCTAGTTTTTATTACAGTCCACTTCCCTTTTTGCTCCATATTTGCCACTATTATCTCCATATTAGAGCGAAGAAATAAAAATTGTAAAAAATCCATTTAGATTTAGGTTCAGTGCAATATTTATTTATTATTCAGGAAACTTTTATACTCAACAATATCATCTTAGTTAAACGATAACATTTTAAAAGGGAAGCTTATAGTTTGTCTAAATTAAATAAATAAATAAGTAATTTAACAATAACTCGGTAGCATTTACAATCCAAACAAAAAAAAAACCTCGAGTCTGGGATTAAGTAAGTTTTCAGGTTTCTCAGCCAAATATGCAGTGTTTAAATAAATAAAATGCAAAAAATGGGTGAAGATATCTAATTTAAATCCAAATTCAAAATATAACGTAATAAAAAGACTTTTTCAAGCAGCTTGGAACCAACGAATGACCATGTTAATCCCCACCAATGACTCGAGAGGCCATTCAGCTGAACATAGCCGGCAAGAAACCAGTCGTTTATTTCAATAAATCAATGTTACAATTTAATTATTACATAAACTGGCAGGCACATTCACGAGATTCAGTTGATTTTAACTTCATACATTTTTATCCTTTAAATATTCCTGAACAGTTTAATAGGCTTTTCTTATTTGTTTTATTTTTACGGTTACTTAAAAATTTCTATAGCGGCAAACTTAGAATACATTGAGGAATTTTATTATAAACATACTCGGACCTATAAAAGATTTATTTATTACCTTTTTGGGTACGAAAATTTGGTGTTACTATAACAATGAATATGTTGTTGGGCAATCAGAATAATATTTCTGCATTTCACCGCATCCTTCCTTGTATTTCTTTAAATATTTTGAATAAGTATGAGATGAGCCTGAAAACCAGGGCTATTGAGGATAAATCTTACAGCATCGAACTCCATTATTTTAACAGTTTTAATTACTTTCTTTTATCATTGTCAATATTTTATTTAAATTTTTATTATTTTTGTTCTTATTTTTGAACATATTTTTTATAAAACAAACAACGGTAATAACGGTTATATTTTTTTTAAATTTTAAATTTGATTTTGATTGTTTTAGTATAGATAAGGTTATTTTAATTAAATTAGCATTAAAAATTAAGCAAAAACGAAATAATTTAACAAATAGGCTAACCGTACATTTTCTTAAAACGAACTAAAGAACAAAAGTAGTTACAGGTAAAAATGGCGACCGAATTTCTGCTTAGCTTGTAAGGCGATTGTGATTTACCGCCGTCCCCCGGTTAAATGATAAAAATAATATATTTCTTGCCCCCCTCGTCGCCTGACGGATGACCTGAATAATGCGAGTCCGTGTCGCTCTAGACACTGAAATAAGCTATGCCGACGATATTCGTACGCCTTGAAATGCAATAATTTTTGAAGAAATCTTATTAAAACTTAGATGATTTGACGCTATTGAGGAGAAGATTTAACGCTATTGATTTATATGAATAGGAAATGTTTATATTTGCATTATGTTACAAGCTTTAGGTTCGATTCCCACTTTTCCTAAGTTCAAATCGCCGATATTTTCATCTACACTATATTATATATTTGAACATATAACCATGGCGTAACCATAACGTTGAATATTTTAATTTCATCTCTTTGGTTTCAAGGCACAGCGCGGCTTTGAGTTCCGCCACTCAACCCGCAATGACTCCAGAATTCGGCGTAAAGTGGGGAACGGAAGTACTAAGTGGAAACGGAATATCTGAGAACCTAGGAACCTAACACTAGGTTCCACTAGGTTTCTCTACCACCTACCACAGTATATAGCGTGAAGCTAAAAAATAAATAAATAAAAAAAATAGCTTGTAAGACATATTAAAAAAAAGACAATTATTACTTTTTTTTAGCTTCTCGCTACATCAGGCATATAGCAGGGTAGGCAGAGGGAACTATTGATAAGACTCAGTTCCGGCAGCATGAAGCAAAAAAATCTATCGATATTTTTGATAATCGTTTCAAACCATAAAAATTGTTGTGTTTATCGGAAATTTGTGTTTACACCTAAGTGAGGCCAGGGCAGGTCGTTAATGATTATAATATATGGCCCTGGGGGTCATAGATAGATGTCCCAAAAGGGAAAAATATTTATGTCGACCTCACAAATATTTCACGTCCAAAAACGGCGTGCTTTAATAAATGCTCACGAAATATAGCCTTTACAAGACTTCGGACAGTAAAAGGTATTCTAAATATTTATATAGAACATATCTAATAACACGATACTACATTTTTAGTAATCTAAAATCATCTTAAATTATTACGATGAATTCGTAAAAACTGAGTTCCGCCTTTCATCACGTAATGCCCCAAAAATTAGGTGGAAAGTGGGAAACAAAAGTGTCTTAATGAGAAACAGAGTATAGGTTCCTAGGTTCCCAGGTTCCCTATGCCTATGCCTAACCCGCTTCTGAGATACAGCGTGAAGGTAAAAAAAAACTTCCTCTTGAAACACGGGCGAATCTATTGTTAAGACATTCTGTTTCCCACTTTCCGCAGCATTTTCGACGCATTGCGTGTTGACTGGCGGATAGACAGAATAAATAAAAATATTAATAAATAATAATCCAATTGAACCCACATGTGTCGCAAGAATGTATTTTGTTTTGTTTTGTTTTGTTCTGTTCTGTTCTGTTCTGTTCTGTTCTGTTCTGTTCTGTTCTGTCCTGTCCTGCCCTGCCCTGCCCTGCCCTGCCTGTCCATTTTATTTTATTTTATTTTATTTTATTTTATTTTATTTTATTTTATTTTATTTTATTTTATTTTATTTTATTTTATTTTATTTTATTTTATTTTATTTTATTTTATTTTATTTTATTTTATTTTATTTTATTTTATTTTATTTTATTTTATTTTATTTTATTTTATTTTATTTTATTTTATTTTATTTTATTTTATTTTATTTTATTTTATTTTATTTTATTTTATTTTATTTTATTTTATTTTATTTTATTTTATTTTATTTTATTTTATTTTATTTTATTTTATTTTATTTTATTTTATTTTATTTTATTTTATTTTATTTTATTTTATTTTATTTTATTTTATTTTATTTTATTTTATTTTATTTTATTTTATTTTATTTTATTTTATTTTATTTTATTTTATTTTATTTTATTTTATTTTATTTTATTTTATTTTATTTTATTTTATTTTATTTTATTTTATTTTATTTTATTTTATTTTATTTTATTTTATTTTATTTTATTTTATTTTATTTTATTTTATTTTATTTTATTTTATTTTATTTTATTTTATTTTATTTTATTTTATTTTATTTTATTTTATTTTATTTTATTTTATTTTATTTTATTTTATTTTATTTTATTTTATTTTATTTTATTTTATTTTATTTTATTTTATTTTATTTTATTTTATTTTATTTTATTTTAATTTTATTTTTTATTTTATTTTTTATTTTATTTTATTTTATTTTATCTTATACTGAATAATGATGTATCCATCACTTTTTCCGACACCGGATGGGGAGGTAAGAGGGTATTTTGTCCCTAAAGAAATGCAGGCACTGTGTGGCTGCCTGTGGGAGAGTCGACGACTGCAAGGGTGCCCCCTGCGGGGCACGAACCTCGGCTTGCGGCCGTCGAGCGGACAGGGAGTTTCCCTATTCTAAGCAATCCATCACTTCTTTCATATGATAATTTATGTACAGACGATTTCTCCGTGTTGCGGACTATTCAGTACGTCAATTAAGAAATATGGTTACGGGTAAGCTTTATAATTTTCATAATTGGGATAGTAACAATTGAGTTAAAATCAGAAATAATAAGTTAGTAGTCAATATCTTTTTAAATATGCATAAATATTGATCTGCTCAGAGCTTTAAGCTGTTAGCTATTACCTCATTTAATGTATACTTTCTTATAGAATAGAAAATTTTTTTATTACAACAGCTCAACAAACCGTAGAGCTCATGGAGCTACGCCGTAGCACCGTAGCTTCTGTCCTTTTGAGAATATTTTATCAATACCTAGGACGGCAAAGTCGTCAGTTACGTAAGTTTTTGCGCTTTGTGGATAATCTTCTAAGTTCTGTGCTAGTGCTAAGTTATACATAAGTATATACTAAGTTTTAATATCGGATAGAGAGAGCAATTGAAAATAATTGTTTTCCCCGAGAGGGGATTGAAACCAAAACCGAGTTCGCGCGCACTTACGACTATAAAGACAAAGAGAATTGTTTGTATCATATTGTAAATGGAAAGATGTTAATTTAGGTTGACATTTTTTCAAAATCGGCAATAAAACGTAACAGCGACAAGTCAAAAGAATGCACGTCAATATTGTCGGCCACAACAAAAATTGTAGCTTTGGAAACATATTACTAAAAATAAAGCATCAGAAAAAATCTAGTTGTCTATATATATAAAAGGACTTGTCCTCACTGACTGAGGTAAGACGCACGCACAGCCGTAACCGCTGTGCGTAGAAACGTGAAATTTGGACAGATGTTTACTTTCGTAATCTGGACATCCACTTAGAAGGAATTTTGAAAAATTTGAATGAAATGAGATTTTGAAAAATTTAGATTTTTGAATGAAATGAGATTTTGAAAAATTTAGATTTTTAAAAGTATTTAATTGAACATGTGTTTCATCGTTTTCTAGAATTCTCCCTCTAAGCGTGCAAATAAAGGGTTCAAAGTTTGCATAGATTTTTTTTTAATCGGCACCAATTTTTATAAAATTTGAAATTTAGACTCTTAAAAGTATTTAATTGTAAACATGTTTCATGGTTTTCTAGAATTTACTCCCTAAGGGTACAAATAAGGGGTTGAAAGTTTGTATGGAAAAATCTTTGAACCGCCGATTTTTATAAAATTTGAAATTTAGAATACATGTTTCTTGATTTATTAGAATTCACCCCTTAATAAGCAAGCGAAGCTGCGTGCGTCCGCTAGTCCAATATAAAATAAGTTTGTGATTTAGTATTTTTATTATTAGGCTGCTCAAAATGTCATTTATAATACAAATCTCCGCTCTCTACCCGTTATTATTTTTTTCTTTTTCCCCTGTCGACTGTAAACGCGACGCTTGTGGGTTTGATACCCACTCGGGGGGATGAAATATAATATTTTCCTTTCCTCGTTTTGGTAACGAGGCAAAGCACGACGTTGAGTTCTGCTACTCAACACTTTATGGCTTAAGAATTCAGCGGAAAGTGGGGAACGAAAGTATCTTAACAGATACAATGTGAAGGTACATAATTAAATACATGAGACATGAAAAAGTGGGAGTCGGACTAGTCCACAGAGGGTTGCGTACCAATTACATGATTGTAGGTCCACAGGAAGTACAAATTACAAGGTTGACACATAGTTATAGACTTAAGTTTGCAGGTTTTCAAACTGTATTTTTTACATTTATAAAAGTGTTATTATTTATTTGCATTCTAGTTTTCCTATTAATTTAAATAGGATTCAAATTAATAACGTACAGTGGACATTGAATTTCCGTTACCGCCTAAAGCGGTTTCATTAAAACGGTACAAACGTCAGCCATATACAAATATAAAACGTATGACATACAACATACAACGTAAAATAAATCTATTACGTAATAGTGTCGTCGTAGCGCAGTAGTACAGCCTCTGAATGTAAACGCGTGCTGTGGGTTCGATCCTGTTGTTTATTTATATTGTTACATGGAGGTAGCAGGGGCCCAGTCTGCGAGCCAGGTTGCAGGCAGGAGTGTCCTGTAAACTAACGCTTCGCTTACTGGACCTCTATCCCATCAAATATACAACTTGCCACTTAACACGCAATGTCTCGAAAATTGGAAGGGAAGTAGGGAATGGAGTGTTTTAACACTATGTTAGTCAATTAGAAACTAGACCAACGAAACTATTTACATTGAGTTCTGCCATTTAATATTTTTTCTATAACGGTAGAAATATAAGTCGAGTCAGCACTTTATTTTGATTCTCTATGAATTTACATAAATGGTTTCTATGAATATTCATAAGAATCATTTATATAAATGAATCTGAATAAATCTGAACTTTCAACATGCCATGCATGCCCATACAGTAAATAATTACATAAATCTCTCCATAATTAAGTAAATAATTAAAAAAGGCTCTCTGCCTACCTACCACTGAAAATAATATTAATTATAAATGCATACATAAATAACCTATGATACACAAAATATTTCTGTAAGAAATATAATATATTTTCATGAGATATCTACTTGCATTTAAGTTAAATATAGATAATAAACGTATAATCAATCAAGATTTTTCCAAAAGGAGCTAGGTTTTTCTGGGGTCGGCCTCGCTCGGGGCGGCTCGGGTGGTTTCGTTGCGTTGCCATGGCGACGGGCACGCGCCGCGCCGCGCCCGAAAATAAACACCAAAGAGCCTCCGGGCGTCACGTGACATAGCTTCTATTCTGGTATAGTTTTTAATTTATCATAGTGATTAAAACTATTAACAAACTTTGATAAATTAATTTATATATTTTGTAGTATTTCTGGTTATGTAGACCAGAAACGGTTATTTTATCTGTTCTTACTATAACCGCATCGGCAGTGAATAGAATGATTTGTTGCGTTCAATTATATTTTTTTTCAAGCTTATTTCAATAAAATGCTCCGTTTTAAGCTTCAAAGTGGTATTAATGGACATGCCTATGAATCAAATTGAATATAGATGAGGGTAGGTCCTACAAAAAAGCTCAAAGAGCTTCATATTTTAAAATATCCTAGAACGGTGTGCATAACACTAGTCAGTCACTACAATTTGTGCTTTAACCAATATAAACAGATCGACAAGGTTTTCGTGCGATCGGATGGATGGCTGAAAGTTGGGGTCCGGGCGGGGTCGGGGGTGCGGTGCGCGCGCACGGCCCGCGCGTCAGTCGCTGGGCGGCGCGGGCCGGCGCGGTCGATAGCCAACACGGCCATGACGGGCAAAGTGCAAACGCGGGCATGTGTAGTGTGAACTGGTGGTGCTTTCGGTCAGTATGTGTATTTACCATTAACGAGCTGGCGGTGAGGTGTCATACGAATACGATATCGCCACCCCATATTTTTTTTAGCCAATTTTCCTTCTACATTCAATGGTAATGGAAAAAAATCTGATAGTACCCTAGTTGAATCAGATTTGCGTTGGTAAGGCTCTGTAGCTGATAAACGTAAGGCGCACTTGTGCGACAGAAATCACAAGAGCTAGGTAACCTATTTAATTCGCTTATCCACATGGGCCTTACTTAAGGTGCGTTTTCGAGACAATAGGGTCACTAAGGTCACTAATTTCTATAGCTAAAATCTAGAGCAAATATTAATGAGGCTGAGATTTTTACATCTAAAGTTAAAATGATGTTGTTTCAGTCATACCGAGAAATGGGGTCAATGACATATCCGCTATACGTCACTACTGTTTCTCATAGTGTGAAATAAAAAATCTGTTTTTATTCAAGTTGCATACAAATGTGTTGATTTTTTTTGTTTAATTTTTTGATATTTTTAACGCACGGCTCCTTCATTTCTTCCGACAACTTTTAACGGAAAGATTGAGATATTAAATATATATCTCTGGTACCTTTTAAATAATATTTTATACATGAAAAAGCAAGTTGAAACAATACCAATATAATTGGAACAAGTAAAAAAAAAGTATACCTCAATAGACAGAAAAGTTTATTAAGCTCTACGTTATATTAATAATACACACAGTTAGTACTAAATTATTATTCAAAAAACAAATCTAATACATGATTACAATAATTGAAGGATTTTTCACATTTTTAGCTAACACTGGTTAAAATATCACAGTTCTTATTTTTATTTAGTGTAAGAAAATCTTTAGTAAGATAGAAATGTCTAGTTTTATCTCCTTTTGGGATAATATTAATTATAATATTTTTATTGAATTATTATATCACACTATATGTTTTAAATTGCGGGGTAATTAATTACTATATATCCCGTTTATAGTGACGTAAACTACGTCTCTGTGGTCGAGATGATTATTTTTTTTGTCAAGTGCAAAAGTGTTCTTCGTAATTGTAAAATATTTATAATCTTTTATTATTTGAGCTTAATTTAATATATATTTTAAAATTTACAAAATGTAATTCCATATTAAAACACTAATCTAGAATTTATAATGTTATTTTCTTAAATTTACCTAAATTTAAGCTCAAATAGATAATGTTTAAAAGGAAAACCATGTTTATAATCATGAATTTATTTTTTTATTATAGTAACACTTTTTTGAAATATACGTGTATATAATTCGTTTCTAATTGTTTTGGCGAAAGCTAAATTTATAGCGCAGTAAGAAGAAAGTGCGCTAGATGTCGCTACATTGACAGTTTACTTTAGAGATTATGACAAGTGATAAAAATTTAACATCTCATTAGAATATTTGGCGTTGGTTCAAGAGAAAAAATATGATATAAATGCATTTTTAATTTCCACTTCAAATATATAAAATGTAAATAAGGTATTTCAATAATTTATTTTGTTATAATATGTATATAACCAGTAGCAGTTCGCATATATCGTTTGCGTGGATTATAAAGCGTAACTTGTTTTTTAACGGTGTAGTCGAAATTTTTATTTATAGTGCTTACACTCCCAACCTACATGCCAAATTTCAGAGTTCTACGCCGAGTAGTTAAGTTGTATATACATATTCGTATATATATAGATTTTTTGACTATATGGATATAATGTTAAACAACATAAAGATTCACCATTTGAGACCATCGTGGCGTGGCCTTACTGTGGTGGGTTCGTGGGTTTTAACGTTACGGTTGTGGGTTCGTTTCCTACACGAGGTAATCATTTTTTTTCTTTTCATTTTTGCAATGCAATAGTATGAATTGGCACGGAAAGCAGAGAAAGGAGTGTTTTGACAATACTTTTTTATGGAAAGGATAAAGCACTGAAACGTACGGGTTATCGTAAACGTGATGGTAAGTGATCACCGCCGCCTACGACCACGTATAACATCAGACGTTTTACATATGCGCTGCCGGCCTTTAAGGTTGACTTTCGAAAGAACCGATGTCGATGTAGATCCTCTCAGCCTAATCTGCTATGCAGGATAAAGCGTGAAGCTGCACCTAGTAAAGATGACGTTATTAAGATATGGCCTTCTGCTCTCTCTATGGCCCATTACTGACAGTTGCGTATTGGATGAGGAAACTAAAAAGACATCGAAGAAATTGAAGAAATCATTTTAAAAATATACACATTTTTTGTTAGTTCGATCCCCACTCGAAGAAATTAAATATTTATACAAATTTATATTTTCATTTCTTCGCTCTGGTGTTGGTCAAAACCGCAGAGTTGAATTCCGCCACTAAACACACAATGCCTTCAGAATTCGAAAAAGAGCAACGGAGTGTCTTAACAGTAGATTCCCTCTGCGTGCTTAAGATGTATAATAAAAAAACAGTTTAATGGGGTTTTAATAGCTCTTATTTTTTAAAAGTATTCAACACAAGCAATAGTGCAATGAACGTAATATAGGTCTAGCAATAACAGATTTTTTAGCCTTCAATCCCGACGTATCTTTGAAAGTACTCGTACCTACCTGTAACTTCAACAAAAGGTCGATCTGACCTGAATTTGATTTACAGCGACTAGAGAGTAATGAAAGATTCAGAGTTCACATAAAGCGTCATATGTTTTTTTTAAAGAATAAAGTAAAATTTTCACAGTGAAGTATTCTATTCTTATGTTTGTAAGTTGTGGAATAATATTGTATTAAACATCGCGCCGATTGTTTTTTTTGTAATCATTACTAATATTTAATAAAATTACGTTTTCAGATTTTTTTGCTACTTTAGATATTATAATGCTTGTATTTACGAGCTTGTTCACGTGTTTTATATGTGATCCAGGTACAGTAAGTTGAATTGGAATAATAAATGTGATGAAGTATAGCAAGTAGTTTCCACGAAGGCCTTCTTCCTTTTCCCTTTTTATATTATAGTCTATATAATATAAAAATATTTTTTCAAATCAAACTAGCAGTTCTTGGTATTGTATGTAACCACACAAAGTCTTAGTTTTATAAAATTAAGTTATCTAATATAGAATATACATTTATTAAACTAGTGAAGTTTTACAGTTTTACATTTTTAAATATAAATTATTATAAAAAAAATCTAATATTATTATTAAAAGGCGTCTAGGTATTATTATTATTAGGCTGCAGTGGCACAGTAGGACAGCTTTTGATTCTAACGCGAAAGTAGAGTATTCGATCCCACGTGGGGATTGAATATATGTCAATTACTTTAATTTCTCCGCTCTTAATATGTAAATACGGAGAGTGTAGAAAAGATTGTCCTAATTCTAGGGTTTTATAAAAGCGTGAAGCTACAATTCAAGAGACTTTCCAATATTTTTGTCTTAAAAAATTACCTGTATGATTAATTTGTCTCAAATAAAAATCAAATTAGGTAGAGGTACAATTTAGAGAGAGGTACAATTTTTTACTACAACAGTTGGGCGTTTTTAAATATATATTTTTTCATGATCTCGTCTCCCGAGGCATCAATAGGTAGGCTATTGATATTCATTTTGTTAGGGCTCAATAAAAAAGTTTGTTTGGTGTCAAACAATATGGCTAATGGAATTTCATATAAATAGAATATTTTATGAATCGTGATATTTGAATAGTCAAATTGTTTGCCAAATATGCTGGGTTTTTTTAAATAATAGAAAGAAAAGTCAATTTAGAGATCAATCGTCGCACAGGGTGACAAGCGTGTGACTGTAATCTGGACTGGTTGCGGGCTCCATTCCCCCCTCGAGGAAATGAAATATTCAACATTTTTATTTAATTTTTTTATTTGTACCATTCAATGCCTCCACAATTTAGCGAAAAGTGGAAAGTCTTAACACTACGCTCACTCTGCATACCCTAGAGATGAGTGATACAGCGTGAAGCTGAATATAAGGCAATTTTAATAGCGTTTCTTTCAATTATCCTTATAAAAAAAATGTAATTAATGGTATAGGAAAAGATATTGATGATACGCGCCGTTAGAGTTTCGCCACTCCACCCGTTCTTATATTGGGCGAGGCGTGGTATAGTAAACGAATTGTCTTAAGGTTCCCTCTCCCTCCCCTGCCATATGCGGGATACAGCGTGAAGCTAAATAAAACTCTAATCTCATCATTATAAAGCGTACATTTGTACTAATGATTCAAATGAATGTTGAGAACATCACATGTAGTTTGCAAATGCCTTTTATGTTTTATATTTGCACTTTTTCCACTCGCTTGCATTATAAAGAATGTACAGCGTTCCTTACAACTCTACTAGAGTAAAGTTGTAGTATTATGTAGTTCTATTTGTATCAGTTTCAATTTATTTAATAAATATTATTGAATGTTAATATTTTTATTTCTTTATTGCCGGGTTAAAGGGAAGAATGTAGAACTGTAGAGCTAGCATAGAGTGTGGTAAAGAGTTGTCATATTTCTCTTCATATTCAGATATTTATATAAAACTATTCCAAAACTAAGTAACTGACTGACAACGCACGTATGAAACTACTACTAGGTTCTTAGATAGGTTTTTAAGCTTCAAGCTTTATTCTCCACATAGAAGGGTAGGCAGAGGGAACCTGTCAACCTAGTGTTAAGACACTCCGTTCCCATTAAGACACTTTTGTTCCCCTATTTTCCGCCAAATTCTGGAGGCATTTAATTTCCTCGAGTGAGAATCAAACTCACAACTTGTCGCGTGTACAGTCGCTCGCTCGCGTTACTAACTTTGACATATTATGTGTATCTAATTGCTGAATTAAATAATATTTAATGTAAATAATCTCCAAAGTAGGATTTGAATCTACAATCATCGCATTAAGCAAAGGAATTCATGTCCCAATGTTGTTGCAAACGTACTCTTGTAGTAATAGATTACTAAGTAAAGTCTCAATAAACAAATTAGATAACGTCGTAAGGTAACATAGTTGTCGTGGCTTATGTTGCGCACCCCCCACAGGTATTTCCACGTTGCCTTAATGAAATTGTATACAAATTGTTAGAGACTGTACGACAATTATGAGTTACGGTGGTGTTTCTTTTTTTTAACTTCATGCTGTATCCCAGACATAGCAGGGTGGGCAGAGGAAACCTTGGAGCCTAGTGTTAAGACACTCCGTTTATCATTACGATACTTCTGCTCCCTATTTTCCGCCAAATTCTCGAGGCATTAAGTGGCGCAACTCAACAACGCACTTTGCCTCGTTGAGTACATGAAAATATTACCTAAATATTTCATTCCTCCGAGTGGGATTCGAAGTGGGGTTTGTTAATAGTCCCATTATTCCGCCATCTATTATGGCTACATCAAAGCGTAAGTTCATTATACAAGTTCCTGTCACAGATTGTTTAAGATGGATGCAACAACTCGGTCACGACGTGGACAAAATTACAAAATGTTATTTTGTGTAAGTTAGTAAAATTTTAGAGGCCGCCATGCCTGTCTTGCCTTCAAAAATTTGGCAAAAAGTGAGGACGCAATTGTCTTAACGGGGAAAGGTTTGTCATGACACTAGGCTCCCAGGTTCCCTCTGACAACGTGCGGGAAACAGCATGAATCTGAAAAAATATTCTAAATCTTGTAGTAATGCTTTGGTAGACAAAACTAGGCGAAAATGGAGTGGCGGAAAAGACTGGGTTCCCCGTGTTTACTCTGCTATGCGGCAAAACAGCGTGAACTTGTCGAGGATGTCACAAGTGCTTCAGTAATTTTTAATAACGTACACAGTGTTTATTATTTAGTTATTTATAAATAACCAGGCACTACATTTTTTTAACGTCCATTCAAATAAATTTCACAGTTGAAAATAGGTTTTTCAGAATTATGTTCAAATAGAAAATAAAAGAAATATACATAAAATACCAACATATATGTACTGGTATATGTATATAAATAAATTAAAAAAAAAATGTGCATTTCATTTTTTATTTGAATAGTTTATTCTTTAGTTCCATTTTTGAGCTTTCGATGAATAATGAATGTAGGTCAAAAGTTTTTTTATAAGGGCTAAAAATAACGAATGCGCCATTTAAAATATTTAATGTTCTCCATTTAACGTGTTGTTAACATTGTTGTGTTGTTACACAATTGTATGGACCGTGTAGTGCTATAAATAAATATGTTTTTATATAATGAGCCCGTTGTGGCGCAGAGATGGAGTGTCATAACGGCTGTCGTCTCAATTCCCATTTGGGGGATGAATTGCTTGGATTTCGATTTAAGTTCCGTGGAGAACGGAGTTTCTTAACGCTTGATCTCCTTTGCCCCCCTATGTAGCAACATAATGCAATACCGCGTGAAGCTAAGAATATATTGTATAATAGACTCATAGAAAACTAAATGACTAACTTCACGCGTCTATATAATAATAATAATTTAGACCGTCACAAATCACAGATAATTAAAAAAAAATCTCCATCTATCCTCTTTACTTTAGTTTTAATTCGATTTGTTATCTGTGCCTAACCTAACCTAAGTATTATAATATAATAGATGTAAATATTGATTGTAAATTTATGCAAATGCTTTTTAGAAAAAAACCCTATCTCATTGTTATATATCAAAAACAATTGTAATAGTGTTTTAATTAATATAAGACGTAAATTAAATATTTTACTTAAATTAATAAACATTTAATCGTTTCAAGTTTAATTTATTGTAACAGATCAAATATTATTGATGAAAGCATTATGTTCATTCGACGCGACGACGGTTCAAAAGTGTTTGCAAAATACTACAAATGTTACATTCATTACAATAATAATTAAAAAAAAGGAAAAAACTATATATAAAAATATGTCCAGATTTTAAAATAATGTGGCAAGGTCGAAATAGGTTGAATGCGCTGTGCTATTTCCGCGCGTGACGTCACTGCAGTGTTGCAAGTTTTTATAGTCTTTGACCCCCTTTCGGTAGAACTTGTTTAATGCCTAAACTGATACAGATTATTTACTATTTGCTTGCTCCAATATCCTAACAGCTAAGTTTTGACCCTAGGTTTTTATGCCTGTCCTGCTGTATTCCTAATACAATACAGTGCACCCCCTAGGGTGAAAGCGCGAACGACATTGCGTGTTGGTGGAACTCAATAGTCTTCTTACCAAAGCGGGAAAATAAGAATAATTCATTTATTGAGCAGGAATCACAACCATCGCATTTAAGCCTAAAAATGTTCTAATTTATAATATTTTGTTTACTACGCGACGTGATACGTCACGTGACGTGTAACGATATTACGTTTATGAGGAGTATGAGGATATAAGAAACTGTCCCTAGAGAGGGAAGACCTTAATATTTCATTACGCTTAGCTACTATTACTTGGTATAATTTGTCCTTACTTATATCCGCTTATGAGCTAGGTACGAAAAATAAATGTAAATGTACGTGATGTTTGAGGGTCCAAATTAAACTTCAATTTCTTTTCAACTTACTCAGGGAAATTAATATATTTTTATATTATTTTTAATTTGTCTCGCTCTGGTAGACAAAACGCGGCGTTAAGTTCCGCCAGTCAATACGCAATGTCTCCAATTTTTGGCGAAAAGTGAAAGGAAGCGGAGAGTTCTGTAACTCATGTCGCTTAACTCATGTCTTCAGGGAGAAGACAAAAGGGGGGAAAAATTGAGAACGAAGCGTTCCAACCTCTCTCTCTGTTAACATTTTTACATTTTATTACATATATTTTTCATGACGCTACGAGGAGGTATATTACTGTTTCAAAACGAATCTGACTTTTCATATAGGCCTGTGTTTTTACAAACTAAAATAAATTGGACGGCATTACTTCCTCAATTTTTATTTATTAAAATACACCCAGAAGTGTCATTACGTTTTCGGGACTTACGACGCGTCGTTTTAAAAAGTTTTTAACGCGGACTGACAGTACGGATTGTGCGAGATGTGATGGGATCATGTTTTTTCATCATATTACTGACCCGATATGTTGCGTATTTCGTTTATTTACTTTTGGTTTCACGCCTTATCCCGCGCGTATATTTTGCGGGTTAGAGGGTAGGTTTCCACTACGTGTTTAGGACTCAGTGTCGTGTTAACGTAGCTAGTAAGTGAAGTAAAGTGTTACTATTAGAACTAACTCATATAACCAGCAACGTATCTAGTATACTACGTTATTAATAGTGTGTATAAGTATCAGTTAAATTCACTTTCGCCTGTCGACCGTGACCTGTGTGTCGTTTGTAGTGGTTAGGAAAGCTTTGAGAATTTTAGTTTTTTTAAATTTTGGTTTTGTAATTTTAAATATTTATTTATATGCGTTTTTTTTATAATTTATAAAAAAACGCAGGCATGGCTTAGTAGAATGGCGTCTGACTATTAACGCGGTGGGTGTGGGTTTGATTTCAAATTGGGGGGGAATAACTTATTCTCACTTAATTCTGATAAAAACAGACTCCAGGAAACGGAGTGTCTTAACACAAGGCTGCCTACTCTGCTTTATGGGGAATACAATACGTAGGAAAAATATTCATAATATTTTAAAAGCTTACCAATGTTCCCTGATAACCACGGGTAAATCTACCATATTATAAAATATCCAATATAATAACGTTTACCTTTAAATAAGGTATAAAGTAAACAAAATATAAAACAACTTTTAACGCGCCCCTCACGGCGTCAAACAAAAGTTTAAAGTTTCCACATGGCTCTATTGTATATGCAGATCCAATAGTCTTAATCTGAAACATGAATAAAGCTACGAGGCTTAAAAATAGCAGGGTTTTCACTTTCACTAGCTCGCCCGTGACCTGTCTATGTCGATATATTAGAATTAAATACAATAATTCTATAGATAGAAATCTATTTTCGTATAAAACATATATTTTATATATGTGAGCAGTTTGGTTATTACATTTTGATTGTAGACAAAAGGCTGAGACGTGATCAGACAAATCACGGCGTTGAGTTTCACTATTGAATGTCAATGTCTCGGAAATTGGGTGGTTCGTTGGAAAAAGAGTGTCTTAATACTTTGTTAAAATTTCGACTCTTCTCCGCAGAAATGCTTTCTGAGCTTCTGAGGTGGTTTCATGTAAGTTTGACACTTGGACGTTCTTATGTAACTTGACTAAAGTGCTTGTGCGTGAAATAATAATGTTTTGATTTAGATTTTTACCGATTTCTTTTTTACGGGATCGGCGTGACACTAGGTTCTCAGATTTGCTATATGTGTGGTATATATTGATGATTGTTACGAATTATCTCTATATTTTAGCTTCACGCTGTATCCCGCACATAGCAGAGTGGGCAGAGACAACCTGGGATCTTATATATTAAATAATTTATTTCCTGAATTGGGAATCCAACCCAAAACCTTTCGTGTTCACAGCCGCACGCTTCCTTCCTTACAGCACGACGACCTCTATCATAATAACTCCTTTTATTTAAATTTAATTTCACACGCAAACAGAACATAGAGTGGGTAGTTTAAAAATAGCAAAGCTTTCACTTTCATTAGTCCGCCCGTGACCCTTCTATTTCCGGCGGCACCGATGCCAATCTAGTTAGAATTAACTACATTTGATGGGTAGGTATATTGAAGGGCGTCTCTTGATTACCTTGTTGCACCTACTTATAACGTTATAATTGGTTTTTGGAATCGTCCGTTTTGAGCAAATTTTGTGTATTTTCTGGTATATTTTCCTTTAAATTGTGGTGTTGGAAAGGCACGGTACAAACGTTTCGGTCGGGGGTTCGATTTCAACTCCGGAGAATGAATTATTTTCGCATGTTCGCTCTGTTAACACAACAAAGCACAGCGTTGAACTCCACAGTTCAACACTCGCGACACAGATTTGAACTCGCGCCTCTTGGAAACCACCTAAGTTGGAAATCCCACTCACTAAACACGTATCCCACTGTACCTGTGTGTAATTGCGGGAACTTTAAATGTATCTTGTGTCAAATACAACTCTTAGGCCTGCATTTATAAATCGCTCTCAACTCTGAGATTTATCTTGAGATCGATTTTCAGATGCCATTTTAATAATTTAGGAATGAAAACGTCATCTCAAGATCGATCTCAGAGTTGAGAATGAATTAAAAAATATTAAAAAATACGGGCCTTAATCTTAGTTATTATATCTTCATTATATTCATCACAGCAGCGAATCCGCGGGTGAAAACTAGTTTATAATAATAACGAACGCCGGCCGTTATTACATTTGAATCTAAAATAAAATATGATCGAAACGTGGAATATTTAGACCACTTTAGTTAATTTAAATGATTAAGTAAATATTTCGCTATTTCTAATATAATGCTATAAATTTTGCTTAAATGCTTTAATTAAGTAACAAATTGTGAATAGTGGGTTATTAATAACTATATATTTGGATGATTTATAAAACGTGAAAGGGAGACCAATGGGTCGGGTTGCCTCTTTATAGAATTTAAGTGATATAAGTAATACCAGTTCACGAGACTAATAATAAAGTTTCGGTTGCTGTCTTTGCGTCCATAATTTTTTGTGGCCCAGTTCATTTTGAAACTTTGAACAATATTTTAGAGGTGTAATTTATAGGTATTATGTAAAAATAATAAAAAAAAGACTCCAAAGTTCCAATTATCATATAAAAAAATAAAGCAAATTAAGTAAAGTAGGTGATCGTTTCTCTCCAGCTCGGTGGAAGTTTCTGGAATCATAAACCGTGGTCTTAAACTCGGCCATTGTGGCGAAAGTGGGTAGGTCGTAAAAAAAGTTTCTAAGTTACCCCTGAGGTCGTACGCTACCACTTTTATTTTAAGCTTCATATTTATAAATTGCCAACTTTTAATTTTTCTACCTGGATTCGCGGATTCCTTTGTTATATATGTAGATTAGGATATTTAGATTTTTAGCTTCTGTAAAGCATGGCATGTATCGCATTCACCAAGGTAGGCAGAGGGAACCTACTATTCAGAGAGACGATTCCCCATGGATTGCCACGCAGGCATCTTGAGGTCTTGTGTGATAAGACGAAACTCAACGACGCGCTTTTCCTTGTTACCAGAGATTTTATGAAAATATCAAATAATTAAGTCCCCCAAGTGGGACACAACTATATAGAAAGGAGCAACTATAGAGGGAAGGAGGACCCACATAAGCCTACTCCTGTCTCGTCCCAGGCACTGCTCTGAGCTTCTCACTCTGCATCACGATGGAGCATCCATGGAATGTTGAGTAGTTTCATATTTTAGGGCCACAAGTTCAATTAACATTGTAGTGGATTAAACATAATACGGACAAAATTATTTACTTTTTCCAAAACTTATATCAAATTGTTTTTTTTTTTCAAATTAATCAAAAAATAATAATTAATCAAAAAAAATTCCGAGTGGGAACCAAACTAACAACCCGTCGCCTTTACCGTCAAGCGCTGTGCTACTGTACCATGATGGTAAAGTAAAAGTACATTTTGATTTTATTTTCATTGCAAAATATTCATCTAGTTTGAATTTACAATGTTTTTTTTTTCTATTACATCATGTCGAAAATAAAAATGAGTAATTACATAAACTATATGCCCTTATTTTGTCTGACGTCACAGTAAACTCAAGATATCAATTAAGTACTTTGCAAGCTCCTACACTTTAATTAAGCATTCAACAGGCACCAATTAAAATGAAACTACAAAAGATTATTTTACAGGAATTAGTAATTGAGACGTCACAATCAAATTTGAAGGCATTATGACAGCCTGACTGTAAGAGCAATGGTGGTAGTTTTGATTTCTTATCGGAGCCTTAATTGTATTTAAATAATTTTTATTTCTCATCTCTGCTCGTCAATGTCCCGGAAATTTTGGCCCATAGTAGGGAATAGAGTGCTTCTCTGTACTACGGACTAGATTCTCTCTTATTATTGCAGCAAAGAGCCTGGAAGCTGTAACAAAAATGTAATTTAGTAGAGAACCAACTTCCCTAACTGGAGTATTTGGGAATAAAATTAATTATGGCCATTGAAATAATTGTTGAATTTGTCCCTGAGCGAGTTGTTTGTACAAACAATACCTACAGTGAAGTCAAACTTTTAAGTTACTCTCGATACAATTGAAGTTTTGAAATTTCCAGTAATTAATCTTCATAAGATAAATAAACTTTTGAATGTAGACTTGGAGTTTGATAAAGGCTAGTTTAGGACTACTTACTTATGGTAAAAATGTTGTCTATATATAAAAGTTTTATTCCACACTTAGTAAAGAAATATATATTATAGAAAACGGATTTGAACCTACTTATCTTTGTACTGTTTTCAATCTACTTCTCTCGGGCTTAGATATCGCTATGTTAAAATTTTTAAGCGTTTTTTTTACATTTTCTAATAAAGTGAATTAATTCTTTTTAAATGATAAATACAAATCACGGTGTTAAGATCCGCCATTCGCGGCGCGTAGGCAAAAAAGTTTCTCGTTCTAAGCACTTGGTTCCCTTCTGTCCCTCTTTCTACAAGGGAAAAAGCGTGAACCTCCTTTTTATATACCTACATAAGTACAGAATCTAACTAATGCACCCAGAGCTGGTCCTCTATAGCAACAATCCGTCTCTTGTGCGGCAACAAATGAAAGCCATTCAAGTCGTTTTAAAAGGATTGCTGAAATTATTTTACTTAACGCTTTTAAGTCTGCACTAATCTTCTCGAAAGTATGGTTAGCCAGCAAAATGTATTACTTTCCAATTTTATATACATTTCTGTGGGGATTGAGGCCATATGTACAATATGCAGTACTGTTTCACTGTAAGCGCAATGCTTGTAGATTCTATCCCCAATTGGGGGAATGATTGATTTTGATGTCATCGCTATAGTAGACACAGCACGGCGTTGAGTCTTGCTACAAAATAATGTCTCGGAAATTTGGCAGAAAGTAGGTAAAGAGATGTCTTATTACTAGGTTCCCTTTACTTACCCTGTTATAGCCAATATACTTTTAAACTTCATCCTAGTATGATCATTCATTATCAACTTTCCAGCGCGAACCGTCTATACTTGTAAAATCTTTACAACATTTTTTGCTTACTCTAAATCCCTTTAATGTTATTTTCAATTATTTCAAAGGTAGATTCACAAAGGAGACTTGCTCCGCTATTTAATCCATTCTGACAGAATCATGTGACTTTCAAACAACGTACAATTACATATTTTTGTGTGAATTAAAATGTTAATGAAAGTAATAGTATAATAGTAGTAATATATAAGTAATAAGTGCTTGAGAGAAGATTTCTTTTATATGTTTATTTATTTAGCTTTACGCTGTACACCGCCTACAGTCGCGTAGGCAGAGGAGACTTACTGTTTAGATGTGATAGCTGTTATTTAAAGTGACTCCTTAGAAATCTTCCACAAGATTTGTGAACGGTGGCCAAACAAAAAAAAACCTCTAATATAAATGGTATCGTGTGGATATACTTACGATATACAGACTACGGTCTACGACAAATTACTCTGGCCCGATGCAGCGACAGTCGATTGCGGCAATTCATCCAAGTATCCGATCTGGTCTGAATTCCACTGCTTTTATCTGAAGCAATCTAAGAACAAATGTTGCTCATTTTGGATGTTTTAAAGTAGATTGAAAAAAATATTTTTTTTGTATATTACTACTTAAAGTTTGGTGACTAAAAATTTTAGTTCAATATCTGTAGTAGGACTGACACTACTAGGATTTTTTTATTTGACGATTTGGAAGTGCTTGTGATGGTCCATTAGAAAAATAAATAATTTGCTTTTAAATTTTAGCACTTTCGTGTGTTTATTATGAGTGGAATACACTTGGTTTATGCAATTTATATAAACATGTAATTTAGAAACTGATGACATTAAATTTAAAAAATCAATAAATGTAGGTCTACATGCATATATTTTTTTGTAATTCCACTTGTTTCTTGACTTTTTTAGGGTTAATGAGGACATTTGGTATTTATTTGTACATCATTATAAATAAATAGAAAAATAGTATCATAATATTTTTTGTTATTTTATTAAATAGAGATAGACAATCACTGCAAATAAAAACCTAGGATCTCTATCAAAGTTTAGCATGTGCCATTTTGTTCGTTGATTGAAATATTTATTTTAACCTAACCAAAAACATTCTTCACCAATTAAAACACACAGTGTGTATGGAACCATACATTGTCATAATATAAATATACAATTCTTTGTTTCTCCATACAAAACAAAAAATAATTTAACAATATAAAGTAAAAAGATACCAAATGACATACACAATAATATTTCTTTTACAGTAAAATTGAATAAAAATTCGAAGAATCTATCCGAAAATAATGAACTCTTTTGTGCGTATTACTGAAGTATCAACCAGGGGCTTTTCTTAAAATAACATAAAAAAAACAATTGTTTTCAATTGTATAGAAAACTCCAATGTATTGCTTTTCCGCTTCATGCTTTAGCTCTCATACAGCAGGGCAGACAAAGTGAGCCTAGTGTCCAGACTCTTTGTTCTCAAATATACGCTCAAATTCGCAATACTGGTCAATTTACTTCGTGTGTGAATTGTGCTCAACTAGCAATTACGAAACGCCACAAATGAAGAACTCAACTGAATTCTAAACGAAGCATGATGAGGAATCACCCTCTCTAGTTGCTGATCTCAACGTTGCCTTGTATTTTTTTAGCCTCATGCGCGGTAGGCAGAGGTCAAATCAAAGTCAAGGCAAAGCATTGCGTGTTGAGAGGCGGAACCCAACGCCTTTAGCCACCACGTAAATGATTGTCACTATTCAGCGTCAGTGACGCTTTCTATTTCAGTATATCCCAAGGCGCTTTGTTGAGTGTTTTCGCATTTCCTTTGTCAGTATCTGTGTAGGGTGCGCGGTGTGCGCCTGCCGCGTACAAACAGCGGAGTTTGATATTTTGCGTTTGTAATGAGTTTAAAAGCAGTTCGAAGTGATTTCCGGTGGGATCCTTTGATATGCACGTGGAGTTGGTTATGCTGTTCTTGGCAACGGATGTGCAGCTTAAATACGTTTATATGTATTTGAATTGAGGCTATTCGTTCGCAGGGACTTCATTATGGTAATGAGGCAAAGCGCGGCGTTAAGTTTCGCCACTCAACACGCAATGTCTGCAGAATTCGGCGGCGAAAAGTGGGCAACGGCACTTTTGTTGGTTCTAAATGGGAGCGGAGTGTCTTAACACTAGATTCCTACTTCTTCCTCTACCTTAAAACGCAGTTGGACGGCGATCGGTCGATTACTTATATTGGGACCTGTAGGCTCATATCTTTGATTTTCGTTTTAAAAAAATCCCGATCTTACTACATGTGGAAAAGCATAAATCTACAATAACTTTATTATATTAAAACAATACAAACTCCCCAAACCTTAACGAAATTATTCCCCAAAAAACAACAATTTGAGGACTCGTTGCACAACAAAATAAATAATAAACCAATTGCCTTCTAAATCGATAAAAGTGAAGGATGGTTATAATCTTATCAACAAGAGATACTGTTAGAGCTGTTCTATTTAACGATTACTGTAAGAAAGATGTCGCTAGAATGTTACAGCGTGATATGAAGGCAAAATTGTTCCTGTGAGAATGAAAAAGGTTTGTTTTGATACTAGTGGTTCGTTCACGATTTTTCTTGTTTATAATGTATACCTTCGTTTCACTATGTTTATCTTGCTATATGCGGGATACAGGGTTCTTCTTAGTTTGATCATACAATATTAAAATATGTTGATATTAATGATAGCTACAATCAATATTAATCACCGTCATCCGTGAATATTAGACAAAGGAACTTCTTCGTGATGCTAATTTCAGTGTCCTCTTACAAAATTTAATCGAAAGTGAATTTATAATGAAGGCTGAAAATTATCTTAATTTGGCTACCTTTTTATGATATTAATAGCTAAATATAATAAATAAATAATAATAAAAAAAAACAGTTTCACGCCGCTTTCCGCCGAATTTTTCGAGTCGATACTCAACGCCAGGCTTTTGAAATGAGACGGGCGGGATAGAATTATTATTTATTAATATGAAAATATTCATAAATAATATTTCATTCCTCCGACTGGGGATCGAACCTACAACCGTCTCGTTAAAGTCATATCTTTGTATCTATTTAAAAAATAACTACGAAGCACTCTATTTTACAACAAGTAAGTACTGTAAGCTCTCCAGAATGAATTTACCTACTAATTAGTTAGCCGGATTTGAATCCCCACTACTCAGATTTTTTTTTTGTTTTCGGTTTTAAGGTTAATGCTGTTAGTCTTATTGGCCTTTACAGCGACGTCAGGTGGGTAGGAAAGAGGGTACTCTGTCCCTGAAAATATGCAGGCACTGTGTGGCTGCCTATGGAACTACTCAGACAAGGTGCACCACATAAATATGCCTAAAGCGACATTAATACCGGCAACTAGTTTACTGAATCATTTATGGCGTCGAACGCCACAAAAGCCCGCTAAGGGGGAATAAATCCGATTATTGTCTTCCGCTTCTATTATCCTATACTTACTTGAAACAAGCACTGTACACTGTAGGATGTATCAGACCAGAATCAATAGACCCCCTTTACTTTCCATGTTTTGTGAATATTGTATGGATCGAAGATGTATGGCCGTCATTTGATAGGTCATGTTATAATGGCTGCTGTTTGAAGCCTGTGATGTAAGTTCCAAAGAAAAAAATATTAAATTTAAACATGATATGTCAAAGTGAGGCTATTGTGGTGCAGATTGGTGGTTTTGGGTTTTGATGGTGGTTCAGGACTCTAATTGTGTTAGGGGTAATGCTTATAATTAAAATATTAAGCTTTTCGATAGATATTGATAGATTTTTCGCTATATGTTTTTTCCTTTCACGTTTTTTCTCGCATAACAGTATAACAACGGGAACCTAATAAGTCTGATATTAAAACGTTCCTCATGCACTGCCCACGCACGATTTTTGAGGTATTACATCTTGACAAGCGGAACCCAACGCCTCCCTTTTTTGAAGTTAAAGTAACCAATAAACAACCAGTGCAAAGGAAGTTAGGCGATTAATAACAATATAAATAATATTTGACCGCGGCCCGGGCCTAGTAAAATAACAATTAATACACAATCACCGTCCGCCACGGTAACTGTTTGAAATCGAATAAATCAAAAGTGCGTTGTGTTGTTCATAATTGATTTCGTGAGAATTCTGAAACTAATTTGGCTATGTATACCTTAATTCAAATGAGTTTTATTACTTCACGCTCTACGCACTAGGTTCCTTCTATATTGTATGCCCCATATAGGATAGGCAGAATGAACCTAGTGTTGAGACACTCCGTTCCCCGTTCACTCAATTTGAATTATCACTAAATAATCTCCAATTGTACTACCTATAGTTATTATTCTATGAAAAGAATATAACAAAAAAATATTTCATAATAATACAAGAATTTATACAAGCAAAATATTTATATTCGCATATTTTTTATCTATGTATAATAATATACGTATGAAGCAAAACTAACAGCTATCGATTCTGAGTTGAAAGACCGACAATATCCATATATGTGCGAACTAAAATGCTTCGAAGAAACGCAAATTGAATCAATTTTTCGAGAAAAATTGTTTCCCACGGAACGAAATTGTATGTAAGGGCGTTTGAGCGTCGACAAATCACCTCGCCCGGGCACATCGACAGACGATCGCATCTCGAGATATATCTCATACAAATGTCATAAAGTCTGGCTGTAAATTAAGGATAATATATTACTTTTACGGGGCCAGTCGCGCAAAGGGGACTGTAAACGCTACTGGTTGCGGGTTCGATGTCCATACGAGAACATAAAATATTTATTGAATTCTATTTTCATTTCTTAGCTCTGGGGTCGAGGTAAAACGCGTGGGGAACAGAGTGTGTTACCACTAGATTCCCTCTGCCTACTCTGTCGTTTGCGGGATACAATGTACAGCTGATTTTTAAATTAGTTATATTTTCTCTTTCATATTGTGCCCTTCCGATTGTTTTAAAAAAGTGGATGGAAATGATTTAGTGGTAAATTACTCTGTTTTTTTATTTCCATCATTTTTGTACAACATTTGTCGTTATCTAAATAAAATTCTGTTTTCTTACAACATATTTTAAAAGCCTTTTTATTATAAATTTAGTTTCACTCAATCAACACGCAATGGCTATCTGATAAGCGGGAAAATGCGTGAAGCTGTAAATAATTGATATATTGGCCAAATTAGTCAAAGGTAGTAGTAAGGTACAATCAAAGACATTAATTAATTTTATTCTTTAATAAATTATTAGATACTATTGCCGTACCTACTACACTCCTATTAATTTAATGTTAGTTAAATTCGGATGTACGTCTCTAAGTATAACTCTAAACAGATAAGAAAAGATAAACATATATTTTTATCTTCTGCGTCTCGTTCCGTAACATTTTCCTTTGATGCAGCAAGATGTGCATATTTTAGATGTACAAGTAATACTTCTAAGAGCCACCACATACATACCTTATTTAATAATGTTAGTCTTTTACAAGAATTCTACCTGAGGAATGATTTAAAATTCAATTTATCTAAAAGTTAACAACATTACTGTATTTCTATGAAAGTAGATAGTAAAGTAAATAGTATTTCTAATAAACTCGTAAGTGCATTTTAAAAATATATAGTACACCATTAAGTTGACAAATGGCGACTGAAAAACATAAATATGTTTGTGAATTTAAAATAATATTTTATATTTTTTAGTTCCACATAATTCTTTGTAATTTTTTAGCTTCAAGCTTAGTCCGGTATAAAATAGGGTAGCGAAAGAATCTAGTGTTAAGACATTCCGCCACTTATTTTTATTTGGATTTCTCACTCTGTTTAATAATACATGACCTGAGTGGGAATTGAACTCACAACCTTTAAAACAGTGCGACTGTTCACAGACGGGAGTAAGTTTGAAGAGGGAGTTGGGGCGGCCATATCCGTGTGGAAAGACGAAGCAGAAACCAGGGCCTTCAAACTGAAACTTGCTTCGCACTGCTCGGTCTACCAGGCTGAGCTACTGGCGCTGTGCAGGGCCACCGCTCTAATGCTGGCAAATCCGGCTAGCTCCTTTGGTCTATACACCGACTTGAGATCATCACTAGAGTCGGTGATAGGCCAGAAGTCCCTCCACCCATTAGTCGTGGAAATCAGAGACAACTTGAGGCGTTGTCGCACCCAAAATAAGCACGTGTGCTTGTCTTGGGTACAGGCACACCCGGGGCTGGAGGAGAACGAGCGCGCGGACGAGCTGGCCAAGCTAGCGTCCAAGTTAAAGAAAAGGTCAGACTACGACGCGTGTCCGATCTCATTCGCCAAACGACTTCTTCGTCAGAAGTCGATTGGCGAATGGAATCGGAGATACCACTCAGGCCAAACGGCGCCTGGAACTAAACTGTTCTTCCCGGATGTGGCATGCGCTTACAAGATCACCAGAAGGCTAAAAATGGACACCGTATTGACTCAAATATTGACCGGCCACGGTGGGTTCTCCCAGTACTTACATAGATTTAAGTGCAGGGAGAGCCCATCGTGCATCTGTGAGTCCGGTCCACAGTAGTGAGAGGGCCCAATTTGAGATCCAGACCGGGAAAAGAGTAGCAGCCGACAATTTAAAAACATTGATAAGGTATTTGTGGGTTTCTGTAGGAGCGTGGGCAGCAAAGTTATAAAAAGAAACAAATAAATTAAAAAGTAAATTCAGCGTCGGCAGTAAATTTTTCTAAAGCACATTCAGTTATTTTATCCAAGCTATTTTTTAAAGTCAGACAATTTTAAAATAAACCTCATTATTGGCCTAGTGCCACTTCCTTCAAATTTTAAACCAATTGAAATAAAATGTATTGCCAGACAAAGTCTCTGATCAAGTCAGAGGGACGAGAAAAAAAATATGACCTGAGTGGGAATTGAACTCACAACCATTGCGTTCTACTGTCGACGCTGTGGGCCGAATTCTAATATTTAGTGACATTACATATCACTTATATATGTATGTATTTATTTATTAAGGATGTTTAGTGTTGTCAACATTAATTTTTTACTAGACAAATTAAAACCCAATGATAAATTATTTAGAAACGTCTAATAAATTATTTATGAAACTAAAAACACGCTTTTTTTTTTAAAACATATTATAACATGAAAATAATGAGTGCAAACTCGATGTTTACTATTAGGCCGTCTAAAGTTACACCAGCCATCTTCCAATACCATCATCAGCCCGCGGGGCTGCACCCCATAGTTTTATGAAAAACAAATCTTTCCCAGCTTCACGCTTCTTCACCGCATAATTTGAACAAAACTGAATGCAGCGCTTGCCTATCTCGAGCCCACTAGATTTACATGATAAAACTTTGTGGGAAGCAGTCTTAATATTTTTATTCCTGCGCGAAGTTCTTGCGGAGATAATAAATTTACTTTTTTATCTTTTACATATTAATGGGACTTACCTTTTTCATTCGCTCATCGTAGCCGGTGTACGACATGCTTGGTTTAATTTTTTTTATCTTATTATTTAGAGTCCCGTTCTGGCTTTTAATTTTAATATGGTTCGTCCGGGCTATTCAGATAGGTGTTTTATTTTCTTGGTGGCTTTACGCTGCAAGTAGAGAGGAACCAAGTGTTAAGGTTATAAAATACTCCGCTCTCCACATTTCTCTCATATTTAAAGACACTACTAGAAAAGTGGTACCCATACCAAAACATAGCCCTTATTTTCATTTCTTCGCTTCAAACAAGAAAAATCGCGGCGTTTAGTTCCGCCATTCAACTCTGGAAAGTTGGGAATGAAGTACCTTAACACTAAGTCCTCTATGTCATATGGAAAAAAGTATGAAGCTGCTAGCTTATAAACACAAAGCCTACTTAACTTAACTAGAAAGTTATATCAAAATCAACTAATTTAAAAGTAAACAGAACGGCAAATAACTTACAAATACTTAATGCTGTTAGGGAAGAAGGAAAATGAATAAATCTTTTTTAAAACTGGCCAAGGCTCCACTGATTACCGTCTCGGGGCTTTCGTTCGAAAGTTCCGCCCTGCAGCATGTTTACTGCGGACGTGTGATGACAATAACGTTTTTGAACTGGAACTTCAATATCTGCTTGTTAGGTTCAGTTACAACGCTATACGAGCTTCGCTGTGAATGGTATCGTCGTGAGTATCGGTGATAGTGGGTTGAATTCTGACTTGAGGGAGTATTTTTTTACAAATTAATTGCGCCAAAAAACCCTCGTCTAGGATGCGTCTTGGAATGAAAGACGAAGTATGTTGACACTAGCTCTTTTTTCATACGCCTCGCCATTACCAACGCTCGAGTAATAGGCCTCCATATATTTTTAAATATCATAAAAATATTTAATATTTTTATTTTCTAGCTCTGGTAACCAGGTAAAGCGCGACGTTGAGTTCCGCCACCCAATACGTAATACCTCCAGAATTCGGCGGGACGAAAGTTTATTAATGGGAACGGAGTGTCGTAACACTATGTTCTCTCTGATTAACCTGGTATGTGCGGGATATAGCATACGGCTAAAAATATATTTCATACAATAACATTAAAGTAATTGTACAAAGGAGTATTTCATAAAAACAAATAATAATATAAGTATAAGAAAAATAAACAAAGATGCGATGCCAATATCAAAGACTGATACTAGAATTTTATTAACATGTACGGTACGAATATACCTTTCATAGATTCAATACATAAAATAAAGATAAAAAACCATTTCATTTTTATATTATGAAACATGAACGATATAAAATATAAGGTTGCATTTTCACGTCTTTTAATATAAGCTGGGAATAATAATTTATTGCCTGGCACAACGTCTGACTGTTAACTTGACGACTGTACTCATAGGTTTGATTTTGACTCGGCCGAATGTATTATTTTCATTTCGCCCTGGTATACTGCATATAGTAGGGTAGGCAGGGGGAACCTGGGAACCTAGTGTTTTCTTTAATTTTATTTAATTCTTGCTTACACTACAGACTTATGGTCCATACCGTTTGTACGTACCTAGTGTAAAGACACTCGGCGTTTCCATGATGACACTTTGGTTCCCACTTTCCACGGAATTCTTGAGGCTATGTGTGTTGAGTGGTGGAACTCAATGTAGCGCTTTGCCTCGTTACCGGAATGAGGAAATGAAAATATTAAATGGGAATCGTACCTACAATCGTCGCACGCTTGTACTATGCCCCTGCGACTTAACATAGATGCACTTATTCCCAACCTTATATTACTGCATAAATAACGTCTAATTAAATATAAAGCTTAAAAAAAATTATGAGAATTATTTTCATATTAGATAGACTATTGTGACCTGGACTCGTGGCCATACTTTTTTTCCTGCTGACCACGCTAGTAAACTCGCAAGTGAAATCTGGTACATATGGTACAAAAAGTAGAGAAAAAAATATATCCAATATATACAATATTATGAAACAAGCAAAATAAAGAATTTTCAAATTTTGTTTGAAACATCGAAACGAAGGCTTTTGCCTTTGTGCAAATTACCGGCGACCTTACACGTCTGTACTCTACACAACGTGAACATGACAGCCCTCCTAGAAATATAAAAATCTATTTTCAGTTTGTATTGCGCTGAATTGTTTTTATTTTGTTTCTTTATTTTTTTTAACACCTGACTAGATGCGACGGTTGTCGATTCAATTTTTAATCGCGGGAATAAATTATTTTCTTTTTTTTACTCTGGGGACAAAAAAGTACGGCGTTTAATTCCACCGCTCAACATGCTATGTGTAAATTGGGCGGAGAGTAGGGCGTGAAGTGTCTTGCGCAGGATACAGCGTGAAGCGTGTTTAATAGTTTTCATTTATATTATTTTTCTTTCTAAATATTTAACACAAAATAGGTCGAGTATGAGTCGGTTTTATACAGAAAAGACTTCACGCTGTATCCTGCATTTAACAGCGTAGGCAGGGGGAACCTGGTAACCCACTCCGTTTCTATTAAGATACTTACCTTCTTCATTTTCCGCCGAATTCTGTAGTCAATGGGAATTGGTAACCTAGTGGTAAGTGGGAATTGAACCCGCATCTTATCACGTTTACAGTCGTACGCTTTTGCCCTTGCGCCACACAGTGTTGTTTGTAAATATTAAAGTTAGTTACAATGCTATTTGAGTTTCGCTTAATATGTAACAACCCAAATTCAGGCGAAAAATAGAGAACAGAGTATCTCTCCTTCGTTCGTATGAGGGATAAGCATGAAGTTAAAAAGTAATAAAAAAATATAAATTTGTATAGCACAGTAACTTTTTTATAAGAAACTGTTTTTGAACTTAGAAAGTTTCTGTATTCGCACCACGTTTTCCACATACATTTAGCTTTCGCGGAATCTTTTTAAAACATAATCATATATGAGGTTGGATTTTTTGTTAGAGTCATATTTTTAATAATAGATTGTTTTTCTAATTATTTCTATAGAATATACCGTAGAGACCATACCGGCGCAGCGGCATAGCAATTGACAGCAAACGTGACGATTGCACGTTCGGTTCCACTTGGAATCATTTATTTTTATATCCACGCTCTGTTAAAAAGACAAAGCGCAGAGTTGATTTCCGCCCTATACAAAAACTTTTAATAATATAAAACCTAATCCAAGTAAAAATCTTAATATAAAATGAGAATAGACTACTAGTATACGAGATTAGTAAATCAAAATGGTTGTCTTGAGTAACATTATTAAGGCGCAATTCCGTACAAACCGCACCTGCTGAGTAATAAGAGAATATGAAATGATAAGCTTAAATATTGTAAGACAGAAACTGGATTGGAAATATTATATGTATAGAATTCATAATAATTACTTTGTTTCACTACTTGTTTGAAACATTCGACGTATATTTTAAGACGTAAATTTTTCCAGTTCTCGTTATAATTTCGGGAAAATCTTCGCTTAGGGCTCCGCTACGCTTACCAATGAACATATCAAATTTCAGCGTTCTACGCCGTTTAGTTACGAATATTTTTTATGTTATTCGATGAGTAAAAATATATAACGTAGTTGTAGTTTGTTTTTCATAAGATTTTTATTAGCGTATACAATAAACAGCACTTTTATAGACAAAATGAAAGTTATCGAATATCAAAGATTTTTATCGAAGTTGAGGTGCACTGCGAAACCTTTTAATTGGAACAGGTGATCTATATTATATACTAACTGAATATACGTTTATGAAACTAGTGAATCAATTTTACATTTTTAAATATAAATTATTATAAAAAAATACATTTAAAAATATAAAAAACCACTCTTCCGAGGGCGGGACAAGGGTCCAAGCCATCGGTGGCTAGGGCTCCAGAGAGAGGACCTCCGCACAATACAGCACTTCAATTTCTCCGAAAAGATCCCCGAGCTGTAACCAAGATAATGATGAAGCAGTATCCACGTCCTGGCCCATTAGGGCTCTGTGGAATCTACCATGCAGCTCCTTGCTCTTCCATACAGCCATGCGATCAGAAGTAGTAAGTACTACAGGCCAGTTCTCTTTGCCCAAGGAAAGAGGAGTAAGGCCTTTGTCAACTGTTACCACATCCTTGTGCATATCCACGTCAATCTTGAGAAGATATTCTCTAAGACTGCATTCCTCGTGGTTATGGAGGTTCTTGACATTCAAAAAGCCACGATATCCACACTTAAGCGGGATATACAGTCTCATTACAGACGAACGCGGATGGTGCATTTGGTATGTCGTCAACAATTTACGTATTTTGCGATCTACAGAGTCTAACTCAGTCTGTGTCCATCCTACAATGCGAAAAGTATAGGCTAACAGCGGCATAACCCAACCGTTAAAAGCACGCACCTTGTTGCCACCAGATAAAAAGCTGCCAAGCACTTTTTTCAGGCGACCAAAGAAACGCTCCTTCACCATTTGCTTTATGCTACGATCATCAATACCCAATGCTTCAGACATTCCAAGATATTTATAAGTCTCACCTTCGCCAAGAGTTCTGAAGGAAACAGAATCTGAAATGCAAATATTATCAGATCTTATCACACTCCCCCGCACTACATGCATGCTCGCACATTTATCGACGCCAAATTCCATTCTTATATCACTACTAAAAGTTTGAGTAACCTTTAGTAGCCGCATAAGATCAGAACGTTTTGACGCAAATAATTTCAGATCATCCATGTACAGCAAGTGAGAAATGACCTTACCCCCCCCCCGAAGACGAAAGCCTAAACCTGAATCCTCTAACATAGTGCTAAGAGGATTCAGAGCTAGGCAAAACCATAAAGGACTCAGACTGTCACCCTGAAATATACCCCTCTTTATCCTTATCGGTTCAGACGTTGCAGGAATATCACACTCCCCTAGATGACGAAGGACAGTGACCCATTGTCCCATACAAGCCTCCAAAAATGATCTTAAAGTAATATCAATCTTATATAACTNAAGCTCAAGCGTAGCCTTTCCAGTACGGATTCATCCAGCAGATGACGTCGCTGAATGATCCGCACCCTGTCCGACAGTCGCTGTGCAGTAACGGTCGCTGTTGGTTCAAGCTCCTGAAACATAGACAGTAACCTTGAACGATACGCAGTGAGGTTAGTTCCCCCCTCTGTTGCCGTATAGTACGCACGCATGACACTCTCATTCAGTTGTTGCGACCATCTCATGCGAGGCACTTTACCACCGGTAGCGGGAGCCTTGTTGAGAATCTTCGACACTCCTGGCTCCAAGCCCTCCGATGGTGGGATGTCGGCGCGCCGGCGTGTTCTTAAAGCCGGCCTTTCCGACTCTGATATTTCTCCCTCTGAACCCGCAGTCGGTGCCGCAGTGCGATACTCGTCTTCTGACGACGGCGGTTGCGGATTCGAAGAGCAACATCTCTGCCTATGGTGTTGGGAGTGCTTTTGTCCTCCTGGCATCCGTCTCAACCTTTTATTCTTAAAATTGGCACTTGAGCTATCTTTTTCCAATATTTATTTTAATTCTAGTAATCCAGAACATATTTTTGTATCCCATTTTCTTATGGATTTGTATTATTTCTAAATTATTTATTAATTTATTTACTAATATTATTAAGCTAAAGAATTCCTTTGATTGAGCGTCTTAATCTCAAACTACTCATTCTAACAGAAACTATTGATTCTTATTGTGTTTTATAGTCCATTTATTAAAGAAGACTATATATATGACATAACGTAAATTGTTGATATATCCTGCTATAAGCTATTAGACCACGCTTGCAGTTTAAAAGTTTAAAGAGCCACGTGCAAAATCCTGCACATTGCAAGGTAGATAGAGTGAATCTGAGAATCTAGTTTCAAGATACTCCGTTCCCAATAAGACACTTTCGCTCCCCACTTAGCGCCGAATTATGGAGGTTTATTGTGTTGAAATGCGAAACTTATTGCCATGCTTTGCCTCGTTATCAAAGCGAGGAAATTAAAATAATAAATATTTTAATTCCTCAAGTTGAGATCGAACCCACACACAATCCATCGCGTTTACAGCTTTGTGTGTTTGATATAGTGTAGTAACCATATAAAATCTGGTAATTTACGTAAGAAGAGAAGATTTTAGTAATAGCCTGTGAGCCAGGTGTAGTAATAACTGCTAATAATAATAAAACGCTGTAATAGACCTCTGACCGCACCTGGACAATCCATACATATGAGAATTTGTGCTAAGCTCGTTTTGGCAAAATGAATCCTATTTCCGTTAAACATTCTGCTTTTGGGTATTTATTTTAATTGTTTAATGGGATTAATGATTTTTGTTTATTTTTGAAAAGTTGTACTTTAGTAATTAATTTGTTTCTTCTTTTTATTCGGGTTTTTTTAATATTTTGTTTGGTCCTTTGTATGAAGAGTGGAGTATGAACTCCACTTTTCTGTATATTCTGTATAGATTTAAATAACGTGACGAATTTTATACAAAATACAACGAAAATAATTCATAAATGTTCGTAACTTTTGATTGCATTGACCAATAAACTTATTTTAAAAAAAAAATTGTACTTTAAGCGCCTTGATACTTCTACAAGATCTCGAGATAAATGCTCTGTTCAGACAGGCAGACCAATGGTCATATAAAGGTTCTGTATTTCCTTTTGAGGTACGGATCCCTAAAAAACTAAAATATTCGAAATATAAGATTTTTAACTATAATAATAAGCGTATACTAGAATTAGATCTCTGTACCATCATGTTCAGTTCAGTTCCGCTTTAAACATATAAGAAAATATTCATAGCATATTGATAAAACTAGGCAACTTTGGTGTTGCATGACTAAAACTACTCGACAGGTGTAATAAGAGGGGTCTAATCAAGCGGGCAGAATTAACTACACCTGTTGCAGTTACGTTGGGGCTTAGTTACAGTTACGTGCCATAGTTAGAATAATCTTCAGGCCGTGGCCGTGACTCGGGGCAATTGCTACGCTGATATTAATTTAGGTTAATACGAGTATATGTATTACCTATATTAGCTTATGGTTTTTTATATATTTTTAATTTTTATATTTAGCGGGATAGTGAGAGGGAACGGCATCCGGGGGATCTTCGGGTATTTTATATGATTTTCTTTTAGTGAAATCGATACTGTATTCTAGAAGGTCAACAGAAATCTTGTCCTTCCACTCCTCATGAAATATTTGAATTCGGATTAATATGTTAAAAACGTTTATGAGCCAAATTAGTATCCGTGTCTTCCAACAGCAATCTAAAGTTTCTTTTTATAAAAATCTATTGCTCAATGATTGTAGATTCAATGTTTTGTTATAATTAAAGATAATCCTTCATTCTGATTAGAAAAGGCGTACTATAGACATATTTAAAAAAAAACTGTTTTATAATGTCAAGAAATAAATTATAATTACAATATATCTGCAGAAAATAAAGCTATATAAAAATATATTAATTCATACTTTCAAATCGCCCCAAAATGCGTCGAAATTATGGCGTCGCTTGTGACGTCAAGTTTGAGTAATCTGTCAATACCATTTGTATACCATATAAAATGTCAATGCGTTTGTTTACCAGGGCGTGGTTTAAAATGCTTTGATTGACGTTCAACATATCAAGGCGGTTTGTTCTATTTTGCAGTTTTATTTTTTTATAATAATTATTATATTAATTATCTATTAAATATAATCTTTTATTAATTAAATAATCTAGTGGTCATCATACCTATTTGGTCAGTTCTGTAAGTGTTAATCAGAGTGTAGAGTCCCTAGTGGCGCAGTGGGGCAAGGACTAAATGTAAGGTGTGTATAGGGTTCATCCTACTTTAGGATAACTTTTCAATATTCACGGGTTTTATCGCATATAGAAGTATAGAGAAAGAGAAGTGTAAAATTTATTGTTAAAATAAATTATCTTTATTCATAAACGTTTTATAGTTCACGATATTCAATTTTTTCACCCACAAGTAATATCTATTAATGGGCCAGAGGAAAACGTTGAACAGAGTGATTTACCGAAATAAATAATACAAACATACATTTGTTGTCAATGAGGATAAAAACCGATGTCTGGATCTATAAAGCCTTACAAAAGTCCTTGTAAAAGGTGTCGTTCAATTCGTCAACCACGAAACATGATTGATAGGATTTTGTATAGAGATTGGCTTTTATAAATAGATTTTGACTAACTGATTTGATTTAACTGTTCATTTCTTATCTACTTTATGAAGAAACTAGTCGTCGCCGGCAACTTTGTTTGTGTGGAATTTGGGACTTGAAATCTCATCTTTTCCTGTACGTAATTTTATTTTAATAGCTTCACTCCACCTTTACGTGCAGATTAGGCAGGGGGCACCTGGCTGGGTTACCAGGTATTAAGGTACTACGTTCCCATTTAGGCATTCTTGTTCCCCACTTACCACTGAATTCCCGAGGCATTGCGTTCAGTGGCGGGATTACAATTTGTTTGGTTTCAGAACGATGATTTCAATAAATTTACAAAGAAAGAATTTAAGGTAAATTATTAAAAACAAAACCACAGCATATAAAGCTAAAAAATAATACCATATCGATTCAATTTCTCCAAGGAAGCGATCAATCACGCGGATGATAGCAGAAATAACGCTCTGCCCGAACAATTGTTTAATGGAAGTTTTTTCACTTTTGAAAATACCTCCCTTTCCATTTATGAACGTAATACGACTAGTGTGATAAATCTTTTCGAGTCGTTTATTGGTTTTATAATTTGGGTTAGAGTGTATGGGATGAAAATATTAAACGTTACCTTCCCCCGAGTGGAATCGAACCCATAACCGTCGCGTTAACAGTCACACGGCTTCAAACTGCGGCCACTTGGAAAGAAAAATATCAGAAAATCTATTACATTTTTTTAATGTAATAGCGGAACTTTGAAATACCATCTTTTGCTTAATGCACTAGAAAAAATAATACAAATTGCATACAAATTACAGTGACTCTATTATTTGACGGAAGTAGAATTAAATTTATTTAAACAGTAAATGTAAATATTACGAAGTTAATAAGTGAATGTAGCTACGTTAATAATAGCGTAGACTTAGACAATCTTTTTCTATATTTAATGGAACAACCGATTGATATGACACGCTTGGTTTGACAAGGTTAACGGATGCGAGGATTTTAATGTATGTTGGAATCAGTCAAAATATGTACAAAAGGGGTAGTCGTGGTGACCTCGACTTTTAATTCAGATATCATGGATTCTATTATGGAAAGATATTAATAAGAAAATAACATTAATCTTGTGTGGTCGTTGACGTTTATTGGCTAGTACTAGGTAGGTAGTCTCTGATCAAGCAAAACCCGTTGTTGAGTTTTGAAACTCAGCATTCAGCGTCTTGAATAACGAAAGCGTGATACACTAGATCCTCTCTGCCCTAGCCCTGATCCCCTAGCCCTGCGGTAAACGCAAGAAAATATTTGTGTGAAATTTAATTTATTTTGTGTGTTTAATAATATCCTTTTTCCATTAACAAACGACTAACAGCACATTTTTCAGCGTTCTGTACCTTAAAAGGAAAAACCGGTACCCTTATTGGGATGGTAGACACTTGATGTTGGTTGGTTGTCTGTAACAGGTATCAAACTGAAGTTAACATCAAATATTCAGTACTTGGTCCCTTGGAGTATGAGAAAAAATTAAGCATCTAAGCCAACGTACCAAGCTTCTATGTGAACGTATTACGCAGATCATTTATTTGGTGCATTTACTTAGAAATTCACCGCGAAACCTAAAGGGTATTTACCGTAGACCTACAATTACTAAATTTGGCAAGAAGTGCGAGCTTGTTGGAACCCTCGGTGGGCAAGTCTAATTGAGCGATTTGACCTTTTTTTTAGTTCTAGTGGAGTAGGCAGATGTGAGAAAATAAAAAGTAAACGGGTGGTACAAATATGCAAAGTATAACTTCTTTCAGAACAGTATCGAACCTGTTACCTCTGTCTCATAGGCTCGAGCCAGACAAAGTAGCACCGTTTATCTTACTTTAACTTATATTAATATATCAGGGCTGAATAATTTCTCCGGGCCTTCGGGATATTAGTCTTCCTCTAAGCCAGGAATTATGATGATCCGATTAGTAATTATTGTAAGGTGATAAACAGATTTGCTATATTTAAAATTGACTTTATATTTAAATTATTTCTTTTACGAGTTATAAGTCAACACTTTTGTCTTTTTTCACTTTTTATATTAAATATTTCAAAAACATTATTTAAGTGCCAAAAAGTTTTAAATATTTTTAATAAAGTATTTTACTTTTCTAAGTTATAAAATAGAAAAGAAAAAGTATTTTATTAGTACTTATTTAGAAAACATATAGAAAATTAAAGTAGCGGGATTCTAACTCTATGGGTTGGTTTTCAAGAAGCTCGGGTTCTAATATCGCAACATATATTTTTTATAGGTTTTCTAAAAATTATATACATTAAATTTATGAAACTAATGACCTTTACCTATTTGGATTTCTGTGTTCCGTTTATACTGTTCATTTGAATTTTAGAGATGGCAGTTCTCAGTCACATTGGCAAAAATTAAAATGCATGAAATCAGCAACATATGCATTTTTGAAAAATGTTCTGAATAGTTTTTCTACTTAAATAATTTTTAGGCCAGTGCTGGCGCAGAGGCACAAATGTGTGACTTAACTACGACAGGTCGTAGTTTCGATTTCTACTTATGGAAATTTAATATTTTTTTATTTTCATTTCTTCGCTCTGGTGTCGAGGCAAAGCGCTGTGTTGAGCTATTCAACAGCCTCTAGAATTCGGCTGAAGGTGGGGAGCGGAGAATCTTAGCTTAGATATTATTAGATGAAATTACGCAGCGTAAAGCGCTGAAACATGGCATGTAGGTGTTTTGCACGTATAGGAGAGCACTAAGAGAGGATTTCTGGAAATTCCTATGGGAATGAGAATAAATGGATTTTTCTGTATATTGACTACAGACATGAATTTCCTTGCTCTAATTAATTTTAAATATAAAATGTACTGCAATTGAGAATCGAATCCGCAAACATCGTGTATTTTTTTACTAAGTTACTCTCCAACTGAGCTAAGATAGCGTATTTTAAGTTTGTGATGGATTAGTTCCTGGGCGTAGTTTTATGCGCGTCATTTTTTCTCTATCAATATGGAAAGTTTGTTGGAATTACTTTTTTTATTACAACAGTCACTAAATATCATTTGTATCTAACTTTGTGTTTTTACTCTTAAAAAAGTAGCTTTACGTTTTTTTACGTATAGCAGTGTGGTCTGAGAGAATTGTGCGAAGACAATTCGTTTAACCCTGCCTAATTATCGAGACATTGCAAGTTGACTGGTGGAACTCAATGCCGCACTTAGTTGTTATCGGAGCGAGTAAATGACAATAACTTATTCCCTGAAGTAGGAATCGAACCCACAACGGCTCAACATACATTATAATATTATCTAGATATATGTGTATTTCCAGCTATACTGGAACGATTTGTTCTTTAAAATACAAAAGGCCAAACGTTAGGTTTCGAAATGTAAAAGTCAAAGGCAGAAAGAACCACAAAGGTGATTCCCGTAATAACGTGGTCCCGAAAAGGTTGCTTTTGCGTTGCGAATGTCAAATTGACAAAAAATGTAGGTACGTATGTATTAATATGTTACTCTGTGTGTGTGACTTAGTTTATGGTTGTTACCGATTATTATCTCAGATATAATTAATCAGTTTAAAATTTTTGTAATATTTTTTGATTTGTTTTCTAAAGTGGCTTACATTTTTTGTTGGGGGCTATAGAAGGTGTAAATGAGATATTGTCGACAGTAATTGAACTTTTCATTATTTACAATAATAAAAAGTTCTCGGAAAATGCTTCTTAAAGACCAAGACAATTTCTTTGAGAATAATAATTTAAATATATAAAATTCTGATAGACAACACACAGCCGTAACTACTGGACTTGGAAAGTTGAAGTTTGGCATGTAAGTAAAGCAACTTTAAAATAATTTTAGGGTTCCGTGGCTGTATGTCAAAAAATTACACTAAATGCAGGTAAGGGGTATGTTCAATGGCCGCAATCTATGCCTGCTACAACATAACTTTTCATAGGGGAGCCCGACTTTTAACCCTCGACAAAAAACAGGGGGTGTTACAAGTTTAACATGTCTGTGTATGTATTTTTTTCTATAAATTACCTATAAATTTTCACTTTCCGGTTTTTCTCCTTCATTTTGTAATGTAAGTTTTCACTTCGTGCATAATTTGCAGTGAAGTTGCATGCCCCCCCCCCATCTTTTATGCTTAATAAATGTTTGATATTAATTAACGCAATCTCTATACAAAGGTTCCTGATCTCGATCAGACGAAAAACAAAGTAATCCTATAAGAGTTCCATTTTTGCCTTTTGAGGTACGGAACTCTAAAAATATAATACACCGAAAAGATAATAAATTCAAGTCAATATTTCTAAACGTTTATATCAAAGATTGATACATCACCTATACGAGAGTCGAAAGGCTCGCGGCACGGAGTCGTAAAACTAAATTTTTACGTGTACTAAAATGGCAATGAAACAAATTTTATAGACATTATATGCTAGTTTCCTTAAGCACATCGTAAATGTTCAAGCATTGTATATTACATACACGAGTATACATTTGTAGGGAACTCTTATTTATATTTATAGTTTGTTTAATATGTGTAATTTATATATTTCAATATTTCATAGAATGTGACACTAAAAAATAAATGGCCCGTAGAGCCCGTATACAATTTAGCACAAAATTCGTAATTAAAATATCCCACACATAGCAGGGTAGGCATAGACATGGTGGTTACATAATGTTAAGACACTCCATTCTTCATTCAGACACTTTTGTTCTCCACTTTCCATCGAATTATTGAGGCATTGCCTGTTGAGCGACAAAGTTTGCCTAATTACTAAATACTAAAATTTCATTCCCTCGAGTGGGAATCGAACCAACAAACGTCACGACGTATCTCAGGAAATCTTTATATACTATAATAAAAATTATTGATTTCATAAAAATATTGTACTAAACCTCATCCTCTTTCTTTGATACGGTCGATCCTTAATTATAGTTGTTTATAAGTAGTTCTACTTCAACGTTAATAAATATCGAAGTGATGAATCATCCAGCAATAAAATATCGGTATTTCTAAATTGATTAATAGAATGAACTTGAGATGCTGACCTGTACCACCTCACCGCTTGTTATTTATAATTAAGATTTTATTATATTTTTAATGTATGTATACTATTTATGTCGCAAGGAATTCTTCATAGTGTAAACGTGACGATTGTGGGTTCGATTCCTGCTTAGAATAATTAATTATTTTTATTTGGCTGTTCTGTATAGTTAGAAACAGAATGTTATGTCACTTGGTTTTTCCTTATTACCTTGCGACTACTCCCGTTTACGGATTTCCGCCCAATTTTTTTAAATAAATAATTTTAAATATTCCAAAAGCTAATATACAAAAATATTGTTTCAGGATTTTTTTTCAATAATGCAGCTGTCTAATGGAGTCTAGCTTAGGCGAGGGGGAAGCCGGTAAGTCAGTTTTTTGTTTGAACCGGGCCTGTGTAAATCAAGACGGCAGAAAAGCTTTCGGACGTTGATAGATTATTACTTTGTGTGTTCAACGCATATTCGATTTGACCTAATGTCTACGTTTACACGGGTGTAATGTGGACCTTTTGAATTTTATGAATCGGTTACGTTAAGTAAACTATCGAGCTGAAGATCGAGTTCAGTTGTGTGCCATCGGAGAGGCCTATGTACAGCAGTGGACGAGGACAGGCTGTTGATGATGATGATGATGATGATGAAGTAAACTATGGGGCTGTACAAATTTTATGTTCTAAGAATTTTATGAAAAAAATGAAAGAAAATGGCCTTCGTTGCGTAGTGACAGCGTTTGGCTGTAAATGCGACGGTAGTAGCTTGATTTCCACTCCAAGGTTGAATTATTTTAATTTGTTAGCTCTGACAAGACGAATGCTTGTTGAGTTCCGCTATTAAGAAGACGGGCGGAATGCGAATAATAGAGTGTATTGCTATTTTTTAAATCTTTTATAAGCTTCATTAAATCCAAATTACATACGATTACAATATCTATTTTAAATGCATACATTGCTGGAGTAGATTGCGGAAAGTACTTTTTATATTTTATCACTTTAAACCAGAGAATAGGAAATATTTTAAATCTATGATCATTTTTGCATATTATTTTTTAACTAGTGACTCTAAACGACGAGAAAGTACAACTCCTTAAGACAACGTTAAACATTTTAAAACACTAGAAGAGCAAGAATTTTAAAATGATATCCGACTGACAGCTATAAGGGATTCATAATCTTATCTTTATTTCATTAAATCCATTGTCCAGGGGCTAATCAATCATCCTGGTTTACCGCGTTGAATAAAACTTCACCTACAATTCCATTAATTATTCTTTAACAATGTTGAAATCTATCTTCTGGTTTTAGAAATTTCTCAGTAAAACTTCAAATGCCTTGCGACACATTGTTTTATAATATTTTGAAATATTTACAGCCTTCACTGTGAAAATATTTAGTTTATAAACATGTATGGCACAAGACCGAGTTGTTTGGCGCTCTATTAGTGAGAGGTCTTTGGTCCAAGGGAACGGTGGTAGACTGAAAAAACAATGCTTGAATTCGAGCCTCCTGCATATCTACCCTAGGCAAGCTACTTTCATTTCAATCTCAAAATTATTCACAAAATTGCTCTTAAAAGTGTACAGATTTTTTTTGATAAGATATAGAATGTATATATTTCTGTTTGCGCCTCTTGGACGGTTTCCAAGAAGCAAGCGCTTAGCTGCTATGCTTTAAAATATGTTTCATTTCTTATTGTAGAAATAACGTTAGAAAAAAAATTAAAAATGTCACCTTTCTGCACTATCTCACTTTACCTATTTAAAGACATCTTATAAAAACAATTAGTAGAACATAACTCACTATTCTAACAAACTACCAAATAAGTATGGAACCCACGACTATCGAGTTCAGTAACTACTTCATAAATGTTTAAAGTGACAAATATCTTAACCACAGCTTAGCGAGCTTTACGTTTGTATATACATAATACAGCTCCAGCTAGTATCTTAATCCGTATACTGCCTTGCGCCAAGGCCCAGGGGGGTCCAATCAATCACTGCTGACATAATGACATCATCTATTATCAATTATTGACGGAAAATGTATAGGATTTTCCAAGTTTTATGTCTTGTTCGTAAGCTTATAAAGCTTTACAATGGTGCTTCCCTGGCTTTACATGTGAATTATATTTTTTACTTAATTAATTTATATCGTGGAGAACCAGACAGAGTTATACTTAATTATTCTTCAATTTTTTTTATTGCTGTTCTTATGGTATAGATTTGTATCTTACGATAATTGTATTGAAATATCCAGTCTGATTGGAAGTGAAACGATAGACTCTGTCACTCAACAGGCAATCTGATGCTGGCCAGCACTATTTCGGCACACCAAAATATTTCACGTCATGAAAATTAATATTCCTTGAGTGAAATGGATGCCCCAGAATGATGATGCCCCTGATGTTCAAGACCGTACACAGTACAGAGTTAGTACGAAGGAAAACCCTGAAAGGAACAAGAAAAGCCGGGACTAGTGCTCTTATTAAACATTTTTACTTTTAAATTTTGATAGGAACTAACACTACTAGGATAAAAAACATGCGACTTTATAAATATTTTTTCTTAGTTTTCACACGAGGAAGCTCTAGCTTGAGGATTCAAAGTTTTATTGCAACGGGGATATAATACGCGTCTAACTAAAAGGTCAGTTACAACTTGATACAAACTTATAATTGCCTTGTAAAATATGGAATGCAAACTAGAACTGATTTAATTATAGAAAGATCTCGAGATCTTTGTATGAAATGTTTTATAAAAGATAAAATAGAAAAGAGTAAATTTAGTATTATTTTATCTTTGTATGAAGATGGAGATCGAGAGAAAGAGTGCAATCAGACATACATTATAAGGCACACGAAAATTTGGGGATAAGGTAGGAGTTTCTACAAATTAATTCGGGCTCCGTATGCTTGCATTGCAAAATATACTATGTGATGAAAAAGAAGAAAGTAAGTAAGTGAACAAAATATCCGTAATTGAAAAGTAAGAAGACTTATTATATGGTAAAGCAACAAAAATAACAAAAAGTATTAACATTTATTTTCCAACCACATCGGCATATATACTGCACAGGGCAGTCAGGCATGTCATAGCTGCGCCACACTGAGTTTAAATTAATTTCGCTAAAAACTAAAATGGATTCGTAATGTTTTTCGTCTCATATAGCTGACAGGAGGAGCTTAGTGTTAAGACACTCTGTTTACCACTTTTTGCCCAATTTTAGACTTTGGATGTTGAGTGGCGGAACTAAAACCTTTAAAACTATTGATTTTCTAAATTTACTCCAATACAATGTATAAATTTTTAATATGAGTTCAACTTAAGAGATATAAAACAGAATTTCATTAATCTTCCTTTTTCATAGAAATTTACAAAGTGCTATCTTCATTTAAAACTAAGTAGTTTCGGATGCTTAATTTTTTCATTTTATAAAAAGTAATCTGAAATAAGCTAATATTTACAGCGTTAATCTTCGTTTTTTTTACTTTCTATTTTAATTAGCATTGCGAATATCCTGGACTTATGAAGCTTTGAGAAATACTTTACTATGTCTTGTAGCGATATATGAGAATGTGTGACTATAGACACGATAGTTGTGGGTTCCCTTGTGGAATCAAGAGAATGAATATGTTTAAAAATGATTTTTTTTTATTTATGGTAGACAAAAAACAGTGTTCTGAATTTTTCCATTCAACACCCACTCAAAAATTGGGTGAGTCTGCCCACCCTGCTATGCTGGAAAAAACATGACAATTATAGTCAAAATATAAAAAAAAATACGATATTGTGCTTAAAAACACGTAGTTCTACTGATTCCCGAAATATATGCATTCGGTACACTGGGTTATATCAAAAGAATTAACGTGGTATAATATAGCAAATAAATTTCCTCAATAAATGGTCTATTAAATCAAAAAGAAATTTATCATTAGTGTCATTAGTTCCTGAGATTCCAAACAAACTATTCAGCTCTATAATATCAGTATAGATATACGAGTACATGCATACATAGACTCCACTAACCATTACCCACGTTATGTGGGGTTAGATTTACAAAGTTTCGCTAACTGCCGTATAGCATTTAGCACCTCATTCCGAAAGCTTGGTAAAAAGTAAGCTCCGTCTGCGGTCGAAAAATTATTGTTACTGCTTTTGCATAGTGCGCGTCACGTGCTGAAAACTTTTTAATTTCTGTAACAGTTTAATTATTTTTTTTTTATAGTCGTGGTACAGATAATGTATGCTGCAGGTTAAAATGTACTTTTGACGTTTTTAATTTTTCACGTTTGTTAATTTTGTTGGCTTCGGGGTTCTTAGCAAAAATATTGAAGAATGCGGTTAGATTTTTTTTTTTCTTAAAATGATATAAAAAGTAAATATTTAGGTCGTCGTGGCATAGCGGTATGTCGTCCTGCTGCAAACGCAACGGTGGTAAGTTCGATTTTTACGGGGGGAAATGAATAATTTAATTTTTCCTGTTCGGGTTCAAAACGTGACAAGCAAACGTCAAATCCGCCATTCAACACGGTAATTCAAAATTCCTCAATTTAAAAACCTACCTTATAATAAAAAACTGTTTGTCTGTACAGTCGGCTTACGGACGGTAATGTTACTTGACGAATGGATGAAAATTTGCACAGTTTCGTGTATGCTCATCACTGAAACATCATTATTATGTATAATACAAAGAACAAGTATTTTTTCTATAAATTAACAATAATTTGTACTGGTGAATTCAAATATTCTTGTACATAAATTGTACAGATTAATTACAAGTGCCTCTCTATCTCTTACCCCGCCCTTTCGCTTGCTCGATCAGCTCAAGCGGAACGTGACAAGGAGTCACGCTTTTCACGCGTACAGCCAAGGTTTGTCGATTTATAAGACATTATCACGTCACAAACAAGACATAAACAAACTAACTAGTTAATTTCATTCGTGTGACCCATACCATTTAACATTAACTTCCGGAAGGCGAGTTAGCCGTGTCGTTAGCGCCGAGTAGACTATGTGGGCGTTGGCTTACGCTTTTGACATGAGGTTAAAAAGTGTAAAGAGAAAGTAGGACTGTGTTCAGTAAAAATATTAGTTTTTATAACATATATTTTCTAATAATAGATGTGATTGTTACATTTAGTTTAATCGAGCCTGTGACTGCCTATTGAATTTGGTTTGGAAAATTGACATCTGATTAAAATTAATTAAAACTGATAAAAAAAGTTTTTAGGTATTTTAAAATAACGACATGCCGAAGTATGTGGGGGTAACAAAAAAAAAATGTAAAAAGAAAATCCATTAGGGGTGTTAAAAAACGGTCCAATTTAATCTATATACCAAGTGGATAAGTTTAAAACTTTCATATAAAATTAGCGTAGCTGAGCTTTCTTTAAGCTTCACAATTCACAGAAAACGGTAGAGCACTATAAGTACTTACAATTAATTGGACTTAACTCTAAAGCTTTAGCTTAGGTCTAAAGTTATTACCGAAATTGTTTCTAAGAGTTTGATAATAGTGGATAGGAAGAAGCGAAAGGTGACCTTGGTGTTAATTTTTTTGGCTTCACTTTGGCAGAGGGAACCTAATGTTAAGTTACGCCGTTTTGTCTAATGTTTAAGCCTAATGTTAATTTATAATATTGCGTGTTGTGTGGCGGATCTCAACCTCGTGTTTTGTCTATCAGAGAGCGGAAATATTTGAATATAAATGTGAAAGTATTCTGCAGAGTCGACCTCATTAAAAATTATAAAATTGATCCAAATTAGATATATGGATTCTTACGTGTGGATTAGTATATACAAGAGTATATAAATGTATAAGGTTAATATCAAATCTTTCTAGCCAGTCATGGAACAGGGGCAAAGGCGTGTGAGTATGAATGCGATGGGTTGTGGGATTGGTTCCCTTACGAGGAAATTAAATATTTCATATTTTAACTTCCGCCACTCAACATGCAAAGTCGCCAGAATTCGGCGAAAAGTGGAACAACGGAAAGCGGAAGTGTTTTAGTGGCAACAGAGTATCTTAACAATAGGTTATTGAGTTCCTACCTACCCTGCCATGTGCGGGATACAGCGTGAAGCTAAAAAAAAGAAAAGAACATTTCAAAAATCCTGGGAGCAATGTTTGTCTTTCCATTTACAATTAGCAAAAAACTGAGCACCAATTTTATAATCGCAAAATAATCTACCATCTTACATACCTCTAAAATGTACTTTATAATATAATATTTATTAATAGATCCTGGCCTGGGTAGCTTGAGGGACGGTGATAACAATATAGCATCGGCTTTTGTCTGGTGATTAATGTATTCGAGACCCGCCTTTATGCATCCTGCGCCAATTCGACCACTGTGCGGATGGATTTCGGTATTAATTAGTATTATAACAATATAATGGTAAAATTGTTGTATAATTTACGTTGGTTATTGAAGAACAGGTTCCAATTCAGAAAAAAAATGTTTTTCTTCTTCAGAGAGAGCTTATTGTCAATCAGCCAGACGCGTCATTCTATAGTTTTCGCTTAATCTTCGAGATATTGCGTGTTGAGTGGCAGAGCTTAACGTCGCGTATACAGTCATGTATCGTGGTGCAGTGGGCACCATGAGTGCCTTATTTAATATTTTTTATCTGCACATAGACGGATAGATAGAGGGAACTTAGGAACCTACTGTTAAAACGCTCCATTCCAATTAAGACCTCACCGTTCTTCACTTGCCGCCAATATTTCGAAACATCGCGTGTTGACTGGCAGAACCCAAGGCTAAATTTTGTGTAGAAGAGCGGGAAAATAACACCAATTTAAATATAACCATTCCTAAAATAAACGAACGAAGCGAACGCACAACCGTCATTTGGAAACTAAACGAGGTCACATAACAGATAATAAATCCAAATCAAACTTCACAGTACATAATAATAATATATGAAATATTCAAGTGGCACTAGTAGACTCGGTACAAAATGTCGATGGCCCGAACTTTGGTACTGGGCAAGTTCTTAAAGGCTAAATTCACAAAGTTAAGACTTCATAGTAAACATGTTTTGCTGGATACAGTATGGAACGAGTTGGTTGTACGTCAAATGTATGTATGTAACATGCATCTATAGCTCCTTAACTAATAGATATATTGAGTGATTCGCAGACTTCGCAGAGTTGGAATTATACAGATATGGCTGTAGATGCATTGTGTAGTGTAAAGAAGTAGTAAGAGAAGATTCTATAGTTCAAGTTTACGGTAAATGTGACAGAACTGTCTTCCGAGTGTTTGGCAGCTATAAGACTGACAGTTCTGACTGACTGACTGACTGACAGTACTGACATTGTTATATAATCATGTAAAGTAAAAGCGCCGTATAAATTCACAATAATCATGAAGATGACAGAAATCTCAACTGAAAATATCTAAAATACAATTTTATTAAAAAAATCCTTAAAAAAAAACAAATATTACCTAACACATACTTAAAACTGGTAATCTAAATTAACAATAGGCTAGACTATCCCACTAACCGCCACGCGCTAACCAGTCTAACTAACAGTGGGTACGTAGTTAACAGATCGTTGAAATCTCTAACTAATTAAGCTTTAATTAGTAGAATTATTGAAAAGCCCCACGTTCGTATGGCGCATGGTATTACAATACCGGCAGTCGGATGTGCAATGCGCGTTTTGTACTGCGAACTGTTTTGAGTGTTAAATACTTTTGTGCGACAATTGAGTGGATTTTAAACGGAGCGATTATTATTGGCTGACTTGGTGCAGTGGTAAAATGTGCTCTTGAACGCGATAGTTGTAGGTTTGATTTTCACTCGAAGGAATTATCAAAGAATTAATTCTTGCTCTCGTAACAAGACAGAGTGCGGCGTCGTGTTCCGCCACCTAACATGTACCTAATGTGTTGAAAGTTTGGAACGTGATCAACAGGTGCTGCGTGGAAATACGTATACATGGAAAATACATACGTGATAGTTGTGAGATTGATCGCTCCTCGAGGTCAACTCCTCAACTAGCCTCATGAAAATAATTAATTTAATGATTAATATAATGATTTCCAGAGTGGGGGTTCAATCCCCACAATCACCGTGTACGTGTAGTAATTGCATCATCTCTCAACCTACACTTTTTGATGCGGGAAAAAGCTTTACACAAAAAAAAAACTATATATTATAAAATTTGAATCTGCTACTATCGCGTGTACTACACATCCCGACCCTAATTTTAGATCCTGTTGGTATATGAATATAACAATTTATATTTAAAATATAACTGAATACCTGTTAAGTGTACCAAAGCCTGAGCCGTCCAGTTTTATCATGCCCGTGCAAGTCGCTAATCCGCTCTATTGTCTTCTATTCGGACACACTGTACGTATGTGTGTGTGTGTGTTTGTATGTGTGTATGTATGTATGGGTGTGTTTGTATGTATGTATGTATCGTACGTGTGTTACACCCACTACGTCAGTCATATTATAATGTATAGATTAGAGGACGACTGGTTAAGGCTTATGGTTTATTTCTATATTATACTAGCTACATCACGCGGTTTTGCTCACGTGAGAACAAATGCTATTTGAAATTGGAAGATATATTTTTTTGTTGTAACATATAGCGTGGTAGACAGAGGGTACCTAGCGTTAAGTCACACCGTTTCTCACTTTCCGTTCAATTTTTGAGATTTTGATTGAAAGATCGTGGTAATCGAATCCACAATCGTCGCGTTTACAATACACCATCGGGCGGCACACCATCAGAATATTTACGCCGCTCTGAATACATTTTATTTAAAACAAACATTCGAAATAAATATATTCAATATAAGAAAGGTCGCATATATCCAATATTCCCGTCCCACCACGTGCTTTCGTAAATAAACATATCAAGCTGCTGTTATACATTTTTGAGAACTTGGCCACAAACGTCCAAATATCTTTTGAAATATACGCTATAGTAAAGAATACTAAACATCTAAATCGAAATCTACAGAAGAGAAGAAACAACTGAGTTCAGTCGTAGCAAGCCAAGCGACCAATTGTAAACGCAACATGTGTGGGTTCAATTCCCAATCGAGGAAGTGAAACATTTAATATTTAAATTTCTTCGCTCTAGTAACGAAGCAAATCACGGGCTTGAGTGTCGCTACTCAACTCGCATTATGGTCTGGAATTCGGCGGAAAGTTGGGAACGGATGTGTCTTAATTGGAACGGAGTGTATTAACAAGAGAATTCCAAGTTCCTTTTGCCTGTCCTGCTAAGTGCGGTAACTTTGCAGTACAAATTCTGACTTTCTCCATTTAACTCATAGTATTGCGGGAAACAGCATGAAGCTGATTTCATATGAAGTATACCAAAATATTCCGGCGTCTAAACATTTCCTTCCAGCTTTATGTCTCAAGTAATTTTAATATACTAGCGACTGTAAACGTGACTAGTTGTGGGTTCGATTCCTTGAGGAAATGAAATATCTAATATACTACAGCTATAAAATAAATAAAAAATCTTTAATTTTAACTATTATTAAGAAAAATGTATATTTAAAAACTAAAATAGGAAAAATCTTGTGTTATATAATTTAGCTAATATAATGTTTAAAATAGATTTAAAAAAAATATATATAATAATATTTACAAAAGATGCGGACCGAAAGGCTGTAGAGTTATTAGATTTTTAATAAAAAAAATCTTACAAATTCTATATAAATCGTATTGAACCCATTTTAAAACAGTATACACTGTTTTTTTTCATACAATATTAAGACACAGCCATAGGCCTCGTAAAACGTAATATACTGCCGTACAGCGAACCCGATATATAATAGAAAAATGCCAGACATTTCCAAAAAAAAAACAGAACAAACAATGTCATCACTATTTACCAAAACTAACAAGCTATAATTCATCTTGAACGGGGACCATCTTGCGAGGATGGGAAGTATTCTTGTATTTTTTTTTGCTCTAAATAACACCCCACATATAGAACGTATCGATAAAATGAAGATGATGTAAGGGATCTCGATAAATTGTGACATTTCTATAGGTTTGCGGTCAGCACAGCCCTATCATCTCCACCATAAAGGCCGAATTTCGATATTTTTCCCTTTGTACGTACGTATACGAAGTGGTCACACTAACGACGCAAGTTTTTCTATTTGAAAGTTTCTGGAGATAGTGGTACGATAGTAGTATTTCATACTGTAATGTCCAACGGACTAGGTTGCTTGATATTATTCTACTAGGATTCAAACTTTTACGCTTGTTTCCTTATTAATAATCATATTTATATAGAAGGAAGTTGGTGCGATAAAATACAAGGAAAGAAACAATTATATGAATATAGTTATCTACTAAATAACGTTAATTAAGTTAATTTATCGTTTTTACAAAGTGTGAATAGTTTATAGAATGTCCTATAATAAGGTAAGATTGTACGTTTCACTTAAACTTACGTTAATTGTTTCCTTTATTTAGTTAGATATAACGAAACTGACTTAAAGTTTTACAAACAGTTTGGCAAAACGCGGTGTTGAGTTCAGGCAGTTTACCGACATGCAGTGTCTAGAATTTTGGCAGAAAACAGAGAACGGAGTGTTTTGACAATATGTTTTATTGAATTATTGTTCACTAACTCCTGGCGGCTTGGCCCGCTTGAACTGAACTTAACACTTGACGTGGTGCAAGGGCATAAACGAGCACCAGTACCAGCCGAGTAGGTAGAACATAGCAACGAAACATACACGAAAAATAGCGGGAAAGAGCGTGAAGCTAAAAAAAGTGAAAATGAAAATACAATTCTTTTCACAGAGAAAGAATCGAAACCATAACCGTCCCATTTATAGTCGCATTTATAGTCAGGCGCTGCGCTGCACCACTATAGCCTCAAAAAAGAAAAGAGAAATAATAATTTACACGCACAAATAGAGCACAACAGCTTGTTGTATCAGTCAGCTCATTAATGTAACACAAAAAACATAGCGAAAATGTCTGTCTTTTTGAAAGAAAATACGTGTTTCATTTGTCAAATGCACGCTCACGCTGCAACAAAGACCGAGAGACATTGGGCCGTCTAATGAATTCTATATGAGGAACTATGCTTTTTATGCTGTTCTGATGGATGAAGGGGGAATTTGTTTCATCTGACAACGTATTAATATGAGGAGTTCGTGGCGCAGTGCGACAGCGTCGGACAGTGGGTTCGATCTTGGGGAAATTAGAATAAATGTTCCTCACTTTTCGTTCGGTGGAACTCATCCCAGAGAAGCTTTATGCAGAGAAGGGAAATAAATAAAAAAATATTCATCTCTTTGGGAATCGAACCAGTCACTTTTTAAAGTGAGACTCTATGCCGTCGCGCCATCGCGACCTCTTACATACACTTATGCCGGTCTAATATCAGTTAAACGATAATTAACGTTTCTGAGTGTGAACGTAAATCCTTGAGGAGCCCTAAGCCGAGATTCAAAACAATCATTCATTAATTATTCCTAAACCCAGTCTTTATCAAGCTTCCCGGTTCTTCGCAAACTTTGCAGACTTTTCGTTTGTTTCACTTAAGTACTATAGTGTTAGTATGTGGCGATAGCCACTAATGGATTATCTAGGTCTTAGGCTTTCTTAGATTTATTTCTCTTTACTTTTTTGAAAGAAGAAATACTTATATAAATATTATCATTTAAGTATTTTTTAACGCTGTATCATGCAATTAACAGGGTAGGCAGAGGGAACCTATTGTCAAGACACTCCGTTCCTCACTTACCACTCGTTTTTTGAGTCATTCTTGTTAAGTGGTGTTGCGAATAAAATGAAAATAATACATTCTTTCGAGTAGGAATCGAACCCACAATCGCCACGGTTATATTGAGTCAATATGCTGCTACGCCAAAGCGGCGTCTACGATTTTTTTGTCACTATAACAACGTTCATGAATACAGAATAATCCTATAATCATTAAGCTATGACATATAAAGATATTTTAGTAAATATATTGTTTCAGTATATGTATTACAGTTTTATTTGAACAGTACAGTAATTATAGTAGCAAATACTCTAGTAATGTGTAACAGCGTCTCATGTGAGACCTTCTAAAGGAATATTTGACTAAGTTAGATGTTTAATGCCAATTATATTACTTAGAAATGACTGTGGCTCAGTGGTACAGCGTACTATAAGAGAGTTTGTTACGGATCTGTACATTGTTTGTCTGTACCTAGTGGAAAATGGAGAAGAATTTTATGTTTGAACACTGGGTTCTGTCGACCTTCATTGCTTGAATGAAGCGTGAAGAGCTGAAAAAATGCCAACGGGGCTTCACGTCATAGTTATGAATAAATTTCAGGAAATTGCATGTTAAGTTGCGGAATTCAACGCCGCAGTTAATCTTGTTACCAAAGCGAAAAAAGATCATAATTAATAAAATATACATTAATAAAGATGATACTACACAAAACAACTACGCAACTTCAAGCACAAGTACAGACGTATCTAAATAAGTCAAGTAACAACAAGGTTAATTATAAAATCCAATAACTATATAGTTCCGTGAACACATTCACCCGATCCCATCTACAGTAGTAGCCTAACAAATGCACAGCTCAACTTTTAACGAGCCACTTCTTCGAACGATCGATTGTTTGTAAGCTTAAGATAGCTTTATATGGAATATACTGGTGTATGCTCATTCTCACATACGTATATGAATAAATATAGTATATACATATAAACCGCGTGTAATTGTAAACGTGACGTTTGCGGGTTCAATTAGAATTATTTTTATTTATTAGCTCTGGTAACACGCAATGTCTCGATAATTAGGTAAGTGGGAATCGGAGTGTCCTAACACTCGGCTCTCTTTAGTACATACAGAAATTCAGCGTAAAGTTTACAATATATTATAATAATAATATTTGAATCCGTATCTATAAGCATATACTAGACGGAAGGTTAGGCAGGTGCCACGTCACAGTTTTCAATTACGCGTTGAAAGCTGAACGTATTTCGATAAAAAATACAAAGTTATAATGTATGCTGATGCTGGATAAATGGATTAACGTAAGGGGTGTATAAATCCAGGTTAAATCTGGGGAAAAATTTGTACGGCGAAAAACATTTACACGAACAACAACGTTGCTCAATATTTTTTATACAGCATATGAAGAGTATGGGATGTATATTTTTTAACTTCTAGTATTTTCATTAATGGTGCTCTTTAAAAAAAAATAGCAGTTTCACAGTGTTTATCACATAGGGAAGGTAGAATTCAGAGTCAAATAACTCTGGTGGAACTCAACGCCGTGGTGTTCTTACCAGAAAAAAAAAAGATTAAATATAAAATCATTCCCTCTAGTGGAGATCGAACACATAACCAACAAACAATATTTTGATTTCTTCGTGCAACGTTGAGTTCCGCCTCTCAAATGCAAAACAAGCAATGCCTCGAAAAATTGGGCGGTAACGAACGGAGTGTCTTAATCCTCTGCGTACATCGCGAAAATTTTCCGTACAATTTGAAATATAGTGATAGACATTTCATTTCTTGCCAGCTAAATGATAATTAATAGGACTTACAAAGTTTTGGATCTTTTACTAATCGACTCGAAAATAGCACTTTATCAGCTCCACTCTTTGGTCAGTTAAAAATAACAGAATTTATTCGTCTCCAGTACATTCTCTTGGGTTTCGCTTTATAAATGTTTAATGGAGCGTCTGTTCGTTGTGGTAGGAACAAAGCTAGAATTACTAAGTCCTTGCATGATGTACGGACGTCCTATCCAGTTGTTGTTATAAGCCTCACATAAACGCTTATACATATTTATAAGAATAGTCTCTCGGGCTTTGTTGGGCTGGTTTTCGTGATATTGAATGAAGTAATTTTGACAATCTTGCAAATTAACGTTTATCAGAGAAAACAAAGAGCTGCTGTTAACATCAGTTCTTTGTTTTTTCCGTTCTCCGCTCTCCACCTTAGTTTGAGACATTATGTGTAGCATGACAAGGTTCAACGTTAGTATTTCCATGGTTTTATAATATAGACTTAGTTGGCGATCGTTATTCTTATATATATATACTATTGTGGCAAATGATTATCGAAACGAAATCCTTCTTCGTCTGCTATTATACAATGAACTTTACATTAGTGCTTCGAACCAGACCCTATTCAAGTTTTTTATTATATAAACCTTTCCAACATTTGAAATAACCCAATATAAATGAATAAATATAAACCCAAATATATTTTAATTAATTTAATGTGAAATATATTTAGAAAAACATGGTTTCGTAAAGGATACCACAATTAACTCGATTTTTGTCTGTAATGAACGGAAAGCAAGGAACGGAGTTTCTACCATTCTCAGTTCCGTTCAGTACTTTAATGATGACTCATGGTGCCCATTAGATTCTTTATGTATGGTTTGTTTCTTAAAGTAGAATGATGACACTATTACATATTTATAAGGTAGGAAATGGACGAAGGAAAAATCGTTGCTGGGTAACAGGAGGGAGAGGACTTGTATATAGTAGGTGTCCATCTACCAAGAGTCCATATACGGCTAACCTTCAGCATTTAATAGGCATTAAAAAAAGAAAAAAGGTTAATAAATAAGATTCATCTCATATCATAGATAACTTATATATTTTGAGGTTGGCTTAAGTATAAGTAATTTTATTATTTATTCATTTGCAGCCCAAATAATATTATCATAAGTAAATTATTCATATATGGTGTAAATTTATGCCAATTTTTTTTTTTTAATTTTTAATTTCTATTTTTCTATTTTATCTAAATAGAGCCAGGTTGATATCTAGTTATGAAATCCTAGTTAAGCGCTGGTCATATTTTTGAAGTGAGTTAAGACAAATGTTGTTTGTTCCGGCATAGTTGCCGGTTGCCACTGACGCGTAATTACACGCTTTTGTACTTGCAACGGTAGATGGCTTCTCTTTGTTCATTTAAATACTATAATAATTGCGTTTTATTTAACTTTTGAATAAGTTAAATTTAAATTGCTTGCTGGAAAGTACAGGAAAAGTATATTTCAATATATAAGTGTAACGTACCGAAATGTTCCCTCTGCACCTTCAATATAGTCTGTATTAGGAACTTGGTACAGACTAAGCTTATGTCCTGATATTCACAAGGAATAAAAACATCATATGGGTTGATCTTTTACGGCAATATCTGCGTTTATTATTTGACTGGCATACACAGGCGGCCTTGCGGCTTCGTCCGCTTGAATCATATGAATATTTATTAAATATATTTATGAAATTATTTTCAGCTTAGGGTGAACTCTAAAAAAATATGAAACACATATTTAATGAAATATTGTTAAGTTATAAGTTTTGTAATGTAATTTAGACATCTTCGTTTTCATTAAATCGGACAATAAAAATTTAAATTTTATTTTGACTGCACTGGAAAATTATTTCATTTAGATACAGGGAAACCTAATAAAATTACGTAAAGATTAAGTATAATTTATAGAATACGATAACATGTAAGAAAAGAAAACAAAGGCAATTTTAATTAGGTCACATTTGTCTTCTCTCTCAACAAGTGTGAAACTTGAATATATAATGATTGTATTTGAACATCAACTTAATTGTATGTTTAGCTTTATTATAGGAACACAAAACCTCAACCTTTATCAAAGTCTAACGTCTAATTTAGGAGACACTTTCGTAACACGGTAGATTATATCTTGTTGAAGATTTTACTTGCAATGGTCGGTCTATAATTTACTTACTTACTTAGTCGTTGTGGCGCAGTGGCATATCGGCTAGGCAGGAAACTTGTGTCAGTCACACTTGACACACGTGACGCTCCGTTCCCCATTAAGAGACTTCCATTCCCCCCGAAGTATCTTTGAGGCATCGCATGTTGACAGGCGGAACTCAACGCCGCGATTTTCCTCGTTACTAAAGCGAGCAAAATTTAATTATTTATAAATATTTCATTCCTCAGTTTACTGTCGTTTGTGTCTGACACGACAATGGCCTCAAATAATCAAAAAATGTACATATTTTCTAATTGCCGCTCTGGTAAACAAAACGGGTGGGTCTCGAAAACTGAATAACGGAGTGTCTTAACACTAATATCCTTATCCTATGCGGGAAAAGGTACGAAGCCGCCTCTCTCTCTCCGTCTACAACTAAACCAAAGTAATTTTAGTAAAGAGTAGACCTACCGTTATTATTTTAGTTGTAATTCCACGACATATCTATAAATTATCATAGTGTTCATATACGTAGAGCTTACCTACAACGTTTCTGTCATACTAATTAGAAACAAACAGTACATGCTTTGTTATAAGCGAAAATAGATCTTAGTACTTACACTTAAGACTCAAAATAAGGTAAGCTACCGTAATCTTTACATGCGCTATACATCTAAATTACACGTATTAAAAATTTTATGTAAATTTGTTTGTACCGTTTTAGGTGAGATTTTTCTTAAAATAATATACATTCTTTTGTAGGTACTTTTCTTAACACAATTTTAAAAATATATGACCTCCCCTAGACTAGAATCGACTAAGTAAAAGGCATTAACTTACGCGCTATCCCGTATATAGCCAGAGATAGCCTAGTTTGGACTTTTAAGACAAGCCACTTAATTCACAATTCCGAATTCAAACTCAGAATTCGGCGGAAAATTTGGGACGGAAGTGTCTTAATGAGAATGGAGTGTCGTAACCCTATTTTCCCAGGTTTCCTTTGCTTTCTATACTATGCTGCGGGATATAGCGGAAAGCTAATTAATATTAACCTTAACTATTTCTCTATCTGAAGTTGAGTTGAGTGACGGATTTCAACGGCGTACATTGTGAACAGGGAAATGGTAATTAGTTTATTAATACGTTTCGTGGTCTAATGGAAATTATTTTTAATTAAATAAAAAAATATAAAATAAAATATCTCGAAGCCATCTTGATGCAGTTAATGTGCTGGCTGTAGATTCAATCCCACTCGGGGGAATGAATTATATTCAAAAAATATTTTTATACCTACAATTGATCGTGTGACCTCCGCCATACAATTATCACCCTATTATCATCCCGGATTCGATGTTTATACGTTATAAAATAGAAAACACATTTCCGTAAGCGACATAAATTGAATTTCCTCCAACCGTCAGTTAAACGAGTCGTAAATTTTTTACTACCTGGTAACACGCTGAGGTTTTTTGCTCCGGTAGATTTTAAATAAAATATTATTATATATTTTTACTCTATATTCATCTTTTATTTAATTTCACAATTAAATACAACATTTTGAAGGTTTTTTTAATATAATTATTTTTTTACGAAACTTTCATTTATTTGATGTTTAAAAATAAAAATTAAATCAGCAGCGCACACAGCAGGGTAGGCAGAAAGAATCTAGTGCTAAGACACTCCGTTCCCCACTTTCCGCCGAGTTCTAAAGGCATTGCGTGTGGCGGAGTGGTGTGGTGTGTGGCGGACTCAACGCCGCGCTTAGCCTCAATACCAGAGCGAAGAAATGAAAATAAAAATGTAAATACATTTTTAATTTCCTCGAGTGGGGATCGAACCCACAACCAGTCGATTTTATAGTCACACTATGCACCAATGCGCCAGGACAGTGACATAACCATGCTGAAATTAACCTGTAGGCCTTTACCTACTACTAGTATGTGCTACTGGTGTCTCTTTAGAGACTAGTAGCACTGTGTTCTTTTACTTTTCGCTTGAATCAATACGATGAAAGAAAAAATAATTAATTCCTTCGAGTGAGAATTGAATCTACAGCTAACGTCTTCAGTTACACGCTGTTCCACTGGTCCACGATGGTCGTTATCATTTTACAATACAAATAATTGTGATGGCGTATGTATTGAATAGTAAATAAATATCGGTAGATAATAAATTAGATTATAGTTTCCAGATAAATATACCACTGAAATGATGCTATCTGAATAGCTTTAGGCGATATTTTAAAATACATATTATATTTATGTGAGATTAAGTTAAAATTGTTTTACAATTGTGGTTTACTAATAATAGTGATAAATAAATCCTATCTTAAATACAAATGTGAAATGAGAGCCAAGTTAAATGTTAGGCAATACGTCACTCTTGACTTCATTGGTAAGAGAATGGAAGATCTACTTTCACACTGTTTCTATGTATTTCACGCATGTAGACTAATTGGTTTACGAGTTAATAAATAAAGGGATCAAAATTGGCTTGAAATGGTTCGTGTAAAATACACATTTCCAACTTTTTAACTTGGCTGGATACGCTGGTGCGTGTCTTGATTTTTGGACAACTTTCATCCAAAAGATATAGTGAAAATTACTTCTTGGGACCTTTATACAAGTAACAGAAGTTAAACATGATTTTTTGTAATTTTTGTCAGTCTGTAGGCACAACCGGTAGTAAACAAAAAAAGCACGCAAGGATATAAAATCCACACCACTAGTAATTAAATACAGTTCCATTTTACGTATTGAATACCAGTAGCCTCTTACAAATACTATTAATAAATTAAATTAAAAAAAAAAGTAAATAGACAAGGCGCTAAAATTGTTGTTAACAATGATAAAATAAAATAATATGGACGGAATATTTATGTTTCAGAACAAGTAAGATGATTCACGATAGCGATTGATAATAGTAGTTTGATAACTTTTGTTTTGATAACCTACTGAGCGATGTACGTGATATGGAAATAGGCGAGGCTAGAATACTTTGGTATTTACTTTGGAAAGGAAACAAAACTAATTGTTTTTGGACCTTATAGGACTTTAATATTACATAACTATTACATATGCACAGATACTTACAAAAAAATATTTTCAGAATTCAGAACCAGTAGTTTTTGAAATTAGCGTGTAGCACACGCTTCAAACTCTTCAGCTTTATAATATCTAATAGTAAAGAAGTAAAGATGAAGAAAACGTTAAAGTAAATATTAACTAAGAAAATTATAGAAACAAATCAGTTATCCACTCACAGATTTTAGTAGATACAGTATCACTTTGCACTGTAAGTATTAAAGTTTCCAAACTAGATTTGCATCAGGCACTGGAGCAAGTCTACGACCGTTCATAATTGTTACGTCCGTTGAACTCACAAGAAAATTAGTTTGTTCATGCAATAAGTTAATAAACTTTACATGAATCAGCTGCTGTAAATAATAATTAATTAAATAATAATTAATTATTTCTTTTATTTCTGGCAATTTCAAGTAATTTTAGAAATCACTTATAAAAATAGAATTTGTTAATCTTAAGCTCATCTTTAAAATATTGTTTATTTCATTGCTGTCTTAATTTTTCTAGATAATTTTCTTGTAGAAACGAAAGAGTCTCAAGAAGAACAAAATTATATTCTTTATTAAAATGAGTACGAGGCAGGTTTGATTTGCACTCGGGAAATAAAATATTTTCATTTCCTTACTCACATATGGCGGCATGTGAGTTGAATGACGAAACTCAAATATTATAAATATTTAAATCAATTTTATATTCATTATAATAAAAAAAATACAACAATTAATGGAAATTTTGGTCAAATTTATTTGGTAGAAGCCTTATTATAGTTGCACTCGTCCATTTCGTTGTTATTTTTGTACTATTTTCATTATACTCAGCTTTATGACTATTTATAAATATTAACTTGTGGCTTACATTGTTCAATGAAATGGAAGAAATGAAAATATTTTTATTTCTTATTGGTGTAATTTTGGTATTTAAATTCAGCTTTATTATTTTGATCTAGTTTTTCCAAATTTATATCAAGATCCAAAGGTCGTGTCATATAAACATATAACAATCTTAATTTGCACAATCAGAATAAAAGAGAACTTTGCCATTTCGGTTTATTTACATTATAATGTTAAAATAGGCTAGCTAACTAGGTACGGCATTGGACGCGGTCGGTCAACACATACTTATGTAATTCTAATTTCGTATGAATTTCATTTTTTTTCTTACCTGCCCTGCAGAAGTTAAAATCGGCTTTCCCTTTTTTCCTACATCTTAGAGTAAGTAGGGAATTTAGTGTTAAGACGCCCCGTTCCCCACCTCTTTACTAAATAAAGATATACACTACAAATAAATTAGATAAATACACGACATATGTATAACAAACAATTTAATTTTCAAATTGTCATATATTTGTATGCCTAAAGCTAGATAACGTAATCCCACTAACGTAGATATTTACAAATAAGTAAGTGAAAGTTGAGATACACACGGCCTATACAATCAATATCTACAAGTCTATACAGTAGTGATTTCGACATAAGGATCACTGTTCCACTCAATCACATTATAATTGCTCCAAACAAAATTTCCTTTCAGTGTCAAAGGAGCTTCTAGTGCCAAATACAATATGGCTTTTGCTCCTTCTTCAAATACTTTAGTACTTTTCCTATCTTCGCGGCTACTCATGTTTCCTGGGTTCACACAGTTTATGACCACACCTTTGCTTGACCATTCTCTATGTTGCAAGAATGTTACAGCGCTTAACGCCACTTTACTAACAGCGTAAACGTTCATACCCCAACCCTCAGTTTTCTCAACGCCTTGCCTAGCAGCTTCCTCATACTCTTGTAAAATCTCCACCAATTTATCTTCAGTAAGCCTCGGATTACTGATCCTAGATCTTATCGCTTCATTTTCAATAGTCGCTAAAAGGCCAGCCGGCCCCGAAACGTTAACAACCCGCGCGTTTTCCGTTAACAAAGGATAAATGAGTTTGCCAAAATTAATATATCCGTAGAAATTGACGCTCAAAGTCCGCCTCACTTTTTCATTGTGAGATATTTTCTTTTCTAGAGTGTAGTCGGCATTGTTTATCAACAAATCAATTCTCTCGTCCAAATCTTGCATGTGATGACGGAAGTTGATGATGCTTTTCGTATATGTCACGTCCATTCGGAAATATTCAACGTTTGCACCATTTTGTTTAAGCGTTTCGCTGATAGAGTAACCCGATGACTCATCTTCTATCGTAAAATATATTTTCCCTTTGTATAGTCTTGTTAGTTTTTTTAATACTTGGTACCCTAAATTACTGCCCGCTCCCACAACGACAGCAACGTTACTCATAGCGGCTAAAATAATACTAGCGGCAGGTATTATCGTTATCTGAGGCCATCGCATCCCGCGTGCTCTTATCAGCAAAAATGACAAGCGACTATTTTAGATAACTTTTCGCGTGAATACCGACTGGAAACTGTTGACTGGCTGGCTGAGAATGGCGGATGCTGTATTTCAATGTTTGTACAATATTAAAAATTTCGAATGGATTGAATTGAATTAAAAGAAAAAATGCAGTTAACTATCTTTTTATATTGATAATATTTTCAATTGGTCACAATGAAACTAGATTAACAATTTGAGGAATGTTAAATGATAAACACAAAATTACGTAAATTAACAAAGATAACGTGTGTATAATATAGTAGCCATTTTTAATCACCTGCCGTCATTAGTCTTATCTTGCATTGATAATGTGTAAACAAGTTCAATGGTAAATATTTTCAACGACTAGGAAACGAGAAATAGAAAACTAACTTTAGCTTGCTTAATAATGCTTCTTCTTCTTGCTTCTTCTTTTTTATTATTAGCTTCTTGCATGTTGCAGGGTAGGGAGAGGAGCCTAGTGTTAAGACACCAGCCACCACCATACGTCAAGTACACGTCACCATAGTGTCAAGTTATTAATTCAATTTAGTGTCAATTTAGTGTCGAGAAATCAAAAGAAACATTTGATATGTAGAAGGGTTTCCCTTGATATCTTTTGATTTCTTTTCATTTCTCTGCTCTAAAATTCTATTTTTTTCCTTACTGAAGCAGACGCAGTAATTCCGCAAAATTATTAAAACCACAAATTTTATGAACACTAAATACCTGACATACATTATCCAAGCTTATTCCTAGCCATTAGTTATAATAGTCAATAGAATTATAAGTGAAATCAATAACAACACCGTAACCGGAAACGGTAAGGGATTTCTGATAGCCTTGACGAAGGGTCTTCTGACCTCATCATTTACGTTATAATTTCACATTTTGATACGAGTGGTTTACTCTAGCTTTATGGATTTAAGCTTGTATTATACTACAGGAATTACTCGTCTAAATTGGAAAACTCTTTTTATGTTAGTCCATTTATCGTACAGGCAAAGCCGCGGGTAAACGCTACTTTTTATATATTTTTAAGCAATTTTGTCATATTGGTAAGAAATATAATATTACTATAAATAATATTATGATGAGTTTCATCATTCAATGCGCCCGACTTTGGACGGAGTGTAAAGAGCAGAGTGTCTGTGTCTGCCTTATTCTGCTATTTGTTTGATAGAGTATGAAGCTACAAACAAAAATAAGCCAGGTGTGTCTTACTGTACAGTAAGAAAATCATAAAAGTAGCCGTGATTTTTACTTAAAATCTTCTGTCTTTCAATAATGCTAAATGTTCTCGTTCCACACATGAATAGCTGACGTGGACTTAATATTCTTTCCATATCATTAACTTATATGGCGTTTTGGATCGCTTTTTTAACGTTTATAGACTAATAAGTTTCAGTAGATGTTAAAATTTTGGATTCAAATTTTAATAGTAGTTTTCCTAAAGAGGAATATTTAAAATATAGATTTTTTGTTTATTAATAAATTCCTTTAATTTTTTCTCTGCTAACAAGACAATGCGCGGCGTTGAGTCACGCTACTCAACACGCAAAAGTCTTAACGAAGAAGCGACAAAAAATACCTACTATGTAATGAAATGTAAAAAGTTCCACAAAGAATAATAATATTCTTTTATCATCATAATTATAATTGACGTAGATTGTTTGAATTGACAATACAATAATATGATATCAACCGAAATTCTGAGATGCTAATTAGTAAAACCATAGGACTTGACACATTTTGTCAATTTCTCCAGGTGACGAGGGCCTACTGATGGAACTGGAATATGGTTAAATAACAGCAGAAGCGATTTTATATTATATAATATTTATTGTATGGTATTTGTGGCATAGTGGTACAGCATCTGACTGGAAACGGTGTGGGTGGCAGTAAGAGATAATTTTTTAAAATCCCTACGGTAACGGGAAAAGATGGAATTGACTATTAAAAATATTTTCTTCTGCTGTCTTTCACTTTATTGTAACACTAGCGACCCCCTCGCGGCTTCGCCCGCTTTAACTACTAAATTATTCATATAATGTATGTTTGCAAAGCACTTAAGATAATGTGAAAATTAATTAAACCCTAATGCAACCCGCATTTTCGTAGTTCCCTCCTTCAATGCCTGGGGGAAAGATGCCAGGCGGGTGCTGTTGATCCACTTTTAAAAGCAAAATATCACGGGGCACATGGGGATGCGTGATGGGCAGCGTACCATTACACAGCAAGGATTTTTTAGTACCGTAATTTTAAATCTGTGCTTCTAATCTTTTCAAGTACTTATTAAAATATATTTAAATGGCTATTTTTAAACGGAAGAAATTATAAACAAAAGCCTACCTACTAATAACTACTACAAAAAATATGAAACCAAATATATCGCGCTGAAATAATACATTCAACTCCAATTATCCAATACGTGCAAACTCATTTAAATCTTCGTTGCTATAGAGGCAGGCGAGTTTTTTTTTTGAGCTTGTGGTTAATGCTGAAGAGGGTATTCTGTCCCTGATGCAAGCACTACGTGGTTGCCTGTGAGGAAAATTAAATAGAATGCATCGGCCGGGAATCGAAC